>SEMN01000559.1:0-333955 GCA_005408345.1 Macquaria australasica
TTTCATAGTTTGTTGAAATGGACTGAAACCAATGGCCACCTGGACGTTAAGAATGCAGTCGAAAACTTATTTTGTACTTGGAAAAGGGTGGCAATAAAACAATTTGTAGGTAATGGGCTAAAACATTTAAAATTAGTGGTCTGGTCCTGTAAGTAAAACTGAACATAGCAATATACATTACAAAGTGCAACCAGAGAAGACAGAGGAAGAGTGCCACATCACTACTAAATGCTATGGATTCACCCAGTTTGCATCAACAATGTCTCACAATGTCATTCAAATCTAATTATTACCTTTGTTTGAAGGGATGTTGTCCTTTTGGTACCCTTCAAGTTGCCTAATGCAGCTCTTATATATGAGGCTAGAGTTAGTGTATGCATGGCACACGTTTTACTGAACAATTTGTGATCACATTGGACTAGTTTCAAAATACTTCCTTTTCCTTTTTTTGCCTTACCCCAGGTGAAGTGTCCACAAAGCCCTACTGTAATGGCCATGGGAACTGGAGCACTGACACCTGCAGCTGCGTATGTGAGCCTGGATGGAAGGGCCCCAACTGCACCGAACCTGAGTGCCCCAATGATTGCCAGGACCAGGGCCGCTGTGTGGATGGTAAATGTGAATGCTTTGAGGGCTTTGGTGGGGACGACTGCGGTATTGAGCTCTGCCTGCTGGACTGCGGCGACTACGGGCACTGTGTCGACGGGTCCTGCCTCTGTGAGGAGGGCTTCATTGGTGAGGACTGCACCCACACCAACTGCCTCAACAACTGCCTGGGCCGTGGACGCTGCGTGGATGATGAGTGTGTTTGCGATGAGCCATGGACTGGCTTCGACTGCTCCGAGCTCATCTGTCCAAATGACTGCTATGACCGCGGACGTTGCATCAACGGCACCTGCTACTGTGAAGAGGGCTACACTGGAGAAGACTGCGGTGAGCTCACTTGTCCTGGCAACTGCAACAATCGCGGCATGTGTGTGAATGGCCAGTGTGTGTGCCAGACCGGCTACAGTGGAGAGGATTGCTCGAAGCTCACCTGTCCCAAGAACTGCAATGAGAGAGGCCATTGCTTCAATGGGAAGTGCATCTGTGATCCAGGATTTGAGGGTGAAGATTGCTCCATCCTCTCGTGCCCTGACAACTGCAGCAACAGGGGCCAGTGCATTAATGGAGAATGTGTATGTGATGTAGGATACCAAGGCGAAGACTGTAGTGAGCTCTCCTGCCCTAACAATTGCCAAGACCGTGGCCGCTGCGTTAGCGGACAGTGTATATGTGACAGAGGCTATGCTGGGGAGGACTGCAGCATTAAGACCTGTCCAAAAGACTGCATGGGACGTGGAGAATGTGTGGATGGCAAGTGCGTGTGCTTCGTTGGCTTCAAGGGGAAAGACTGCGGCGAGCTGACTTGCCCCAATGACTGCCTGGACCGTGGTCACTGTGTGAACGGACAATGTGTTTGTCATAAGGGTTTCACCGGTGAGGACTGCAGTGAGAAGGCCTGTCCCAAGAACTGTCTTGATAGAGGTTACTGCGTCAATGGCAACTGTGTGTGTTATGAAGGTTTCACCGGGCCGGACTGCTCCATACTGGCCTGCCCAGAAGACTGCCAGAACCAGGGACGCTGTGAGAACGGATTGTGTGCTTGTGATGAGGGCTTCATCGGGGAGGACTGCTCTGAGGGTAAGATAGACTGTGCACACATACTGTGCAGCTTTCCACAGGTTCAATACAGAGTTTTAATGGAGTTCATTCTTAGACATGTCTGACTTAAACCCTATGGTCTACAGGATTTTATTCCATGCTGTTTGCCACAGTGTCTTTATATCACACTACCAGTGGGTGCCACAAAAACATTTTCAAATTCTACAAATAATGGCTTTAAAGCTGCATTCATAATTTTTTGGCTACTTGGGGGCACAACTTTACAACAAGCTAAAAATGACATGTTTGACGTATTATCACCCATTAAATATGATATAGCTAATGTGTTGGCAGAATACTGCCAGTCCAATATTCTCTCTCTTTTTAGTTCTGTTTTGGTCTCCTCCTGAAGAAAATGTCTGCCTCTTTAGCTGCTAAATGCTCCAATATGTTCACACATTTTCTGTCTGTCGTTTGGTGCTTACAGGTAGTAAAGGCCTACAGTGGGTTTTCAGAGCTTTTTTTGCCGAAAACAGCTGCCCACTGCACCTGGAAACAGGGTTTATGAGAGCAGTGAGACAGAACCAAAACATTAAAGTTGCTGGCCTTAAAAACCCCAAACAATTAGCCAAAAGAGGCTAAAATATACTGTAGAGCTGTGGTGGACTGCAGAATTCTCTGTGGATTTGTATCTACGAGCAACTGATTTCACATTACACAGAGTCGTTTGACCCATTGCTCCTATAAAAATACTGGTTAGTGCAGCTAACCAACATACACACTGCATGATTTCAAATAGACACAATGTAACATGTAACATAGAAGGTTTTTTTTTAAAATTTCGTTTAAATTGAAATCTAAACGTACACTTGGGTGTCACTTGTTCTTTCCACTTCTACAGATATACCTGCCATGTGGCATCAGATGGAGCCAGTTTATGTAATTTCTTTACGCTGACAAATATATTCTAGGAACATTTTCAATTGATAGTACAAATAAGGTCGGTCTCTATTTCTACATCAAATGAAAAAAAGTAGCTATTTTGGGTAAAATCACACGGAAAAATGTTAAATTGTGGTTTTGGACACTGCTGATTGGAAGACTGCCCTTGGTGATGGGCCAGGTGTGAATCTGCACTGAGGGAACAGTCAGAAAGTTCCAAAGATCTCGGGTTGTGCTGCGGCTTAGGGAACAAATTGTGTGCAGCATAGGGTCCAGTGTCCAGATCAAGCATTGCATGAAAAGGTCAGTGAAAACAACACTCTTTTCACGTGTTAAATATTAAATAAATGTTGCATATCATTCAACTTAGTATCACTGAACATGGTTAAATTTTAATTTCCCCAGCATAGATTAAAATCACTGAAAATCTTTAATAGCCTATATTTTGTAACAACATCAACTTCCAGTGACATTTACAAAAATGTCAACATGGCTCTGAATCCTGTACTCAGTCTTCAGGTTATAGTTATATTTTCTGTAAAATATGAGTTGAGATAAAGTCACTTGTTTCCACAGAAAATCACTTACCAAATTCTGGAGGCATCAACTTGATGTCGTCTTATCTCTTCTTTCAAAACGTCCCTACAAATGTCACACAAAATGTTCAGCAAGTCAATTTATTTGCCCATTGGCACATTTCTTTCCATACAGTAACATTTTAAAACTCTCAGTACAGATCACTGATTTCCAGTGTCTCTCCACAGTCTCACCACCCACGGACCTAAAAGTGATGGAGGTCACCCCAGAGACGGTGGACCTGTCCTGGGAGAATGAGATGCGTGTGACCGAGTACCTGATCACCTATGTTCCAACTGCCCCTGGAGGTCTGGAGCTGGACTTGCAGGTGCCTGGGGACCAGAAGATGGCCACCATTCGGGAGCTTGAGCCTGGCGTGGAGTACCTGATCAGTGTCTATGCTGTGCTTAGCAACAAGAGGAGTGTTCCTGTCAGTGCGAGGGTGGCTACACGTATGTCAATCCTCTCTGTGGCAGTTTACAAAATGCAGTGTATAAATCTAGATGAGATGTAGTCAGAGTTTTGTTCTATGCCTTTCCAGATCTGCCTGAGCCTGAGGGACTCAAGTTCAAGTCAGTACGGGAGACGTCAGTGGAGGTGCAGTGGGACCCGCTGGACATTCCCTTCGATGGTTGGAACCTCATCTTCAGAAACACAGTGAGTCTTGCTACCGAATATGTTAATGGAGCTTCTGTATTCCAGGAGGTGGTTGAACTAGAGTCTAGTTTAGTCTAGTTTAGAGCCTACCGCAGTCTCTATCATTATTCACATTTTCCTCTGGTAGAAACCCTACACGACCCACTGCAGACCCCTACTTCAAATGCAGTAATTGCCTAATGTTCATACATGAGGATCAGGGTGGGTATCCTGTGGAAAAAAGTTTAGCTTAGCCAGAATGCAAAAACACAGCAGTTAAAACTGTTAGCATGTCCTGACAGCTCCAATGACCATACAGCACAGAGCGAATGTTACTTTGTTTAATGCTTTGTTTTCCTTTTTGAGTGCTCATAGAAACTTTTCCAAACAGTTCTACTGGGATCTACTCAAAGCCACACTCTATTAAACTGAGTCTCCTGTCAACTCTTAAGTCTAATCGCCACCCAGAGCGCCATTATGTATGATTTGGCTGTTTTTTCCCTCCCATTCCACACATTATGCCAGGACTAGTCTTTGTAGTGGTTGATGACTGGTGTTTTTTCGGTGCTGGCAGAAAGAGGAGGATGGCGAGATTCGTAACCCCCTCAGCCGTCCAGAGACCACCTTTGAGCAGTCGGGCCTGGGCCCCGGACAGGAGTACGAGGTCAAACTGGTGGTGGTAAAGGACAACAAGCATGGACCGCCTGCCTCCAAGAACGTCGTCACAAGTAAGTGTACACATTCATGCTGCTAACTGGCTTATCATTCTTTTGTTTTAGACAGGGTGTACATATAATCAGTTTGCAATGGGTTCTCTAACTTAACCCTCCATTAGTTAAACCCCATAAAAAAACAAAGTTAAACAAAGTTAAATTCAGTTTTATCAAATAGCTTGTAGTGGAAATCTTCAGGTAAGCCTGAGGAAAAAGAGATTGGGATGAGATAATTGGACAGATTTGAATCCACAACATTGTGAAGAAATCGTATGCCCTGGACTGCTGATCTGCCCTAGCTTATCAGTTTTGATGCACACTTTGCCTTTATGACCCTTATAAATGCAGGATTTTCAGAAACATATTCATACATTGGAGGGATATATCCCTGACTGATGGTTTCTAGAAAAACAAGTGCTAAAAATTAAATTAAAGCTATATATATATATAAAAAATTGTAATCTCAATCTCTCTTGGTATTATATCAGTACAGCTCCCGGTAATCTACACTTGACTGTCAATAAGCAGACTGTTCACTACTTTACTTCATCTGCTGCTGTGCATTATCTTAATACATATTTTTTTTTATTCATGATGTTATCTACTTCATCTGTTGCTGTGTAATATTTTCATGTACATGTATATTATATATGTGCAATATTTTTATCTTATCTATTGTTCATACTTACAAATGCACTCAGTCACTCTATTATTATTCCTGTCTGTACTGTGTACAGGACTATTTTTCTATTTATTTTTATTGTATTTTATTATATTTTATTATTGTATTTCTATATATGACACTTTTGCTGGCTGCTGTAACGCTGAAAATTTCCCCGCTGTGGGACAATTAAAGGCTTATCTTATCTTAATATGGAAATACTCAAGTAAAGTACAAGTACCTCAAAACTGTAGCCTTAGGTACAGTACTTGAGTAAATGTACTTTTCACTACTGATACCAAATTAGGAAACTTTTCGGAAATGATTCTTCCATTTCACAATATGAACAGTGAGGACCAGTGGTGACATGTCCTGCCTGCCTGCCTGCCTGCCTGCCTGCCTGCCTGTCTGTCTGCCTGCCTGTCTGTCTGCCTGCCTGTCTGCCTGCCTGCCTGCCTGCCTGCCTGCCTGTCTGCCTGCCTGCCTGCCTGTCTGTCTGCCTGCCTGCCTGCCTGCCTGCCTGTCTGTCTGTGAGAATATGTGTGAGTTGGAGGCTGCGGCGCGAGCAGGCCGGCCGGTTTGTGCGCACATGCTCAGTGAGGTTATTTTTGCGCACAGAGGCTTTAAGAGCGCAGCGGCTGGAGGCAGACGGCAGCAGAGAGAGCGGAGAGACTCACGCACAGCCGGAGGAGAGCCGAGCCGAGCGGAGAGCGGGGAGCTCAAGTGGCCCATCAGCTGTGTGTCGCAGCCAGATGAACCATCACCGACACAGCCGCAGACCCGGCTCGGTGCTGGGCACCCGGAGCTAGGCGCATGTATTTGTGCCGCACGGCTCTTCTCACAACTTCTCCTCCGTAGACTCTTGATTTTCTCTGGTTTTGTCGTTGTTTCATTGCAGTCATGGTGCTGGGCAAAGTGAGGGCCCTGGCGATCTACTTTGACAGTTTGAATGAGAACAACCTGCCGGTGTTCTCCGGCGGAGACCTGGTGTCGGGGAGGGTGGTTGTGGAGGTTACCGGGGATGTGCGGGTGAAGAGCCTGGACATAACGGCGAGAGGAGTCGCCAAGGTCCGTTGGACCGAGTCAAGGAACGCCGGAGCCAACACGGCGTACACCCAGAACTACACGGAGGAGGTGGAGTACCTGCACCACTACGACACCTTGATAGGAGAGGAGAGAGGTAAGGAGCTGCTCCATCTTTTAACTGCTGCTGCTGTTGTTGTCGCGATGCGTGCAGTGATGCGGGTCAGCTGATCTCCGCAAACTTTCGACAGAAGCGCGTCGATCTGACGGAAAACTTTCTGAACGCAAAACAAAGCGCGGAGCCCCAAAAACGCTCCCGCGGTGTCAGTGGTGCTGATGCAACAGCTGACAGCAGCTGATGCGGATCCTCTTCCTCACTTCAGCTCGACGCATGAAATGTTAAATCAAACACGCAGAATGAAGCTTTTGTCCCGACTGTCCCCGCAGTGATGGAGCTGCGGTGCATCCAGACATCTCAGTCTGCGGCAGGAAAAAGTTGCTGTGTGCGAAACACTTCGCGTAAAAGACGAAATCGCTCCAAAATCGAAGCCGAGCGATGTTGTTTTGTGTGTTTTGGTGCAACATTCACGCGAACTGACGGGGAATTATCATTTTTACTGATGACATCCTGAAGTAAGCTAGCTCAGGCAACTCCCTTTGTTAGAAGCGGTTCAAACCTGTTCAGAAACTGCCAGGGAGGGAGGGAGGACCCGGCTGACTCTGTGTGTGTGTGTGTGTGGAATAACATCTCAGCTGCTGGTTAAACGCCTCCCACCACTTCCTCCACCTGTGATGTTCTGTTTCTCTTGTAAAACATGATGCAAATGAGTGAAAGGACAGTTTGATGTAAATGAAAGCTGCACATGAGGATCTGCTCCTCCAGGTTCTCACTGTTACACAGAATGTGGGTCAGACTGTCACCTGCACCTTGTTGTGTTCCCTCCTCACCAGACTCAATACACAAACTGTCTGTTTTAAGAGATTATTGGAAGGATTAGAGACTGACAGACACGTTTGGACTCTGCAAGATGAATCATTTAAAACCATCATCATCATCATGAAGAACATGGAGGAGGTCATCAACTGGTTTCTGAGGAGGACTTTGTGGTCTTCATGGATGGATGAACGACAGTGTTGGGGTCAAAGGCTGCGACAAAGTGAGATGATGAAGTGGGTTCAGCTGCTTCACTTTCAGGGATGAGTTGATTGATGTCCATCTGCCAGCTGTTTCTGGAGCTTTCGACTGTAGCACACGGTCTTCCTCAACATGTGGAGTTTCAGTTTTAGATGTTGACTTCATTACAGCTAGACGGATAAATTGGGCCGATTTTAGCTCAGTGCAGGTGTATCGGTGTCGGCCTACATGTCAACAAATGAGTAACAAGGTTTTTATGGTCATTTAGAAAAAGTGTCACTGTTACTGTAAAATAAAATAAAAAACTAATACGTGATCCATATCAACATGTTTGTTTACAATCTGAGTTTATGTTAAAAAAAAAAAGTCTAATATATTGTTACTGGATTTTTGAAATATCCAAAATATCTCTGTCAATATTGGCCTCAAAAATCCAGCTGGTCGGGCTGTAGACTTCACAGTTAGTTCACATAATTATTGATTAATCTGTCGATTATTTTCTCTATTCATCGTTTGGTCTATAAAATGTTTAGATTAGATTTTATTTCGAACATGTTAAAAAAATAAAAATATAAGTGAAAATATATAAGCAAAGATGCAACAAACTCACAATAAACATGTCAACAAAATCATGTCTGAAAAGCAGCAGGAAGAAGTGAACACTTATCAAGTCCAACCCCTTTTTATATTCATCAATAAACTTTGTGTTAAACATGAATATTCCAGCTTTCCGCCCCACTGTTCACCAAACACAATCCAATCACTCAGGTCAAAGCAAAATAAAACAATGTTAGAAAATAGTTCTAAAAAGTCCTAAAGTCCGAGCTGATGTCTTCAAATGTTTTGTTTTGTCCAAAGATATTCAGTTTAATGTCACACAGGACAAAGAGGAGCAGCATGTGAGAAGCTAATGCTGACCAGTGTTTGACATTTTTGCTTGAAAAAAAAGACTTAAATGATTAACTGATTTTAAAAAGAGTTGCAGATGAATCGTTTCAGCTCGACTCGACTCCGGTGACCAGACGCCCAAGTTTCAAGCTGTGTGTCTCGAGTCCAGACAAATATCTGTAAAACACTAAATTGTCCCGGTTTTCACCACAATTAAAATAACAACACTGATTTGTCTGCAGGTGTCAATCAAACTGTGTCGCTGTCAACGCTCTTTCTGACAGAACCTCCTTCCTTCGACAAAAATGCTGCTTCCACAGCGCTGAAAGGTGAAAGGTGAGACGTGAAAGGTGCTAAGAGCTGAAATAATTGTCCCCTGTCCTGATGAAAATGCCTACAGTACACTTGAGGGTCCTGGTTTTGGAGTTTGAAAATATTCTTGACCTCAGCATTTTGAACTTTTAAACACAGAAATTTTAACATCTTCAAAACTGAGCAAACTCCACCTGCTGAGGAAGATCATGTGGCTTGATCGAAAGCTCAAGAACAGCTTCTAAATGGATCTTGTGTTGTTTTTTGTTGTTGAGCAAAAACTTTTGAATGAACTTTGACTTTGACAGTTTTTGTACAAAAAGAAAAGCGGATGAAAATATATATTTTTATTGTATTTGAGAGTCTGTTTCTGTGAAACGCTGATCAATAAAGTGATCTGAATGTAAAAGATGTTTTTCTTTTCTGTCATCATTTATTTCATTGACTTTGTGTGAGAGTTTCAGGTCTACCTGGAGTTCAGTTTGTGAGGGGGTCACTCCACCCTGTCATGCAACGCACCACATGGCTGTACTAATGTGGGCAGGGGCTTGTCGAGGCTGCACCAATCAGAGCCCACGCTGTAATTCATGTCACCCTCTCCTCCAATGGGGAGCCCAGTTGTAATGCATGCGTTGGAGTTTCCAGCTGAAGGAGGCTGCTCAGTCTGGTTCATACCGGTCTACTCCTGCTTGCTCTGTGTTGCCGGTGACTTGACGAGGCTCATGCACACACACACACACACACACGCACACGCACACGCACACGCACACACACACACACACACACACACAAGCTGTTTATGACAGCTCTCACGCCAGACAGACAGACAGATGCAGGGTGAAACAGAGCGAGTGCTGAGGTGGCAGGAAGCTGAAGTTCAACACAGAATCTGAAATACAAACAATAACACAAGAAGTGAGGAAGTGAATAGAGGTCATGTTCTTTCTCCCACAGGGCGTGTTGCTTCAGCAGCACTTTACTACGGCTGTTAATGCTTTTTCTTTATGTGTACTCGGGCTGGTGTAGTTTGGACATTTTCAATACCAGTGCTGATACAATAGGAGTTTCAGATAACTAAATAACTTTTTTTTTATGTCTTACTTTGAGAAATACAGCCATGTTTTTTCTGAAGCACCTTTTAGAGGAACAAAATACAGGTTATAACTGGCAAAAATCCTGATTTTAATAACGGGATTTAAATTTAAAAATGAAGTAAACATGAGCAAGAATTCAACGCCAGCTTTCATAAATTAAGGTAATTTTTAAAAAAGGTCAGAAACATTTCATTCAGTACCGAAAAGGTTTAACACTTCGATACCCAGATTTTATGCTTATGTGTCTTGTGCAGGGCTAACAATTATTTTTTATGATTGATAATCTGCCAGTTATTTTCTCGGTAAGTTGATTAAACCTTTAGTCTATAAAATGTCAGAAAAATAGTTTTTAAAAAAAGTCAGAAGGTGACGTCTTCATATTGCTTGTTTTGTCTGACCAACATCTCAAAACCTCCAAATATTCAGTTTGCTGTGATATAAAACAGAGAAAAGCAGGAAATCTTCATGCTTGAAGGGCTGAAATTTGCTCAGTGAATTATAAAAAATACTTACAAACCGAGTTATTGTTGCAGCTCTAGTCTTGTGATTTCTTTGTGTTCAGTTCACTCTCTCTGTTTTTTTTGTGCTTACTGTACTTTTTATTTTCCTAACAGTTGGAGAGGTGAAGTGGAGTTCATTGTGCAATAAGGCTGCATGACATTATGTGTTAACAGTGTGAACAGACAGGGTGTCGGCTCGCTGCAGCCTGCAGGTGTATTAAAATAAATATGATCTTTGTCTTTCAGATGAGGACTGTCTGGAGGAAGGGCTGACTGTTCTACACGCCGGCTTACACGAGTTTGCTTTCAGCTTCAACCTGCCTCAGATGTGAGTAGCAACAAAGTACATTTACTCCAGTACTTGAGTATTTTGAGGTACTTTCCATTATACATTTCAGAGGGAAATATTGTACTTTTTACTCCACTGAATTTATCTGACAGCTGAAGTTACTAGTTATTTTTCAGATAAAAATTTTACAATAAAAAACCTATATAAAATACAACACATTGTTAAAGATTAAACCAGTGGTTCCCAACCTTTTTTGACTTGTGACCTCTTACAGTAAAGCAGCGTCTAGTTGTGCCTCCATGTCTACGCATTGTTGTGCCAGATTTTCTGGAAATTCTGTTAAAATTTGCGCTAAATTTGGATGGTCAAAAACTGAAAACAGATTTGTGTCTAGTTGAGGCTCCTTGTCAAGTTTCATGTCTTTGAGTTGTTTGCAGTTCAACCAAAGAGACATTTATCCAATATTTCATAAAATGAAGATCAGAGATGTCAAAAAACTGAAAGCAGATGTTTGTTGTTTCTTCCTTCTTCTCCCATTAATCATCTCATGACCCCTCAGATTTATCTGGTGACCCTTTGGAGGGGCACGACCCCTAGGTTGGGAACCACTGGACTGAACTAGTAGTATAGTAGTATATAAAATAGTTTAAAATAGCTAACTGTATATAAAGCAGTTAAAATTAGCTCAATTATTGATAATCTACTAATGTAATGTTAAATAAATATATCAGTCACAGGGGACATTTTACTGCAGAATGAGTACTATTACTTTGATACTTTAAGTGCATTCTGCTGATAATACTTCTGTACTTTTACTTATACTTCTTCCACCACTGCACACGTACAGTGCGTACCCAGAGCCCTTTACAGTTCACAACCACAGACCACCCACACTTCCTAATGCTCCCTCTTTTCTCCCGCCGCCCTTCCTCTCGTCTGTCAGGGCTCTGGCCACTTCCTTTGAAGGGAAGCACGGCAGCGTGAGGTACTGGGTGAAGGCTGAACTGCACCGTCCATGGCTGCTCCCTGTCAAAGTGAAGAAAGAGTTCACTGTGTTTGAACACATCGACATCAACACGCCGCTGCTGCTGGTAGGCACGCTGCACATGCTTCTTTTGTTTTAAAGGAACAGTTTGACATTTTGGGAAATACGATTATTCGCTGACTGATACCACTCTCATGTCTGTACAGTAAATATGTAGCTTAGCTTAAAGACTGGAAACAGAGAGAAACAGCTAGCCTGACTGTACATATTACAAGGAAAATGAAAAAAACATTAATATGAATATAAGTATAATTATTATATTATTTATTATATATATATATAAGCATGCATAAATAGATTAAGTGGAATATTACAAATATTCTTTATATACAGATTGTTTTCATGCCATGTGTACATACAGATCATAGGGGAAATCAGAAAAAAACATGTTCTATCTCGTTTGTTTCATTCGTAAGAAAATGCCATTTATTTTGTATATTTTGGCGGGTTATATGCCGGAGTATTTCTTGGCTCTGAGCGGTTGCCAGGCAACCAGCGGAGACTACAGGAAGTTACTGGTACCGGTACGTAACCTCCTGCAAAACCACAACTCGTTTTGTTTTACACCATCAAACAAACGTGATATGACATGTTAATTCGTGAGGCTAGCTGTTTCCCCCTGTTCCCAGTCTTTGTGCTAAGCTAAGCTAACCAGCTTTACAGTAGCTTTACGTCTACCGTACAGACACGAGAGTGATATCAATCTTCTCATCTAACTCTCTGCAGGTAAGCGTATTTCCCAAAAAGCCGGACTGTTTCTTTGGATGTAATGTTTAAAGTGTTAAAACAGATGATGTGTGTGAACAGGCCCCTCAGGCGGGAACAAAGGAGAAAACGCTGTGCTGCTGGTTCTGTGCTTCAGGCCCGATCTCCCTCAGTGCCAAGATAGAGCGAAAGGGCTACACACCAGGTGAGCCAGACCTCCTTCTGACTCCTCCACCTCTTCTTCTTCTTTACTTTTGAGATTTCACTTATTTCGCTTCTTTCTCAGTCTGACAGACTGATCTCTTCTCCCTTCTCTCCAAGGCGAGTCTATCCAAATCTTCGCCGAGGTGGAGAACTGTTCGTCCCGTGTCGTGGTGCCCAAGGCCGCTCTCTACCAGACCCAGACCTTCTTCGCCAAGGGCAAGGGCAAGCAGATCCAGCAGCTGGTGTCCAATTTGCGGGGAGACCCTCTGCCGCAGGGGAAGAGCCAGAGCTGGGAGGGCAAACTGCTCAAGATCCCCCCGGTGTCCCCCTCCATCCTGGACTGTCCCATCATCAGGGTGGAGTACACCCTCATGGTGAGTCCAGGTTCCTGCACAGACTTAAAGCCACAATGTGTAGACTCTGACCCAGTGACCCTGATATGTTGTGCACATATATGCCTTTATGCTTGTATGTGTTTACATATGTCTGTCTTTGCTTGTTTGCTTTTTAAAGTGCTATATAAATGAAATAAACTGAAACTACATAATAACCTCGTGTACTGCAGGTTCAGTGGCAAATAAATAAACAGGAACATACAAAAAAAGGGCAAAAAGTATTAGGCAGCAGTGTTGAGGGGGTGTTTTTTTATTATTATTATTATTATTATTAGAGAATAGGGGTTAATATAGTTAGAGATGGTTCTTGCTTTGATTGGAGCGCAGAACAAAGTGTTCTAATTTCTTATACACGTTTCTTAAAGAATGGAGTATGAACAAGTAGGACTGGCTCCCACTAAGACAAAAATCTTCTTCTTTTTTCTTCTTCTTCTTCTTCTTTTTTTTTCTTCTTCTTCTTCTTCTTCTTCTCTTTTTCATGTTTGTCCAACCCCTCCCTCTCTGCCTGCAGGTGTATGTGGACGTTCCTGGCGGGTTGAATTTGTCTCTCTCGTTGCCGTTGGTGATCGGGACCATACCTCTGCATGCCTGCGCCTCCCGCACCTCCAGCATCAGCAGCAACTGCAGCACTTTGAGCTGGCTGGGCCTGCCGGAGAGACCCGAGGGTGTGTACAGTAAATACAGGCATGCATGTTCTCGTTTTTCACGTGTTTGTACTGCGAGGATCTCTTACGCTCGTGTGTTTATTGCAGCGCCGCCAAGTTACAGCGATCTGGCAATATCAGAGTCCCACAGGCAGGATTGTCTGCACGGCTGTGATAGGTCTGACGGGGAGGGAGAGGACCAGGGATCTCTGCTACCATACATCACAGAGTTCAGATATCTGCCCCCGCCACTCTACTCTGAGGTACAGTTAATACGCACACACACTTTAGAATCAACTTTAAATTCACCATCAGTAGTCAGCTCTGACGATTTCAAGTCTTTCTATAAATTGTTGCAGTACAGAGCGGCAGCGTGTCTAAAAACCTGTTTTGTGAAATTGAAAAGAAAATGACGATTTGTTGTCTTTACATTTTGTTTTCGTACGGATTAAACAAACCAGATAGAACGTGTTAATCAGGGAGCTTTAGAGGTGCTGCTAGGTGGATTTTGTTACCTTTGGACAGAGCCAGGCTAGCTGTTTCCCCCCGTTTCCAGTCTTTACGCTAAGCTAAGCTAAGCTAAGCTGCTGCTGGCAGACATCAGACAATCTTCTCATCTCTCTGCAAGAAAGCTGATAAGCGTATTTTCCAAAATGTCGAACTCTTTGCTACCTCTGCCGTCTGCTGCCGAGGGACAGGAGGACGACCTGAAGAAGTGGCCCTGATTAGACGTCTTTGAGTTGCACTTATTTTTAGCCTTTAGTTATTTGCAACTGTTGAAAGGTAAACCTAATAAGATTCGAAAGGATTCGGATTTGATAATGGATTTGAAATCACTAAAATGCTTTCTGACCCCATCACCCTATCAGAGCAGTTGAAGTATTTTTTCGACTTTTCTATTTTATTTGACCTGTTCTTCGTGCTTTGTGTGTTGTTATTTATCGCTCCATCCGCAGCCTGTAAACATGCAGCTCTGTCTCTGTGCCCCCTCCCCTCAGGTCGACCCATATCCAGACCCCGTGGAGGTGTGCGGGGCCGCGGACGTCAGGAGACCCGACACGTGTCCGTCCCGCTGAGGAGAGCTCAGAGGGCTTCTGCACAAGCCAGACACCGTCACCCTCCGCTCCAGGCCCACATAGCCAGCTTCTCACCAGATTATATATCACAATAAATGAGGCCAGACCCTCCCTGACCCGGGAGAGTCAGCTGAGAGAGTATTTGGTGACCATTGACGTATGGACCAGGGATTTCGAGCCATGCTGGATCCTCCATATCCTGTGCTCCAGACGAGGCAAAAAAAAAATTCTCTCTGATGCCACTGTATGACTCTGACAAGGCAGAAAACACAGATCCCTCCCAGTGGTCACAAGAAGCCTCCTGCTGCCTCACAGTGAATTTTGCACATACCGTAATTACTGTTTTTCTATTTGTGGTTTTGTATACTGCAGATTGCCGCAGGCCTTTATGCTACAGTAGATTCTGTCCACAGATGTAAACTACATTGTACTCTTTAATCGAAATGGCACTTTTAAGACAGGATGAAAGCTATCTTCAGTTAAATGATAGTTTGAGCTTGTGGCCGTGGCCTGAACGCGTCACTGTCACTCACCAGACATAAGGTGGAAAAGTGTTTCTTTCTGTGAACCAACATGAAATTCACTGAGACATAAAACAGAAGAGACAAGATAAAAATAAGACAGATGATTAACTGCAGAAATGTGTCTCATAAACAACCACCTCGAGTACAGCTCAGTGTGAATGTGTGTGTGTGTGTGTGTGTGTGTGTGTGTGTGTGTGTGAGTGAGAGAGAGAGAGAGAGAGAGAGTGTGTGTGTTGGTTTAAATGACCAGGTATAAACCCAGACAGGGTCTAGAGTAAAGCACAACTCCGACCAACCAAGATAAAGTACCACAAGTCGCCTGTCGGTTTCTGCTCTGAACTAAAGCTTCTCTCGCTGTTGATTTTTCCAAACATGGACGTTAAGAAGCTTTGCGCTCGCGAAAAGTGTAAAAGATAAATGTTTACAGATGAATATATCAAATTGAGAATGTTGTTCAAACTTCTTCCACCTAAAACTTCAAAGTGCAATATATTTTTGTATTTGTGATGTTTTTTGCACTAGTTTTTCATATACTCTGTTGCTGGTTATTCCATTACTGTGCATATTATTGTCATGATCTTATTGCTGTCATGATCAACTTTTGATAAAATAAAAGGTTTATTTTATGAAATAATGAGACGCTTGCAGTATTTTATTTATGAGCATTTTTAATGTTTTTAATATTTGTTGCTGTGAAACCATTGGTGGGTCAGTAATTATAAACTCTTGTTGCGTAGACAACCACAGAACTTTATTTAACCCCTTGCCACTGAGTGACGCAGTTTGCATCAAAAATCACACTTCTCTGAGACATAACTCAGTCAAGTCTGAACACACAGACATGATACACTTGTTTTTAGATTCAGTGTGACTTAAACCTTCTGAGGATGTCATCATCTCCAAAGTTCATCGAAAATAAACGTTCATAAATTACTTGGAAATCATAAGAACAAAATGGCGCTCATAACTGCAGAACTTGCCTGAGAATTATCACATTTTTAAGTTTTCTTCAGTATTAAAGTAATCCAGTGATAGTTGTCTGAACATCCATGGGTACACTGCAAACAGGAGCTGCTAATAGCTAATTCAGCATAATTTTAATCGTGTCACTTTGCCAAAATGTAAACAAATATAGGCTTAAAAAATGAGGGTCAAGCTGTAGCCCACAGCGTAACTCACTGAATCCATGGCAACATTATACTTCATGTTTACTGTGTCAGGGAAGCTCCTGGTCTACCCTGTACAGCGTGATTCGCTGCAGCAGCTGCTCCTTCATCCTTTACATGCAGCCTGCTGAAATGTCAGCTCCACTGATTTCTGCCCTCCACACTGCTGCAGAGGCAGCAAACCAGATTTAAGACAGAACCAGTTCCCCACTGCAGACAGGCAAACAGCGTGGAGGGGAAAAATAGAACTGAGCTTTTTGAGCGATGCTATTTTCACTCAAGCTATTTCATAACTTACGGTACACATGGAAAATAGCTTGCACTTGAAGAAATGTGTGCGGATATTTTCCTTTCCAGTTAAATTCATTTAGTGTACTCACACACTCAGTTATGCACATTATTGGATGAAAGAATTAGACATAAATACACCAGCCATGTGGTTAAACAGGGATTAGTTTAGTATGTGGGATGTGTCAAAGAATCTTTAGGGAACACCTCGTCAGCACTTTATGATCACTCGGTCCAGATACAAACCTTATCTAGGTGTTAGAGAGAATCTTTAGGTCCTTGACACTAGCAGTGGAGCCTAATGGTGGAATAGGAGTCACTTTGTGCAAAGTAACATACCTCAAAAAACTGAGGCCAGGTTGCCATGAAACTTGCTGTAGATATTTGTGGTCCCCTGAAGATGATTCCTACAGTCTTTGGTTACCTTCTGACCTTTCTTCTACTGCCAAACTCTCTCTTTGATAAGCACTTAAAAAATGAGCAACCTGCACAAACACAATAATTCACCATGATGAAAAATTGTGAAATGCAGGAGTAAAGGGACAGTGACTTCCTTCTGTTATGTACTACGATGCGATGTTTTTATCAGCATTGCTCAAAACGTCCATTTTTTCCTCTGAATTTTTGCCCTTGTGTCTTTTAAAACATGTAAAATTCTGCATTAACCTCTTAATCCCTAGGCCTCTGGCTCAGTCCCCTGCTCGAAAATTACATGCCCAAAATTAATAGAGGATATCTCTGCAACTACAAGGTCTATATGAATAATCTTGGTATCATAATAAAGATAACGTGAGATTTCTGCAGAGGTGTAAGCATCAGTATAAATGTTACTGGGTCAGGGTAAATGGAGATGGAACACAGAATAAATGACATATTTCATTTCCGCCTAACATAATTGTACACTTTTAGAGTGAATATCCCCTTGGAATTATGCAGCTGCAGCCCAAAGCCTCTAGAAAACCATAGTACAACATCTAAACATCACCTAACCCTAAGTCAGAGAGGTCTTAGTGGAGTCATGTTTAGAAACCAGAAATTGTAAAATGTTATTATAGCATGTTATTGTCCGTTATTTGCCTTGTGATTGGGCTCATTTAGCCTGAAAATGCTGTGGACTGATCACAGGAACAAGAGACGCCAGGCGCTGTGTGCGCTCTGCTGCGTAATGACCTAAACTAACCCGAGCCCACACTGGCACGCGTATCAATATCTCGGGATCCCGTTGGTCGATACAGACGGTTCACCCCTCTATTGAAAGGCCAGGACCCGTAGAAGACAGTGAGCTTGGTGCGTCGGTCTGCTGCAGCTCCTTCCCCATGACATGCAAATGAACAGAAATGGCTGGAATCGACTCAAAGTGACCCAGAGACCCGGAGCAGCCGCTACTAGTGGTTTCATGCGACCAGACACAACTTTTGATTACAAAAACAGCAAAGGTGAGACACAATTTGTAGCTGCAAATGTACGATGGAAAGTGTGTTTTTGTTGTTGGTCGACGGGTTGTTCAGTGAGTTTTGGTCGCACCGTGATACGAGTCACACTGTTAGAATCTGTGGAGCGTTAATTTGGCGTGTTGTTTATGAGGCTGGTGTGAACTCAACGATATCAGGACCGCTGTGATGGAGAACGCTCTGTTGCCTGGTGTTTGATTTGTGTTTCGTTTCGGTAGAAATGGTTACGCTGGTTAACTAGTCGAGCTGCTGCTGGTCAAAGCGGTGTGCCACGTGTTTAAACGCCCTGTGACGCGTTTGCTTACGCGGGGGCGGCCTTGTCCCGTATACGGGGGCTCTCGTGCCCAAGAGGTCATTTTCAAGAAAGGGTTAAATATAAATTTAGCAAAATGGACATTTGACCACAAAATGAGGCCACATTAGTTACACTTGAATGATTACAAAGTGCAAAACACACGGTGATGTTGTGCTGATTGCTGCTCAGATTGCTGCTGAATCTCTGTGTATTTGCATTGGTATTGTTCAAGTACTACTACTACATTATAGTAGTACTAGTAGTAGTAGTTCTTGCATGTTGTCTGCTTGCCTTGTTGCTATAATGTGGAGAGTAATACATTTGCATGCTTGTGGATGGTCTGAATTGGTTGTGGGCATGTTTTCCAGGCAGTTTGGAGTGTTTTGGGGTTTTCTGTTGAAGGTTTCCACCTGCAAACAATGAAGGATGCGCAGCAGCAGAGGGGTAGAGAACTCACAGCATGTCATGATAGCTCATACAGCCTTTATATGGATATTTTCAGTATTTAGAAATAAAGCAACTTGCTGGAAACCAGTAAAATTACGGTTTACAGGTAAATATGTTTACTGGTTTTTCCAAAACATTCTATTTTTTACCCACATGCCACCTTTTTTAATAGACATCTGTCAGCTCTGGCTAGCTAACATGACACATAATCCAAAAGGAAACTGCAGCTAGTAGCAGTGAAACGCTAACACAGACTATACTAAGTCCGCTCTACAGGTAGTGAGGGCCCCCAAAACATCAACCAGCAGGTTAAAAGCACAGAAGACCCTCACACATGTAACTTTAGTATAAAAAATAAAAAAGCATGAATTTCCTGGTGTTTGCTGCACAAGAGGAGCACAGAGGCACCGTTATTATATTTATAACATTAGAATATACCAGACACTCCATATTTGTCCTGTTAGATGACTGCAGTGTAAACGGGCAAAGGTTGAATGTTAAAACAGATCATCATATAAAATACAATGCGTTGTTAAAGTTTAAAGCAGTGGCTCCCCAACCTGTTGCTCTTACAAAAAAGGGGTCACATGGGTGTATTTGGCGTTTCTTGTCATGTTTCAGATGTCAGTAGTCATGTTTCCATGCCCCCCCCCCCCACACACACACACACACACACACACAAAAAACCAAACAAAACACTAACCGCTAAATAAAATGTGAATTAATGCTGCTACTGTGTGTGAATATTAGGAGATAAACAGCTGGTGGAGCTGTTCTTCTCTAAACCTCTCACATGGTTTCATTTAAGAGTCAAATTATCTAATATTTAATAACAAAAAGCAAAGATTAGAGAGTAGTCCAAAACATTTATATACATCTGTGTATCAGAACTTTTTCTTCTCTCTCCCATTAATCACCCCTCCGATTTAAAGTAGTAAAAACTAGATAACTGTATATAAAGTAGTTAAAAGTAGCACAATTATTAACAAACTAATAATGCCATGTTTAGTGATAATATCAGTCACAGGGGACATTTCACTGCAGAGCGAGTACTTTTACTTTTGATATTTCTGTACTTTTACTTTCGGATTTTGAATGCAGGACTTTAACAGAGTATTTTAACAGTGCTGAATTGGTACTTTTCCTTAAGTAAAGGATGTGAGTACTTCTTCCACCACACAGTATATGACTGCACAAACCATGCATGCGTGTAGAAGCTAGCAGACAGAGCAGGCTCAGATCCCTTGTTATCATTCCACAGTGGGAATTTATGACTAATCGACCGTCTCCGTACTTATTTTGGAAAGCGATCACATTCAGAAGGATGCATGTTGACGAATCAAAGCCGCTCAGCTCGTCTTCTTCTAACATGAAAACATATCAAGGGCTCTGAGTTTTACCTTGACTCCTAATTACACAACGTCACATACCAAGGAATACAACTACTCCCACACACACACACACACACACACACACACACGTAGAGAACAAAAACCTCCCGCACACACAAATGATGAGAGGTCACATGAATAATGTTTTGGCTTCTTCTGTACAGGCTGCATCCGTCCGGCTGATAAACAGAAACTGGTTTGAGCTGGATGAAGAAGCACAGACAGACTCGCAGACAGAGAGGCATCACGTTTTTTTAAAAAGACCTGGTCATGTTGCCATGAAAGATGAAGCTTTGTTGCTTGTTTTTTTTCCACCGCTGACTGGGAAAGGTGTCTGTTTTTTTTGTCTTGGATTACTGAGTTACTGGTATGAGACAATATCACACCGACACACGATCCTCAGGAAGGTGTTTGAATAAAAGGCATCCACGGAGACACACACACAACATGTGTGCATATACTGAATATAGGTCGTGTTTACTAAACTCATGTTAGCCTTGGAATAGTTTAAGTGTTTGCATGTTTGTTCAAGTTGCATATGCATCAGACAAACACATGCACATTCATGCACACACCACAAACACACACAAGGTACTTCACAGGCATCTGGGCTGACGGCCAGTTCACAGGGTGTCCTTGACGACTTCTTAACACAGCTCTGTGTGTGTGTGTGTGTGTGTGTGTGTGTGTTTGTTTCCCAACCAAAAAAGTTTTATTTTAATAAAATAAAAAAACCATGCATGAATAAAATGTGGTCATGCGCGCACACACACACACACATCGTAGTGCTTCAGTTATTGTGTGAAGGAGCTCAGTTTCCCTCCATCCGATTACATTCAGGACTGGCTGCTTCAAAACTGCTGAAACCTTCGCCCTTTATATTGGCATCCTGTTCATCTGCAGACGGCCGGCCAACAATCTATGGACATTACCCAGACTGCCAAAAATAAACACAAGCTGTCTGCATTCACATCGAAGCTGTGAGACAGAATTTATGAGACGTCTGCACTTTGAAAGCTCAGTAAGAAAACAATTCCTCTGCACAACCATTCAAACCACAACACACAGCAGAATTCAGAAATATAGTGTATATTTATACTTTAATGATAATGTGAACATGTTTTGGTATGAGGATGGATGTCTTGACAGCTGTCTCTACAAGTCCTCCAAATTAAATACGTCATGTGTTCGTGTTTTCTAGTTAAAATAAGTACTTCGTTAAGGTTAGGGGAGCTGCGTCGTCATGGTCACAGTAATAACCACGTGGTTAAGGTTAGGCAGTGCTGGAAAGTAACTAAGTACATTTACTCAAGTACTGTACTTTTGAGATACTTGTACTTTAGTTGAGTATTTCCAATTTATGCAGCCACTTCTACTCCACCACATCTCAGAGGGAAATATTCTACTGTTCACTCCGCTGTATTTATTTATTTGTCAGCTTTAGTTACTTCTCAGATTAAGATTTTACATGAAAGATATCATGTTTTGCAAGAAAAATATAAGCTTATAAAACACAACACATGGTTTCAGATGTCTGAGCTGTTATACAAAGTATTTCCCCTCTAAACCTCTGTTTCATAAATAACTGTTTGAGGCCTAAAGAGGTAAAAGTATCTTAAAGGTTGGGTAGGCGTCATTGGGCAAAAATGCCATATTAACCGTGCAGCAAATTGTAATTCAAGTGGTCTGAGAGCAGACCTCCACTTCAGCCCCCCCTCTTGGCTCTGTTTTCAGGCTTCAGTAAATCTATCCCGTGACGGGAGACTTTAGCCAATCACAGGTTATTTCAGAGAGACGGTGTGTTCGTATTGGCTAAGCTACAAGAGCAGATGTGTCTACACGTCCCTTCAGACGGTGAAAACCTGATTCAGTGGAGGAAAATCCTGAAACTTGTGATAAATGTCCAACACCTCCTTTGCCTACAGCGGTGTATAGAACAAAACAACACGTCCCGGCTCCACACGGAGCTTCAGGCTCATTATGTTGATGCCATGGTGCTCATAACGACGAGTGGCAAAGAGGCCTGATGACAAACAGTGGGGAACAACTTTTGAGGGGGGACAGTGGTGTGTGTGTGGTGTACTAGCCTCTCTTCCCGCTGCTGGACGGCGTTGCAGCTGCCTCTGAAGCCTGGGGCGCTCTGCTCTGCGGCCGCGAAGCGCTGGAGGGGCGTCTTTGAGAAAACAAGTCACGGCGGGAGGGACCGCGGTCTCTGTGAGGCTCACGCCGTGGAGAGCGAGCCCTACGAGGGATACGGTTTCACTGGGGAACCGACTCCTTCTGCTGCCGGTCCAAGTTGTGGGTTTGGTGGGAGGGGCTTAGCGGAGTGATACGAGGCAGCAGAGAGAGAGGAGGAAGGTTTTGCACAGGTTGCACAGATTCTGCCTCCTCCAGCTTTAATGTTTTACAAACAAAGCAAAAATTCAAATCCAAAAACTGAACTTTGTGTATCAGAACTTAAAAACATGAAGAACAAAAAGAACATGAAACTAACAGAAAGCTCATATCTCCATCATGTTCTCCATCGTTGGAGCTTCAGCTGGAGTGTCCTCTTCTTCTTCTGTGGTGGTTTAATGGCAGCGACTGGAGGATTAGCTCATCAGTGGATGGAAACGAGCATTAAATCGCATTTTCTTAAGATTTTCTGGAAATTTGGATGGAAGCCTGAGGCCCAAAGAGGCCAAGTTATCCAATATTTCTTAAAAAAAATTTCAAAGATAGATTGGAGAGAAGTCCAAAAACTGAACACAGATTTGTGTATCAGAAATTTGTTTATCATCTCACGACCCCTCAGATTTACCTGGTGACCCTTTGGAGGGGCCTGACCCCTAGGTTGATAAAGTGTGTGTGTGTGGTCAATTAACAAAATGGTATTTTGTTGGCAAGTTGATGTTGAGTAGTTGGAACATAAAACAGTTTAAATGATGACAAATAAAATATTTAAACATGTTAAATGATCATAAAGCTTTGATAATGTAGCTGACTGTAGATGACTGACAGAAAATAAATTAACTATTTTGATAATTGAGTAATATTTTAAAGTAATTTTTCAATAAAAAATGCCAAACATGTTGTAGTTCCATATTCTCCAGTGTGAGATTTTGCTGCTTTTCTTTGACTTAAGTGAAAATAAATTGAATCTCTTCAGGTTTTGGACTGTATAATGTGAATTTTTCACACTTCTGACATTTTCTAGACCAAATGATCGATTAATCGATAAAATAATTGGCACATTTCTGTATAATGATCGTTAGTTGCAGCCCTGTAATGTCTCATAAATCTGATGTTCTGCATCAGCAGCACTGAGGAGAGAGGACACCTGAGAAAGAGGTGATACAGGAGTTCCCACAGTCAGTGGCGCCCCCTGGCTGTCAGTCTGTACTGCAACGGACGACAGAATGTGGTCCTGCCTGTGACATTAAGGCTGTCTGTAGATTTCTGTTTAGCTAAAAACTAATATGAAGTCGTAGTTGAGATTTTAAAAATACTGACGTGATATAGTCTAAAGTCACTGAGCAGAACTCCAGCTGCCAAATAAATGTTTTAGACACACAAACAACTTTAAGAGCATTTAAAAACACATGAAGTAAGTTTTTATTATTTAATTCAAATGTTAAATTACAGTTTCTGTCAATCTCACCTCCCTAAATTATGTTGTCTCACAGCTTTCTCTACTCTGCCGGGTCGTTCATGAGGAAAACTCCTCTCCTTTTTAGTTTATTCAGGGGAGAAAACTCTTTTGACTTTGTGTGTTTTGTATGAAGTTTTGTAGTTCTGTGTTGCTGTAGTTAATGTTGAGCTGGTTTGTGTGTACCTCAGGGCGGCTGTGGCTGCTCGTCCACTCGACCACTCATCTCAGGATTTGATTCCTGCCTCCTCGGGCAAAACACTGAACCCCAAAACTGCTCCTGATGGTCAGACCAGAACCTGGCATGGTAGTTCAGTGGTTTCCCATCAGATGGGCCTCAGTCCCCCTTTATCAGACCCCTTTGATAGAAGGGACGGCTTTATGGTTTTGTGGATATTTATAAAACCCACTTCGACTCTGAAAGGCTTAAGTGTTATCTCTCTTTTTATTAAAGGATGCTTTATGAACAGCATCCCTGCTGAAAACCTAGTGACATTTAATGATTTATATCATCTAAGTCGATCTAACATTAATGTAATTGTGCAGATTTCAGGAGAAGAAGAGATGAAAGACAGGAGACCCAACGCCTGCTGCAAATCCAGACGGACATCCTGGTAAGTTTGTTCTCCCGTTTCATTCAGTAACTTTAAGTTCTTGTAAATATTGTTTCTCTTGCATGAAATGAAAACTGGTGTGCAGCCTTTTAAAAAATGCAACAGAAAGCTGAAGAAGCAATGACGACAAACCACACAGAGACGTTTGTAACAGAGCCTGTATATTTTTGTATATTTTTCTGCAAAATACAAATACTACCACATTTCCGAGTGAGGGCATCGCTGTACATGATCTCTGACTGCGACAACAGACGTGCACTTTTTTATTTTTCTTCTGAGAAACATTGTCTCCAAGTGGCGACAAAGGCCAGCTTATGCCGCTAACAATCTCTTTAGAATATTTAACTCGTGGTTATTAGAAGCACTAGTGCATGTAAAGAGGGGCCCAAAGTAGAGAAGACAAGTCTTCGGGGCGTTTGATTTACAACTGGGTGACAGATTCGACAAAGTCCAGGCAGTTACTAATTAAAGAATCAAACCAAAAACACAAATAAACAGGGTATTTCACACTTTGGTTAGTTTACACTCCACCTCCACCCGCTCACAGTCGACTCCACCTGGAGCCACAGGACGAGCTCCTGGCTCTCCTGTCGTACTGACGAGTCGGGACCGGTGCAGTAAACCTGAGCTGGAGGCCGACCAACACGGTCATCGTCAAAGAAAAGGAGCCCTGCCCTTTTCAACAGACGTTACTTTGTAGTGTGAAACTAAGCGGCAGCGCCTCTTTAACTACAGCAGCTATGGGGACTTTGATTAATGGATTTAGTCGCTGGGTTCACAGCAAAGGGGGGCTCATGCAGACAGGGGACTGTGGCTGAGGGTTTGAGCTCCAAATATACAGTTTTTAAACCAAAATATTCAAATGTGAACAACCCCCAGCCAACCCTCTCTCTGTCTCTTTAAAACAAAAAACAAAACAAAAAACACCTGTGGATATCAGTCAGCACTCTGTTCAGACTCTTATTGTGGCGGGGTGTCAGATCCAGATTCAGGTACAAGGCACAAATGATTCAAAATGTCCACAATGCCCCTGAAGGGTTACAGCACAAATACACAGTGGTGGAAAGTAACCAAGTACATTTACTCAAGTCCCATACTTAAGTACAACTTTGAGGTACTTGTACTTTACTTGAGTATTTCCATTTTATACGTCAGAGGGAAATATTGTACTTTTTACTCCACTACATTTATCTAGACTAAATTTTACATTATAAAACATTTAAGAAGCTTTTTTGCAGACTTTTTTGTGTTTAGTTTGATAGTTTGAGCCTCTTTCTGCTCTAAACTTCTCACATGGTTTCATTGAAATGAATGTTTGAGGCTGAAAGAGGTCAAATTCTGATATTTTACAAACTAAAAAGAGTATTTTTACATTTGTTGTATTGGCACTTTTTTACTTCAGTAAAAGATCTGAGTACTTCTTCCACCACTGCAAATACTGCATATTTTAATAATCACCACAAAGTAATTGCTTTGAAACTTTGTGTTGTTCCAGAATTTGTGCTCTGTGATATAATTTCGGCTCTGACACCAGCTGAACTTTAAAGGTACGACTGACTTAAAATCTCCCTGAATGTTTGATAGAAAATGCAGCTGTGCTTCCTGACCTTTTTATATTACTGTTATCTTATTAAATACAGCCGCAGACATCCAACAATATCCATTTCAAATAATAATAAGGAAGGAATAAACTTTATCAAAAACACAAGCATCACTGTCCTGTTGGATATGGCTTTGATGGAGTGTAATCCTCACTCTGACGGCTAAAGCTATTAGCACATGCTAGCTCTCTGTGCATAACAAGGCCATGAGCAACGTTTAATCATCACCTGACTCCTCTGTTTGATTCATAAAACCACAGATGCTTTCTTTGTTTTATAGGAAAATAACGCAGGTTGTGTTATATGGAAGCAAATAAAGGCCATTATAATTAGATTTTTTAAATAAAGCACTACTGAATACTTAATGTAGAAATATTCTGATTTAAAAACCATCTACGTGAATTTATGCAGTTTGATTTCTGCTCTCTGAAATTTCCAGAACATCATTTCAAGTTTTGTAAATTTTAGAAACTAGGTTTTTGTTTTACCAGTAAGTTCAAGTTTCCGGAGCTTTCAGTCACTCATCTGAACTTCTTTCTCGGATCATGTGACTAACAGAACGTAACCTGACAGACGCACATGTAAGTTTGGATTTCATCTTAAATGTTAGCGTCTGACGGGAGTTTGAGCAACTTAATTTGTTTTTGACTTAAATGTTTAAATAGTTTTTTTGAATACTAGAAACTTCAATTTGTGAACTTTAAAAAAAAGAAACTAAAATCAAGTTTTTGAAATTGCACAACTTGAAATAAACTATTTAAATTTCATAAAATTTTAATTTCAATTTAAATAGAGGCGCAAATAATGTCTGTCATTCGTCTTTGTTTCCTTTTAAAAAAACATGAACCAGACATCAGTAACTTCCCTTAATTTCTTTCAGTTCTTTTTCTTTGTTTTGTAGTTTTCAATCCTTCATTATTTACAATAAATGTAATTCTGTTTTTTGGTCTTTTGTTTACATGTAATTCATGTTTATTTGAGTATTTGTGTATGTGAATGTGTACACGTCACATCTTTTAGTGGTTGTAAAAGAAAGTAAAAGTATTCAGTAGTGGTTGAGTTTTAGTTATTCAGCCTCTTTGCTTCCATGGTTTTGTTTTATATCTGATTGCATTCGCTGAAAATCACATTTTTGCTAACACGGCTCTGAAAAAGATTCACTAACTCTGATAAACGTCTTCACATCAAGTGAAAATTGAAATCGAAAGCTTCTTTTCTGCAACCTGTTGCAAATAACTTGATCGCTCACACTAAAACCTGCTCGGTCACCTTCTCTCTCACCAGAGCTGCATTCTCCATCTTTCTCTTACTGTACTCTCTCTCTTTCTACCTCTTATTTGCCACACTTTACCTTCCTGTTTTAATGTGCGCAAATATGTTGAACCTGCAACACGGCCTGTGCAGCGCTGGACTGAGCGGTCCACCTGCAGCACGCCTGCTCTCCGTTATTTCACTGTTCAGAGTACCAGACTTCTTCACTTTTTAGCTTTTTTGTTAGTTTGCATACATGTGCACATATACGTGAATGTGCACGTAACATATTTGTTATTTACTTATACCCCCCCCCACCACGCACACAAAACAAGCAATACACCGACAAACTCTCCAGCCGCTTCAGTACACGATCGTCTCAGATCCTGGACGACGTACTTATCAAACTGCTAAAAGTGACATTTTAGACTTCAGTGAAAAATAAATGTAAAACTCCTCACAGACTTCACAATAAAAGCTGTTTATCAGAAGACTTTTGACCCGACTGTGTTGCTGTAGAGCTCTCTGAAGCTGATTATGATACGACGAAAACCAAACTATCATAGTCATGATGAGTAATAAGTTATCAGAAACACATAATCTAGAATAGGGCAGTTTTAGCCTGCAGTTCTGCTGGCATGTGATTTAATAGGATGTTACACCAGAAGAATTTCTGTTCTGCTCCAGCTTTGTTTTCTTTTTGTTTCCATTTCAGCCAATTCCTTACTATTTATATAATGCTTATACACATTATAAATATATCAGATACATGATGTTCTTTTTCACTAGATATTAACTTTAAAATGCGTATTTTTTTTGCAGAATAACTTCAAACTGCGGATTTTGTTTTCTAAAGAATGAACAAAGTGGCAGACGGAGGGTTAATTCCTTGTCCCTGATTGGCTGCTCCTGCTCTGAGCACACGTGATTTTAATACTGCGTCGCTTCTTAAATGTTGCTGTGAGTTGAAAGAAGTCTGTTGATAAAAGTTTCAGTGAAGAACGTTTGTGATCCTTAGAAGTTTGATAAATCTCTCGTGTAGAGAGTCTGGCTACAGTACATGATGTAAATACAGCAGAACGTCACTGTACCCCCCCCGTACATGTTACCATTACACATTTAGCACACCCACTCAGTACAAGAAGAATATGATAATAATAATAATAATAACACTATAAGGTAACTTGACTACCACCCCCTCCCCTCTGGCTGTGGACCGGCTCCCATCATGTGGCCCACCCCTCTGATAGCCTCATCCGTTTTACTGACGGGCTGTGGTGGTGCTCCTCCTGACTCGACAGAGGCCGGAGGAGGAAGCTGTCGTTCCCGTGGTGATCCTCGCGCTCCTCGCTGCCTTCGTACGAGCTGCCGCAGCTGGACGCGCTGTCGCCGGGGGAGCGGCCCGCCTCGTTGTGACCCCGGCCGGTGCTGGAGTAGACGGCCATGGTCATGCCTACTCCGAGTCCCGTGCCGAGCATGCCAACGCTCCGGTCTCTGGGAGGGGAGGCCGGCTCCGACTTGATGTGGAGGTGCTGATGACCGGAGGGGAGGTTCAGGTTCGAGGTCTGACACAAGTTTCTGGAGACGAGAGAGAGACGACTTACAGACTTTTACAATCTCAGACCAGGTGAGCGGATATATCACTGTGGGGCAGAATGTGTCTTCAGGTGCAGATGTGACACATGTGGTGTTGGTATCAAACAAAAGAGTAAACGGCACAGATGATGCAGCATGTGACACCTTCTATCCTTAAACCTTCGATTCAGACGAGGAAAAACTTTTCTCTCTTGTAGTTCATAAATACGATTCGGCCATCGCTAGCTAAAGTGTTACTGTTGTGACTAAAAGTTCTTCTGGTGTTGTTGTCGGTTAACAATCAATATCACAAACCTGTTTTCAGGTTTGTGATATTGATTGTTGTTTTATCTGGATACGACTCTGTGGTGGCGGGGCGTGGTTTAGCGCTCAGCTGCAGAGGAGAGAGGTGGGGGAGTGGCTCGGAAAGTCAGGGCAGCACACAGGTGCCGCAGATAATAATCAAGCGGTGTGTGTTTTAGCAGTAGCGGCAGCCTGGGGAAGGGGAGTGGAGCTGGAGATCGGAGGGAGACCGAGAGAAGAGGACGGGAAACGACGGCTTCCCGACACCTGGGCAAAGGGAAGAGGGACATTTGTGGCTACATGTGTGTGCGTTTTATGTGAGCTCAGTGGAGGGCCTGCCACGGCCGTAACTTGTGAAGCTATCTGGGCGCCACTGTAGCAAACTCACTGCTTACCACTCACGGGTTCTGCTGGCCGTGGCAGGCCCTTTATTCGGCTCCACTGAGCTCACATAAAACGCACACACATGTAGCCACAAATGTCCCTCTTCCCTTTGCCCAGGTGTCGGGAAGCCGTCGTTTCCCGTCCTCTTCTCTCGGTCTCCCTCCGATCTCCAGCTCCACTCCCCTTCCCCAGGCTGCCGCTACTGCTAAAACACACACCGCTTGATTATTATCTGCGGCACCTGTGTGCTGCCCTGACTTTCCGAGCCACTCCCCCACCTCTCTCCTCTGCAGCTGAGCGCTAAACCACGCCCCGCCACCACAGACACACTTTTGTGCATCTTTGAGTCTAATGCTGAATCCAGATGTCCACCTTCTAGACTTGTGGACTCTGCCCTCGTACGTACTTTGACGTTTTCACTGCCATCACGTCAAGTCTGCGAGGGCGATATAACCAGCTGCTGATATCAGGCATCAAAATACTAAAAAGACTACAATAATAAAATGCATTGTGATTACCTCTATAGCTTGTACTCATTCATATTTCTGTATCATGATGTGGTTCCATATTTCGGCCTGAATGATTCAAGAAACATTTTAATTGTTTTACACATTCATAATAACTTTTGTTTTTTTAGTCGACAATTGGAAAAACTACAACGTCATGTCCGTATTGCAATGAATTGTGGGTAATTAAATCAGTGAAGTTTGCACCCCAAGCGGACTTTCTGCAGACCTCCAGACTTTCCGGGAAGTCTTGGAGTCTGGAAGAGCGGTCCGAACATCCCGTGTGCTCTTATTGGATACTGTTCTTGTTTCAGACTCGTCTCCAAGGAACCCGACTACAAGTGCATCCTGTATTTGGTTAAGAGAAAATCCGACATGTTTGAAAACTGTCAGAGCTCACAGCAGGGTGAAGAAATGAACCACAGGTCTCTGAACCAGTCCAACAAGACCACCAGTCAAGACGGGCTTGAGCACAGATTCTGTCTCAGGTCTAAGAAACGAGTCTGGGACCCTCAGAGCTACAGCCAGAACAGATATCCAACACACACAGATGCTCACCCCATGTGTCCGAGTGCCGAGTGCTGCAGATTCTGGATCTGCTGTTGCTGCCAGCTTGTTACTGATCCGAGACCAGAACCTCCAAACCCAGTCAGAGAGGACAGGTCGCTGCTGAGGGAGAACTCTGAGGGGAAACACACAGAGAGAATCCTCGTCATGAATCAGATCCTACATGATGTGGCCTCTGGTCTGCTGCACTGTCGCTCTGTCGTACCTGTGCCATAAGAGGAGGACAGAGTGGACGGATACCCGCCCATCCCCTGTCCAGGTAGAGTCTGAGAAGCGATGGACACGGCTGGGGTGGACAGCGTCTGAGCAGTCTGGGAGTGATTTATTCTCTGGTTCTGCAGAGAAAAGAGAAATCTGTCAGACTTCACACAGCGACACATCCTGAATAAAACAAAGGAACTCGGGGAGAGAAACGATGAGCTGCTGCGTCTCAGTTTAAACTGATACAGCTCTGTCCTGTGATTGGCTGAAAGACATTCTTTGAGTGTTTGCTTTGTTTACATGAACCAAATTCCCAACACTTGTGGGGCTCTACTAGACAGACAGTAATAACAGAGAAGGCTCCATCCACACTAAGACCTTTTCATTTTTAAACGATCTCCATCCACACGAGCATTTTATCACCGTTTCAGAAATAATCTTCGTCCATACTACACGCCTGAAAATGCATGTCACATGACCATTCACGTGCACTGGGCATGCACGTGCCGATGTAAACAGGAAGCAGATTGTCTGCTCTGCAGTTGGTTGCTCAGTTATTTGAAGAAAATACTAGAACGAAGAACAGCGATGGAGAAAAGTCAGAGCAGAGGTTTCTCTGTTGGACCGACAACCGTGTTGTGTTGTGATTCGTTATTAATGTTGAATTAACTGCTGGGAAAAGGGTCACGTGATAGGAGCGTGACGAATCAGGGAAGGACACGTCGTGTCCAATCAGGAAGTGAACGTGGGTGTCTGCGTCATCGTTTCCTCCCGTCTTCACTAAAACACAACCCGGAGTTTCAAACTAAAACGGGGTCAGCAGCGTTTAACAAGGTCTCACTTTTAGTGGTTATAAAATGCTGGAGTAGTGTGGATGCCAGGTGTAAACGTAGCGAAAGTTATGCGTTTTAAAACGACATCGCAGTAGTGTGGATGGAGCCTGGAGCTACTGAACTTGTTGAGATAAATGTTGAAAACAAGTGAAGAGTGAAGTGACGCAAAAGAACTCCTCGAACCAACGAGGTACTTTAGTGAGTTGGATCAAAAGTAATTTATCAACGTGGAAAATGTTGAATTAAATGATGCATAAAAAAGAATATTAACACCAGGCTCAGAGCTTCTTTAATTGTTCATTCACTGCCCCCCCGTTGTTTTGTACACAGTGTAGTTTAAGAATTACTTACCAACATCAGATCAAAGTCCTCACACTGGAGAGCAGCATGAAAGCACAGACTGTAATCAGTCTCCATGCAAAACAACATAAAACCAACAACAGTGAAGTGAAAGAAAAGATGGTGGAATAAACTCACAATGCTGGGCATGTTGTTGACCTTGTTGGAGGGGGGCATCAGCGTGCGGAGGTCCGGCTTGCGGCTCATGCTCATTGGAGGAGGACTCTTCTCCTGCATGTTTTTGGAGACGCCTCCAGGAGGCAGCAGCCCGGGGGAGGTGCAGTGGTTACTGTAGCTGCCATTTCCTGCTGACAAACAGGTTTCATTATAATTCAGCACAGCGAGACAGAAGAGCCGTCACGTCAGCGTTTCTAAACTGTTTATTTGGCTGGAATATGAGGAGACGTGACAGTTAAACAGTTTTGTTTTTATCTACGAATTTTAATGTTTTATCTTCTTTGTTGTGGTATATTTATTGCGGTTATTTTATCATTCTTGCATTATCCTTTTGTTTGTTTCGTATTGATTATTCTCTTCATATTTTAGCTGATAATTCATTATAAGTCTGTATGTTTTGTAGCGCTGCAGCTAACGACAGCTTTCATTATCGACTAACCTGCCAATTCTTTTGTTTAATCGTCTGTCTGGTTTTTTTTTTAAAGGGCATTGGAAACTAGCAGCAGCTATAAATGCTGTGATATATTGCATTGGGTAGTTGCGCAATTCTCTATGTATACTGTATCTGTCCCTATCAAATAAACCTTAAATAAATAAATATAATTGTTTGGTCTTTAAAATGTCTGTTATAACTGTGACGTCTTTAAATGACTTGTGTTGTCTACGACTCAAAGATATTCAGTTTACTATCAAATCAGACAAAAAAGCAGCAAAATTCTCACAATTTAGAAACTAAAACAAGGAAACTTTTGATACTTTTGCTTGAAAAATTACTTAAACCAAAATAGTTGCAGGTTAATTTTCTGTCGAGTGACTGATCATTTCAGCTTCATGATGATGTGACTTTGTTATCAATGTTTAATTGAATCTGTTGTTATTGGCTAGCAAACCGTTTAAATCCTATTGTAAATCCAGACGTGTTTTTGTGATTTTAGCTCCTAAACTAAAAACCAGATCTGCTGCAGCTGTGGTTTGTTTGAAGCGACTGAAAACTCATTAGAAAAGGTTAGCTTTTATAAATACTCTGCCTTTAGTTGTTATTTTGGTCATGTGCTTTAATTTGTGCATATGTGTGTGTATGCGTGAAGGTATGTATACTTGTATTTGTATGTGTATATTTTAGTATTACTTTTTTTTAAGTGCTATATAAATACATTATTATTGATCTGCTGCAGTTTCCTAAATCTATTTGTAATATTTGTATTAATAAAATATATCTAATATTGCTTTTATGTCCCTGATTATTGATTGTTGCTGGTCATTGGTTTGCAAGCAGGAATCAAACGCACTGATGACAAACATCCCTCAGGATGAAAATAACAGTGAAGTTGTAAAAAGGGTAATGACGTGTCTAACTGGTCCCCAGCCCTCTGTACTGGTCTGATCTACTGGTTAAAGGTATATAAATGAACTGCAGTCGTACCCACACTGGAGACCACGGTGCCCGGCAGCTCTGAACCCATCAGTCCTGCAGAAACACAACACATGTTCAGCTACCAGCAGTCACATGTTGGGATTATATAATGGGATTATAATTATGTTCATGTATACAGACCTGCATTTCCAGTGCTGGGGGGCCTCTGGGGGGACATGCTGTTTCTCTGCAGGTGTGTGTGAGAGATGGGCAGCAGGTTGTGGTTCCCCAGACCACCGCCGATGCCGGAGTGGGAGTACAGCAGCCCACTGGGATTACTGCTGGGGACGGACACTCCCATGTCGTAGTTGGAGGGGGGCAGACCCTGCTGGACAACCCAGGAGGACTTGAGTCAGTCGGCTGGTTAACATCACTGAGAAGACCACATGAAACGGCTGATCTACGTGAACTTACACAGATCCTCTGCCTGTTGATCATCAGGTCGATGTCTTCGTTGATTTTGCGGTACTTGTCGTCGGACTCTGGGCTCTGGCCTGCAGAGTCGTCGGCCTCGATGTCGGGGCTGTCGCAGCCGTTTAGACCCTTCTTACGCAGCGTCTGCTCGGAGGAACACAAACACGTCAACACACCTGGAGTTAAACATAAAGTTAAATACTCATTTTCAATTATACATGCACACACACCTGCCATTTATATGGTCAAGACATTATTGATCGGCTTTAGAGCTGAAACAATTAGTCAATCAAAAGGAAATTCAACTGTTCTGAGCTCCGATTAATCACACGTGTCAGTTTTGTTTTAAAATGTGAACCAATGCTTTAAAGTTAAAACGAGCAGTGTACACTTTAACCACAAGAGGGCGCCGTGTGAGCAGATATCAGTGAGCAGAGCATCTTTCATATCTTCAAAGATAAAGCCACACACACACACACTTCTACAGAACTACTTTGAGTCATTTTTATGTGTAAAATAAACATTAAAGTAAGTATCAGACATGTTGGTGCTTCATCTCAGTGTTGTGAAATCTCTCCTCTCATGCAGCCGTCAGGTGATGATGAACGTGTGTGTACATTTACTCAAGTACCAAATTTAAGTACAGTATTTGTATTTCCATTTTCTGCTATTTTATACTTTTATTCCACCACATCTCAGATGGAGATATTGAATTTTTTTTTACTGCGCTACATTTATTCTATAACTTTAGTTACTCTGCAGATTCAGATTAATAACACAAAATATAATGTAATAAATTATGACGGATAGGATTTTATTGATTGCTGGGGGGGAAGTTCACAAGCTACACAGCAGTACATTAAATAAATAAAACGAGCTCCACCTTTAACAGCTGCAATATTAAAGTGATGCACACACGAATGAATCAATAATTATAATAAAATATATTATTCTGAAATGGGCCGTTCTGCATATTTAACTTTAAAAATTGTCATGCGTGACTTTTACTTGTAAGAGTATTTCTACATTGTTGTATTAGTACTTTTACTTAAGTAAAAGATCAGAGTACTTCGTGTGTGTGTGTGTGTTGTACAGTATGTGGTTTGGCTCTCAGCGTCCTGCTTCAGCACTTCACAGCCCATTAGTCAAGTCTGTCACTGGATGACACACACACACACACACACACACACACACACACACACAGGGCTCAGTGGTCAGCCCAGTGCAGCTATCCCACTCATCCCAGTCATGTCCACCTGTTTGGCTTTAGAGAGAAGGGGTGGGGGGTGAGGCAGCTACCACCAATGCTAGCGGGGCTCCTGGAGCGATGGCCGTAGAAGGCTATTTTTTGCTCTGCAGCGTTTCTCGTCACTCCCATCCCTCCCTCACAATCTGTCAATCTGGCTCCTCCATTGAAACACCGACGGACTCCCCCAGCCGACTTTCCCCTCAATAACTTTGTTCGGCCACTTGGGGGCAGCAGAAACAAAATGTTCAGCAGCGAGTCTCTGACTGTGTCTGTCTGCTGTTTGTTGCTGAGCAGGTAGTGGACTGACGGGTTTTTACAGCTTTTTTTCTGAAAGCGACACTCTGAGGGAACCAGGACAGATAAACAAGGAGCTCACTAGAAATAAATACAAAAAAATACACGTGATACTTGCTGTATATTGTTTAATCAGGGTTCATACAGCTTTTAAAGAGTAAAATTCAAGCACTTTCAAGGTACCTAAACCAAAGATTTCCAGACTCTCAAAGTCTTTATCATCACATCTTAATATAAATTCCAGGAGACAACAAACAAATATGACGACGGAATTGTTTCATTTTACATACATACATACATACATACATCCATCCGGGATTGGCTCCAGCCCCCCGCGACCCTCTGAGGATAAAGCGGTATAGAAAATGGATGGATGGATATATATAAATATATTGGTTTACATAAGTGATTGTGTCGATGATGAAACACCAGATTATGTTGAAAATCAAGAATTTTTCAAGGATTATATTCAAATTCAAGCATATTTCTAACCTTGAAAACATAATTAAAATTAAGCATTTTCCAAACTTTCAAGAGATTCCCAACTTTTTTTTGGCATGTGAGCCCTTAAAAAGGAAGCAGTGTCCACTGACTACTGATCATAGAGTCCATGTGTCCATGAACTTCTCTGATCGTTTCAATTGAATAATTTACAGAAGCACAAAGATGTAAAACGAGCCAATATTTCATTAAAAAAAGTTTAACTTCAGGGGAAAGTCCAAACACACAAACAAATATTTATAGAGCACAAAGTTGTTTTCTTCTTTTCTCTCCCATTAACTGTGTTGTGACCCCTCAGATTCATAATGTGACCCTCTGGAGGGGTCCAGACCCCTAGGTTGGGAACCGCTGATGTAGGTCATCAATACAGACTCAGGGGTTTAATTTTTTAGAAAATAATCGCAATCACAGCACCGGTCAGCGAGTAGATATTCTCCTCCAGTTGTTCAGATTAATGTAGCGGAGTTGAGTAGCGTGACGTGGAAATACTGAAGTTAAAGTACCTCGAAACTGTACTTCAGTCTGGTACTTGAGTAAATACTCTTAGTTACTTCCTACTACTCGCCAGGAATGTGTGTGTGTGTGTGTGTGGTGGCAGGTGGTCTGAACAGCTTCCTGGAGATACTCGAGACAGCAAAGTGAGACAGTTGAGGAGGGGGGGAGGGAGGGCAGACGATGCCATAATATCATACTAGATCCCCCCCCCCCCCGCTTTTCTTTTCCATCGACTTAGTTTATTCTTTTTTCAGTTTCAGTTCCTTCCACTGGTCTCTTTTCCGTGGGTGGTCTCCTTCTCCTCTACATCAGATGATACTACGTGTACATGTGTGAACCAGTGTGTGTGTGCGGTTGCTGTAATAGTGAGCGTCTTGCCAAAGAACATGACATGCAGCTTTTACACCATCCCACTGCTACTACCGCTCAGGCAGCAGATGGAACTACGTGCCTGCCTGTAGACATCTATTTATCTATTTCTGCATGTTCATGTGCTCTGACAAAAAGCAGTAAATTGTGTAGCAAGTAAACAGTCTCCATTTTCTCTATAATTACAACTCTTAGCACTAATTAGTACTCGTTCAAGGAACTTTCCTATGAATGTACGGCTACGTCTCTGGTCCTTTCTAGGAAATGATTACGAGAGCGTGAAATAAAGTGTTACAGAAATTAGCTTTGGACACATTTTAGTTCCATCGAGAAATCAAAAAGGTTATGAAAACTCTCCCTGATGGTGTTTAAAAGCCTTGAAGCTGACTCTAAAATGTCCAACTGTCCTTTTAACAAAAGGACATTTTAGAGTCAGCCGCTAAATAACAACCACTTAACAAGAAGCGTTGTCTTCCTGCAGCCTGAAGAAGTAAAACTATACAGAGAAGAGAGAAGTTCAAAAAATAAACGTAAGTTAGTACGTCAGACTTTAGTTTAGCCGGTCGGTTTGTCACTTTGGTCCAGACTGAAATATCTCAACATCTGTTTAATGGATTGTGATGAAATGTAATTCAGACATTCATGTTCCCCTCAGGATGAACTGTAATAACTCTGCTGATCATCCAGCGCCACCATCAGGTCAACATGTTAATGTGTCCAACACAAACACCTGCAGAACTACAGACGTTCCCATCAGCCTCAGCTGCACTCTGTGTTTGCTGCTAATTAGCTGTTAGCATGCTAACAGGCTAAACTAAGATGGTGAACATTATAGCTGCTAAACATGCTGATGTTAGCATGTTCGCTCAAAGCACCGCTGGGCCTCAGTGCAGCCTCACAGAGCTGCTAGCATGGCAAATAATAAATAAACAACTAACAAACAAATCTATATTATCCGTGCTGGCCTTGAAAGCACCACCCAGGAGAGTTAAAATAAAACAAATGCTCCGTGATCATGTAAACTCTTACTGTGATGCATTAACGCCAGTCTTTAACTTTAATGTCCTTAATTGGAGTGTGAAATTATAATCAGTCTATGAGTAAATTCACTTCTGTTTTCAAGCAGTCATTTGCAGCTGTATTATTCTCATGTATGTGACTAAGCAATGTCAGGGTTCGTACAGCTTTTTAAGAGTACAATTCAAGCACTTTCAAGGAACCTAAACCAAAACCGTTCCAGACTCTCGAAGGCTTTATCATCATATCTAAATTGTTACTATAAGTGCAATTGCGAAAAATAAAGTTTACAGAATTTCTTCACCCACAGCGATCAATGTACTGTATATTGTCACTTTGTTTATTTTACCATCTGTTCATATTAACTGATCGTATGTTTTGATCAGGATTATTTAAAGCTTCTTAATTTCCAGAGTAAAGGATCAACAGAGGACTTATCACAATGATGAGCGCAAGAAAAGAACTTTCCTTTTAGATTATGTTGAAAATCAAGCATTTTTCAAGGAGTATATTCAAATCCAAGCGTTTTCCTAACCTTGAAAACATAACAGTTAAAATGAAGCGTTTCCCAAACTTTCAAGACTTTGTACGAACCCTGCAGCGTGTTGTTTACTGTACTGGACACCTTCTCCCAACGTGAACCTTCAATAGAAAGGATCAATAAAAGAAAACATACCTATGTGAATTATTACACATTAGCAGGAGGGATGTATACGACACTGAACTTCTATTTAAAAGGAATAAATATATTGAAAGTATTGCTTTAAAAACAGTTCCACTGTGACGAGGTACAGACTGGACGGAGGGAGGAGGAGGAGGAGGAGGAGATGGTGGTGGTGGTGGAGGTTGTGGGGAACTAAGATTTGGTTACTCAGCCTTAAGTTGCTTCTCTTCCTACTTTTTATTTTCCTCCAGTGGCTCACACAGTCATACCACAGCAGACCACAGTCACACACACTCACAGCCCGTCATGGCTATTCTTAGCTGTGTACCGGGCTATTTTTAGACCACTACCGGTTTCCAGCCATTTAGCAGGGAGGGATCACAGCCAACACAAAGGAACTGGACTCACTCTGCGAGCATATGAGAGCGTCACTGTGTTTAACTGCGTGTGTGTGTGTGCTCGACTTTATAGAAAACTTCATCTGTTTCTAATCTGAAATGGCACAGTTACACACACACACACACACACACACACACACACACACACAGAGAAGGCCAATGCAAAATAAGGTTAACAGAGTAAAAGTGAGGAATGCAGAACTCCTCAGCTTTATAAATAGCAGCAAGGTTCCCAGGCTAAACGAACACAATACAATAAGCCGATAGTTATCTAGCATGAACACACACACACACACACAGGCAACATGCCAACCCGCCACATGAGAAAAAAACAAAAACAAAGATGACCAAAACAAAGGAGCCTCTCTTTGACTAAATTCCTGTCTGGCAGATATTTCACTGGTGCGGAGCGTTTTCACAGCTCTGTGGACTCACTGTCATCCAACTCCGTTCAACCTTTTCTTTCTTCTTGCACTCGTCCAGAGGGGAATACAAACTTAATCAGTAACTATTTTGATTATTGATTAGGGCACAAACATGGCCTGGCCCAGCCGGCACCGACACGGTGAACAAATTCAACGTGCGCTCTTAAGGTCAGTTCAGACCAAAGACTCACGACGAGACGAGCTGAAACAAGTCTACAGCGTTCTGAAACCTGCCAGTTCACACCAATGCGACTACATGAGACGGTGTATTGTTTCCATAGCAACGACTCTGTACGCTTTTTTTTTTGTAGCTGGATATAATTTGTAGCGTCTTAAAATATGAACGAGTGAGTTGCATTTCTAGTGTTGATGAAATGGCAAAAACATAAAAAAAACTAGAGCTGACTTAGCTACGAGCTGATTGGCTGTTGAAACAGGTGACGTGCCTTACTTTCTAAAACCAGCCGCTGACAACTCGACAAGCTGAGTCGCAGGCGACGCCATCAGCCGGCTCGAACCGGCTCGAACCGCTGAAACTTTCTAAAGAGGTTTCATCTCGTCGTGAATCTTTGGTCTGAACCGGCCTTTATGCTGCTAACAAACGTCAGTCGTCGAGGGGGCGATATGGAGCCAGTCAGAGCGTCTCCATGAGCCCTAAATCATTTTGCAAGACTTAATTCCAAACATTCTTCTTCAAGCTTCTCCATTATGGGAATTTCCTTGTTTTCTTTTGTTTTAAGTGATGATAAAGTGAATATCTTTGGGTTTTGGACTGTTGGTCGGACAAAAGAAGCAACTGAACATACTAGCCCTGCAAGTAGCCACCACGTCTCTAGCACCGCCCATTTTATTAAGACACACGGATGAACTTTGCTGTGAAATAGTTTTAAACGAGATCCAACATGTTAATTAATGAGCTTTAGAGGTGTTGGTGGGCGTGTTTCTGAACTTTGGACAGAGCCAGGCTAGCCGTTTCCCCCTGCTTCCAGTCTTTATGCTAAGCTAAGCTAATGACATCCTGACTTTTCTCTTGTCGTCTCAGTCTCAGAAAGAAGCTGCATGTCGACCTGTTCTACCTGCCATGCTGAGCTTGTTCCACCTGCTCTGGCACAGCGAGCGTGACCTTGGCACAGCCGCCTCGGCACCATGTTGTGCCATGTGTTGCTGCCTCACCCTGAGAGGTTACACATGCCTCACAAAGACTTCCAGCCCTCCCATCATCCAATCGGAGCACGGCGAGATCAAATGCGGCGTGTTGGCCGAGCATCAAAGGCTACCAGCTAACACAGGAGTCACACTGGAACCATGTGTCTGAACAATCACACAGACAGCGAGATGCAGACCAGCGAGAGCGTCAATACAAGTCCATTAAAACGGGAAAGACCACAAGATGCGACTGAAAGCTCCGGAAAAAGCCAGTAAGAGTGAACTTGCACACTCAAACATTACAACCATCTTTTCAAAATATGATGATATACAAAAAACAAGACTTAATCTTAACCAGTCAGTGGATAAAAATGGATGAATCTCCATTATTCAGTACAAAATTTAATATTCTTTAAAGAAAATTTTTCTTAACTTATTACACCCAAATTTCCACAGCACCCTGATGAAGGCAAGCTAGACAAAAACATTAAGGTAACAATAAGGTACTTGTATAACATATTAAAGATTTAATAAAGAAAAGAGTCTTTTGAACTGTTTCACAGCAGCGCAGAGACTGAAAAGTGGGCGATGGTTTAACGCTCCTGTTTCAGGCCTTTCAGCCCAAATCTGGTTTTTGGCATTAATCCAGATTGATTTTAGAAAGTCTGGACAGCAAAAAAAACCCACATGAAATGTGATTTTTGCTGTTGCACTGACATATACCACTTCTTACATTAAATAAATAAACAGAAATTTGACATAATGCTCATCAGCACATAGTTTATAGCATTTAGCATTACCAGTAAAACTTCCAGTAAGGCTTCGTTCGATATGCTAGCTCCACCAGCTCAGCTACCAGACAAGTTAAGTGTTTATCACAGCAGTGAGAGTGACACACGGCATCGACATGCGCCAGCGGAACAAGACCGATTTCATGAGTCATATGGCGGTAAAAATTAGCATTTGACACTAAAACGAGAGCCGTACAGCAGCTGCACATGACAGTGGACAGTGAAACAGCAGCCTTACATTATAAACAGCAGCAGCATGTGTCGATAAGAATCTGTGAGTTATCTGTAAGTGGAACCTGAGGAACATAAGTGCCGTAAGTCAGCAGCAGACAGACAGACAGCAGTAACATACCAGCTACACTGATAATCGATTCATCGGTTCACTCGTTTTCTTCCGCTGGTCCTTTGTCACATCTGACAGTAAACTTAATATATTTGGGTTTTGTGCTGCCTGGCAAGATATAACAGGCATTTTTCACAATTTTCTGACATTTTATAGAGAAACTATTTAATCTATTAATTGAGAAACTAATTGGCACACAGTTCATGTCGCTAAAACACGAGTGGCCACTTTTCAGTCTCAGTGTCACTCCTGTTTTATTTAGAAACCTCTGCAGAGATTTATCGACCCATTTAATATTTAAGAGCCTTAAATTGTGTCAACAGAAACAAGGTTAGGGCGAAAGTTTTGAGGTTGTGTAGAAGGACGGAAGTGTGTATGTGCGAGGGGAAAGGGGAGATAAAGAAGAGAAGGGGGAAGTAACACACAGAGATGCTGTTAAATGATACATTGATATATTAATGATATATATATATATCTATGATATATTAACAAAAAGCACCAAAATGCCACATTTTCCCTCCTGAGTTTGGTGAGAAAAACCAACAAGAGCACAAGAGACAGGACAAAAGAAGGAGAATAATCTGAACAGACAGGAAAAGGAAGCGGGAGAGGAAATGTCATACGGACGTAAACATGGATCCAGATCCGGTGGCAGCAGTAAGTAACCCGGCCGGTTCAGACTGTGTGGATACGCTGCTGCCTGGACAGATTAGAGTAATGAGCTAAACAGGATTGCGGTGAGATTACAGAGGATTACAGAGCATGTAAGCCTGGTTCTGACGGGGCCGGCCAAGAGGCCATGTGGTGGGTCGCGTGGAGGGAAAAACCCAGGTACGACGAAACACAGCTCGTACATGTGCACACAGTAAACACACAAACACACAGGTTAGCAACAGAAACGCCATGTTCTCCTTCTGCTCCTCAACAGGATATTTATTTTGTAGGTTTTCACAAGTTTAGAACGGGACTACTGTGTGTGATCTTACTGATAGTTAATTATTGGATTAAAGTCCAGCCCGAGGAGAAATATATAGTGTGTGACTCCAGACACAAAATGTCTAATTAGAAACTATGATTTACACCTTGTTTTTTCATGTTTACACTCCACTATTTCTGACAGACGCCTCCTGACTCAGGAGATGCAGGAGGAACAACAACTCCTTCTCACTGGCAGTGTTGCAGCAGCAGACTCCTGCATGCTCTTTGACTTCTGACAGCTTAAGTTTGACCTTGGTGACACGGTGTGCTTATCAAGTGCCCTCAGAGAGAGAGAGAGAGAGAGTGCATGTGTGTGTGTGTGTGTGTCCTCAGAGGCATACACTTGCTATTGTGTTCTCCTAACACTATTACATAAGTCAGAACAAAGTTCAGTCTAGTACATACTGTTATTGCTCTGAGCTGGTGCAATGCTGTCAATACACACACACACACACACACACAACACACAACAAGTGAAGCCGTGGGTCTGAGTAACACGACAAAGAGGGGACACGTGTCCAACTTCTAGTTTTCCGTCCTTCCAGGCTGCAACTAAACACTATTTTCAGTATGGATTCATCTGACCATTCACTTATTGACAAATCGATGAGTCATCTCGTAAATAAAAGGTCTGAAATTACCGAGAAATGTCATTTAAAAATCACAATATCCAAGAGTCCAATCTGACATCTTGAATCTTGTTCAAAACTCCAAAGGATATTCAGTTTACAATGAAAGAAAACTGAGAAAACCAGCAAATAGTTACATTTAATAGCCATATTTTATTGTTTTGTCTATAAAAATGTCCATTATAATCTCCCAGAGCTCAAGCTGATGTCTTCAGAAGTCTTGTTTTATCCGACCAACAGTCCAAAATCTAAAGATATTCAGTTTACTATCAGACGACTCAGAAAACCAGTAAATATTAAAATTTAAGAATTTTTGGTCATTTTGCTTAAAAAATGAATGTTACCAACTAATTTACCATTGCTTGACTAATCTTTTCAGCTCTAAGGCCGGTACGTGTATATCTCTGTGTGTGTGTGTGTGTGTGTGTGTGTGTGTGTGTGTGTGCGCGTTACTCACATCCACGATGTCGGAGTTGGTCCGGCTCTCGTGGGGCTCGTTGTATTCGGTGTATTTGAGCAGGACCTTGTCCATGTCGGTGCTGGCGTACTGAAACAGCTTGTTGGTGCTGTTGAAGATGATGAGGGCGATCTCACAGTCGCACAACACGCTCAGCTCGTACGCCTTCTTCATCAGACCAAACTTGCGCTTGGTGAATGTCACCTGGAGATGGAGAAAAGGTGTCTTTAAAAATGTCTTTATTGGTGATTTAGAGCCTCTCAGTCAGTCTTACATGCTCTCATCTGATTAAAGGACATTCTGAAGTTTTATTAGTTGTTAGCTGGTAGGTTTTGAAAATGATGCTACTGGGTTTTTTAGATTTTTTTTTTCTAGGTCCAGACTGAAACTACTGGATGGATTGCCATGAAATGTTGATGTTCATGTTCCCCAGAGGAAGAAGCCTACTGACTTGTGTGATCCTCTGACTTCACCTGAAGCACAGTTTGGGTTTTTAATATCTCAACAATTATTGAATGTATTGTCATTAAATTCAGTACAGATATTCATGACACCCAGAGGATGAGTCCTGCTGATTCTGGTGATCCTCTGACTTTTCCTTTAGCGCCACTGTGAGGTTGACATTTGTAGTTTAGACTGAAATATGTCTCAAACTATTAGATGGGTTGTGATGAAATGTAATTCAGACATTCATGTTCCCCTCAGGATGAACTGTAATAACTCTGCTGATCCTCTGACTTTTCATCTAGCGCCACCATCAGGTCAACATGTTAATGTGTCCAACACTTTGGTTTATGACCAAATACCTGCAGAACTACAGACGTTCCCATCAGCCTCAGCTGGACTTTGTGTTTAATGCTAATTAGCTAATGTTGGCATGCAACTAAGACGGTGAACATGGTAGAATTATACCTGCTAAACATCAGCATGTTAGCATTGTGGAGCATTTAGCAGAGCTGCTGGCATGGCTGTAGACTCTTAGGGCTCTATTTTCCTTAAAGCTGGGTGTATTTTATCAACCTTCCTATTTGTTTCCATTCATTTCAGAACAATATGAGGAGACAGTGCAGACCGTTAAAATCAATCTGCACTTAAACGACATCACCACACATAAATAATGTAACCAAATGCAGACGTAATGATCACTGTGATGGATCACACAACTCATGCAACTTTCAGGAGTCTGCTAATCGATTTTCAATACTTCACTGAAGAGAATGGAAACTAATGGCTGCCTGAAACTGTAGGAAAAAGACAAAACGGACAGCAGCTTCTGTGAATTGCAACCTGGGTTTTATTTTTTGCATCAGTTCTGAGCACCTTGAACTCACCACGTTCACTCCTCAGACCTCAGCCAAAAATAGCTTCAACATGAGCAGACAGGTTGGAAACAAGCCAACAGTTTATCCAGATCATTTAGACCAGATCATTGAAAGCGAGCGCACCTGAGATGTTTGTAATAATCCATAAATCTGCGTGCACGCTGCGGTAAATGCAGCAGGTGAAAGTTGAAGCAGGAAGTCGGTTTGTGATGGACGTTCACGATGGACAGTTACTGTTCACCTTTAATTTTCTCTTCTAAATAAGTTTGATTAACCTGAAGGTTTGTTTCCAACCTGTCTGATCGTCTGGCTGCTCGTGTTTGTTGCAACACTGTTCCCAGATCTCAGCAATGAACCTGCTAAGTGTAATGTTAATAAAACCAGAGCTCAGAAAATAAAACTCAAAGTGTAGTAATCTGTAGTTTTCCTTTAAGGTACACATGACTGTAACACAGGAGCTAAGACTTATAAACACACTGGCATGCTCCTTTAAAGATAAAGCCACACACACACACACACACCAAGTGTACCATCCTACAGTCCAGGGAAGGACTGTGAGGAGGTCAGTCCTGCCCTGATACGGGGGTCAGGAAGCATATGTGCCTGCATTTCCTGTCATAACAGGAAGAGAAGAACCACTCCCCCAGAGAAGACGTGTGTGTGTATTTATTTGTGCGTGTGTTTATGTGTGTGCATTTGTGTGTGACAATGCACCATTGACAATAAGCTCTCATTACTCAGTTGTCGTATCTTTTGCAGCGAGAGAACCAGCCTTGGACTCAGTCACAGCGTGTGAGGATCATATGACATGATATCACCAGGCTGAGGAACTGTAGTGTGTCTGTATGTGGCTGCTTTAGTGTGTGTGTGTGTGTGTGTGTGTGCTGCTGGCTTCATCTGTTAGAGTGACGGCTTTTTGTCATTCGGACGTTAATGTTTCTTACAGCTTTATTCAAACATGACGGGACATTTAAAGTGAAAGTGACCACGTGATATTCAACATTACATGAGAGGGAGAGAGAGAGAGAGAGACAGAGAGAAAGGAGGGAGAGAGAGAGAGAGAGACAGAGAGAAAGGAGGGAGAGAGACAGAGAGAGAGAGACAGAGAGAAAGGAGGGAGAGAGAGAGAGGGAGGGAGAGAGAGACAGAGAAAGGAGGAGAGAGAGAGAGGGAGGGGGAGAGACAGAGAGAGACAGGGAGGGAGGGAGAGGCATCACTTCTGCAGTTTAGTGAAATTAAGTGTTTTGTCTGATGGATTTTAAAGTCGACGTGAGAGACGCTCTCTCTAGTGAATCCCCAATTTCGTATTTTATTAGAAATTAAATTCTGCTGTCTATTCTGTAATGTCAGGGTGTCATGAATGACAGGGTGTCATGCTGTATGTAAAGTGTTATTTGTTATTAATGCAGCGGACTTTTTGTGGTTTTACAAGATTTCTTTTACATGTAAAACTGCTGCATCTCTCCTGTATACTTACGTGTCTGTTCCGTTCGTCCATGATCCGCGCTATCTGAATCTTTTTTCTCCCCATCTTGGCTGTTTGTTTTGTTTTTCCTCTTTTTCACAAACGTTTCCTCCTCTGACTGACTTCCAGCTGCTCACAGGTTTTCACTTTTCACTCCCAAACTGCCAAAGACAGAAACAAAACATCATCATTAGGGTTAAAAAACCATTAGAAAACTTGTCTCACACACACACCTGAAGAGGTGGCGTGTCAACATCTGTACATTTCCGCAGCAATGAAAAAGACAAAAGAAGCAAAACAGAAACATGTATGAACACTGTATTTAATTACCAAAAATGGGTTGTGTGTGGGTGTCACATCATGCTATAGTGCAGAGTGTAACCGCCATGCATGCACAGACAGGCAGCTGTCCATTCACTGCTGCTGCATCCCCCTGACACACCCAGAAACCCGGCTTCCTCAGGGGGTTACTGCTCCCTCAGGAGGAAGTGAAACCACCGGGCATGTCACAATGCAAATAATAAAGAGCGATGAGTTGGGCTCCACGATGCGCTGTATAAAAAACATCTGGAGGATTTGAGAAACCACATTTAAAGACAGACCGCTCGCCTGAAAACTTCCTGTCTGGGTGGAGCCGAGACGGGACAAGCAGGTGGGAAAATATCCGCTGAACGTGATAGGCTGAGATTCATGGTAATAATAATTATTCTTATTTATTAGGGGTGGGGGAAAAAAAAAAATCGATTAAGTACTGTAATTCTTTTTTTTTTTTAACAATTTTTTTAAATCGATTTTTGATTCCTGTACCAATATTATTTTATTATACTTTTTTATATTATACAGAATTTGTTTTGGCATTTCTGCTTTATTTTCTTGATAGTCACAGTAGAGAGACACCGGAAAGGTGGTGGTGGTGGGGGGGGGGTGACATTCAGCAAAGGGCCCAGGTCAAATTCGAAACCCGGCCGCTTAATAATACATATTAATAATATTTTATTTACCACTTTTCTATGCACTATAGCAATGATGCTGCTGAAATAAAACTCAGAAATCTGACTGACGTGAAATATGACTCATGATAAACAGTCTCTCTAGAAGTGAATGATTCAGCTTTTGCCCCATGGTCTAGTGTTATTAAAGCAAACAAAAATCACAATAAATCGTAATATCTAAATCACAATACATTTCGAATTGGCACCCAGGTATCGTGATGTTGTGGAATCGGGAGATGAGCCTGGGCAGTGATACTAAATACCTTGACGAGGATCATTTGTAGCCGAACGATGCTGAAATGTGATTTCACACAAACTGAAAGAAAAACCTCCTGACAGGATGTTGGTTCAACCAGTCAGCTGGCCTGACGCGCAGGTGTGCACGACACGTTGAGATTTGGGAGGTGTGTTTGTCTGCGAGGCTCCGTGACCTGCGCTTACCCATAAGCCCCTTCTCTGTGCAGGTTCGCTAAGACGTTTAACATGTGCCTTAGGAGAAGCATAATTCCAGCTTTAGGTCGAAGAGATACTGAAGGTGAATTGTAAAATCATGTTGTCAACATCCATCACAGTTTACAGAGCAACTTCCTGCTTCAACTTTTCAGTTTTACTTCCACATAAACTGACGTAGATCATCTGGCTTCACCCGTTTCCAACCCATCTGATCGTCTGACTGCTCCAAACATAAGTTGTAATAAACCGGAAACTTCCACACATTGCTTCAGATTTCCCCCACGCTGCTGGCTGATCAAAAAGCCCCCACAGCTGACCCTTTAAGCTCAACACTTAACCTCGTCTATCCTCTCCCTCAGATCCCTCACATTATATTACCGTGAGAAGTTAAAGAAAAGACGAAGACTCATCCTCTCGGGAGGAAGGTGATATTCTCTATTAGCAGTTGGATTCTTAACAAACCTTTTGTTAATCTCTTGTGTGCCACAGAGAATTAAAAACACAGCAGACAGGAGCGGAAAATGTGTGCTTTACTAATTAAAGGTTTAGCTAACAGACGGACCTGTGCAGGACCATCAGTGCATGCAGTGTGTGAAGGTGTGTGTGTGCCATGTGACCCGTGTCTTGCTCCTGGAGTGGAGCTTAAGAGCTCGGAGTTAACTGGATGTTCACACATGCTGAGACGCACACAAACACAAACACACATGGCAGGTTTTCTTGGCAGCTCTCCGCCGCCGTCATCACCGCGGGGCGAAGAAAGACGAGGCGTGCTTGCTTTCAGGAGGTGTCGGCACACAGGAGGAAACGGAGGATGAAATTGGGACTCGTGACAACGTAAGAAGATGACGCAGGTTTGCTCTCCGGACAAAGAGGGAGAAAACGACTGAGATGCTTCTTTCAAGTCAATGCAGTTCTTCAAATGTTGCTCTTTTGCTTCATCTCCCTCATCTCTTAATCACCATCATCATCGTTATTAAGATTTTTTATTATAGAAGACTAACAGACAATTGTTTGAGTCCAAGGGGGACATTTAGAAATGTCTTGTTTTGTTCGACCAACAGTCCAAATCCCCAAAATATTCAGTTTACTGCAGGAGTTTTTGGACCAAACAGTTCTGAGGACTCCCTGAGAGGAACTGCTTCCCCGAAAACTACAAACCTTCAAGGGCTTTTTTTCTGTTTGCATTCACACCGCCAATAGGAACGCTGAAGCCGGCCGGCGGTTGGTATAGCAACGTCACTCACAAGATTTTTATACTTTGCTTTGTCGAGTCAAAATCACGTTGTATTTCCTCCGTCACATATACGCTCAGTAAAGTCTGGACTTCACTGTCGCTCCATTTGTCCGTGTTTTGGTTCATTTTTTAAGGCTGCCGTTACGAGCTGTTGTTATCACAGGTTTTTAAAGATGGCGGTTGCCGGAGCTGCATTGGCTCATGTGTTTTTCCAATCACTGTACACTTACGTCACTCACGGTTCCTCTTGTGCTGGGAGAGTAGCTACTCTGAAGTAGGAGCTAAAAAAGTCCCTCAAAACGGCGTTCTAAGAACTTTGATCGTTCCCAGTTCCTGCAGTGCGAACACAATAAACCAACACAATAAACCAACTGTTCTTAGAACTATGAAGAAGTTCCTTCGATCTGAAAACCCCTAATGCTGTAATTTGAGAAGCTGGAACCGTCACATTTTTGGTATTTGTGTTTGAAAAATGACTAATCGACAAGTTTCAGCTTTATATATCAAACCTCATTTTCGACACCATCTATGGAAGGCTTTTTTTTTAGCAATGGCCATTCAAATTATTTACATTCTGTAACTTTCTCTCTATATACTGTGGTACATACTGAGTCCACAGTTTCAATTCAGTTTTATTTATTTAGCATCATATCACAACAGAGTTATCTCAGGGCTCTTTTCATACAGAGCAGGTCTAGACCGACTCTTTATATTTACAGAGACCCAACAGTTCCCACCATGAGCAGCACCAGGAGACAGTGGCAAGGAAAAACTCCCTTTAACAGGTAGAAACCTCGAGCAGAACCAGAACCAGAACCAGGCTCTGGGAGGCCGGTCATCTGCCTCGACCGGTTGGGTTGAAAATTACAAGCTAGCAAGAAGCTACCAAAAAGTAGCCCTCCTTCGCCCGTCTCCGTCTGCGACTCTCGCCTTGCAGGTCGTAGCGGTCCCTCGAGACAGACACCGATATACGAGTTGCTCTTCTTCTTCTGTGGTATTTCTGACAGAAAAACCACTCAAGGCATGTTTGCTGGTCGATACATGAGTCATTTCAAACAAAACTGACAGAACGGCAGTAGGAAAACAAGACCAACCACATGTGACGCCAAATCAACCAGCACTTCTTCCTTCATCACCATGAACACACACAGTGTAGTTTGGCATGAAGTCAATACTCTGTAGTGTTGAGTACATTAGTCAGTTAATTGGTTCGTCAATCGACGGACAACAATTTTGATGTAATTAATCAATCATTCTCTTTCCAGCTCCTCAAATGTGAGAATTTGCTGTTTGTCTCTGTTTTATATGATTGTAAACTGAATAATCTTGGTTTTACACAAAACAAACTATTTGAAGACGTCACTTTGGGCTCTGGAATTAAATAGATTAATCCAGAAAATAAGCAGCAGATCAATCAACAATAACAATAATCATTAGCTGCAGCCATAATAAACTGCTCTGTGTAATTTCCACCTCCTCTCTGGTGTTTTCTACAGTAGGAACAGACGTATATGAAACCATAACTGATGTGTTTTGCCACAACAAACCAAACCCTTTGATTGAGTGGAGCGACGTGATACCATCAGACTCGTCTGCAGCGAGCAGCAACATGCCAGCCGGAGAGCGTTACATGAATATCTAGTGTCTGAGTCACGCTGCCTGTGAGCCGAACTCGCTTCAGGAAAACAGCACAGGGATCAATGCAATTTAAATTTAGAGCTCTCACAGGCGAGCACACTCAGCATGTTGTTGTAAAAAGGGAATTTTAGGCCAAACTGAGACGTGAGATGTCGAGGGAAGATTGCATAAAACAATAAAAATCTGTCTGTGTGTGTGTGAGCTGTATCTGTAGGTGTGATTTAATGCAGCGCTTGATCTTTTCCAGGATGACAGCAAATCTCCACCCAACTCACCCACGTGCACAAACCTCACTACTATTTATAGGCTCAGTGTAAAACACAAGGACTCCAAAAATAAAAGAATGAACTTTTTACCCCAAAACAACAATACGACTGGTTTCTGTTTCACAGACAGAGAGAGCGACTGTTGAGAAGAGGAAGAGATGGAAATCAGCCATCTCACGCAGTCTTCAGCTGCTCCCTCTCTCTCTCACTGCCTCGCCAATTATTTTCCGAACCTCTGAGAGAGTCTGACTGTGTGAATGTGTGCGCCTGTTTGCATATGTGCTGTACATCTTGTGTGCAGCTAATGGGCGACATGTGGCAGTGCCCTTGTATTCCTTGGCAGGACACTCTGCATGTCTCTGTGCGGGTGGGGGCTGACAGACAGGAGGTGGATGGACAGTTGTGAACGGTCCCATGTTATCCACTCAGGGGACTTTCAGGAAGTCCGATGTTAAGTCTTTTTTAGACCTACCTGGAACTGAACTCTGAATCGATTAAAAAAAAGAAAAGCAGAGGAGGCCGAACCAGCTGATCTGTAGACAATGAAAGTGATGAAGCTATAAAAAGGGCAGAATAATTTCAAGGAAAAGTTCCACATTTTGAGAAATGTGCTTATTAGCTCTCTTGCCGAGAGTGAGATGAGGAGATTGACGTCACTCACGTGTCTGTATGCTAAATATAAAGCTAGAACCAGCAGCTGGCTAACTTAGCTTAGCACAAAGACTGGAAACAGGGGGAAACAGGTAGCCTACAAGCCTTTTCTCTTATAAATACTGACAAGTACATAAGCTAAGCATCCAAACAGGATTACGTCTTCTACATGCTGACCTGTTAGCTTGTTGTTAGCCTGATATCATGTATGTAGCCATCAAGTGCATATTTAAGACCCTTTTACAGGGTTTGCGTTTTAAAACAAGCGAGCTGGAAATGTTAAAAAGTGAACCGGAGACAGCGGTTTCAACCAACCAATGACAAAAAAATCAGTCACCGGCTAGAAATGAGAAGCTGCTTTTGACGACTTCTGTCTGACTCATTTTTCCAATAATGACTAAGAATTTTGATGGTAAATTAAAGTCAATTGAGTGAAATAATTCACGTAATAAACTGGAACCAGTGGCTGCCCAGAAGATGGGAGATTGATCTACAAACTTATAGTGTGCTTTTGGAAAATGGTCGGCAATGATGTAAAGCGTGCAATTTAAAATGAATGCAAAGCCATGAAGTGGTCCCTAAAAGAGGAGCTGAGGGCCCCACAACACCTTTTTATCTCAGTATTCTCATTTTATTTTAATCTACCCTCTTCTACTATGCTACACTGGTCTATATGTTCTACCATGTCTCTTATATTATTGTTGTTTGACTGACTGATAAAAGGGAACATGAGTTCCAATTGTGTTTAGTAGAGAAGATAGATTTTGTATTACAATCTTACTACAGATCAGTTGATTAAAGATGTAACTGACCTTCCTCATATACTATTTAAACTCAATGAAACCAATTAATTATTCACTATAACAACACAGATAATCCTAATGATGAAAAGGTGCAAAGATCTACTCGTTATGGCTGTATAACCACATGACAATCACTGAAGACATCAGCACACACTAGTTTTCTGATATCTGCCAGCAGGTATTTGTTGTACTGATTCTCTCCCACACAAGCCCTCCTCAAAATTAGGGGCTTTTCAAGTCAGCATGAGTATTTGAATATAGGCTAACAGCTGATTTGTGAAAGTGCAAAAAGTATATTGGTCATGTTTGGATGGATGATATGAGGCAGAGCGATGCGTCAACAAAGTTCAAAGTGCATCATAAACTTTAACAAACAAATACAGGCTGAATTACTGATTCAAAGTCCCTTTTAAGGTCTCAGATGTTGAGGCAGGAAACTCGATCTAATATATGTGGTTTGGTTAGGGATACCCCTCTATAAGCAGTGAATGAGTCACTTTGTGGCACCACATGCTCAGCATACGTGAATGATATCACACTGACTTTTGCAGCGTCTTTATAGGACACAGCCTCTGTTCAGTTCAGCAACTCTAGCTTTGGTCTTTTGCATTCCTTCTTTACAGTTTAATTCCATTTTTGTTGACGCTTTAAAAAAGGTTCAACATCATGGGAAATGCACTCATTTGCGCTCTTGCCAAGAGTTAGATGAGAAGATTGATAGCGCTCTCATATCTGTGGACTCTGGCGAAGCAGCATATCTGGGCATGCATGCACACTGCAGAGTTGAAGGGGAGGCAAAGATACTGCGTGAGGTTAATGTGAGTCAAAAATCGCACTCTCTCAGAATCAGAACTCAGTCACATCTGAACACACAGTCATGAAACACATATTGAATCATTCAGTGTGACTTAGACTTCCAGAGGATATCGTTATCTCTGATGTCCATCCAGAACAAACGTCCAGAAATCCACTTAGAAATCAGAGGAAAAAAAAGACGCTGCTGAACTTGCCTAAGAATCCTCCTGTTTTTACGTTTTCTTCAGTATCACAGTGATAGCTGTCTGTACATTCATGGGTACACTGCAAACAGGAGCTGCTAACAGCTAATTCAGCATACTTTTACTGGGGACAATTTGCCAAATGCACTGATACAGCGATTTTCTACCTTAACGGACAAAGCGCTTTACAGTTTGCATCTCATTCACACACTCACTCACCAATGGCAGTGAGCTACCATGCAAGGCGCTGACCTTCTTATCAGCCGGACACTTCAACATGTGAACAGGAGGAGTCGGGGATCAAACCATCAACCCTGTAATTAGTGGACGACCCGCTCTACCTCCTGAGCCACAGCCGCCATATCTTTGTAGACAAATGTAGGCTAAAATGTTTTACAGGGTGTCGCTCTCCTGATGGCTTTAATTGTTTCTGTCGTCATATTGGATCTCATATAGGTTGGTGTTAGCATCTATCAGATTAGCAGAAACATTTTTTTGACTTCCTCCATTTTCACACAAACGTCCAAAAACATTCAAACAGAGCTGATTAAGGAAAAAACTCAAAAGATCCACTGTAAAACACAAAGACGTCACTCTGGATTTAAATGAGGGGAAGAGCAGCCAGTTCACAGAAAAACAGGGAGGTCATTGAAGCTGTCATTATTACTGGAGTGGGGGGTGAAAAATTACCCACATACACTCTCTCCAGATGGGATTAAAATCACTGACCAGTGCAGGTGATGTTAAAATCACTCCACCTCCCCTACACACATAAATCCAGTCTGAATGTTGCTTAAGACACAAGGGAGACCCCCACTCCTGAGTTTGCCTGTTGGGCCCCCAAATAGCTAAATCCGGCCCTGACTAGCAGAATTGCCCACAACTCATTTCATGTGTCGGTAGCCTCCAGTTCACTCTGCTTCATGTTGATGGGTCATAAGGCAAAAACATTTGGAAACGCTGGTGTGGAGGTCAAATTTAATTCTAACAAAGTCTCTGAACAGAATAATAATAATAATAATAATAATAACAACCAGCCCGTGGATCAATAATGTGGATATTATGATTTCCATCAATTTCAAACTTTCTCAAACTAGAACATCAGTTTTTATCTGAGTCAGTTTTCTTACCAAGTGTTGTAGAAAACTTTTTACTCCTCACATGGCTCGAGAGAAAGTTTCCCGAGTGTTTCCAGCAGGCTCTGCCGGGGGAAGTGGACCCGGTCCGCGGCTCCGCACAAAGCCCGTTAACCGAGCTGCAGCTCCGGGCTCTAAAACTACAACCTGACCGTCAAACAAAGCGAGCAGAGAGACTGGAGACTGGAGACAGAGAGACGCGTTTCAGCTTCTTCTGACTTCTGTATCTGATGAAGGAGACGAGAAGCTGCACCGAGAAACCCGAGGAAAAGGACGCAGAGACGGATTGTCCCGCGTCTGTTTGTTTCCTGTTGTTTATCAGTCAAATGGCGTGTCAAGCCCACACTCACACCCACACTGTCCTGAAGGCACCACGTGCAGTGACTGAGCTCACCTCTGCGCTCAGCTCCGCGTGTCTCCGTCCAGCGGTTTTCAGTCCATTGGCAGCTCGTCAGCGAAGCACCTGGACGCGTCAGGAGGCGGCAGAAACAGAAGAGAGGGATATTGTGTGTGTGTGTGTGTGTGTGTGAAATGAAGCCCAATGAGACTAAAATGAAACTCAGTTAAAGGTGAGAAACACATTTTTTAAATCGGATTATTTGAATCATTTTAATTTTAATTCATGTTTCAACAGGTCCACGCTCCAAACTATGAGAATAAACATTTATCATAGATCTGTCCTGACTGATCAGGTTCACCACTGCCTCTCAGTGGACACTATTGAAACTGCACCTTTACTTATCACTTCACTTTATCTCCGTTCATCTGTTCATTTAATAATGTTTACAGCAACTAACGATTATTTTCATTATAGATTAATCAAGTGGTCTAAAACATGTCATGGTGAAAATGTGATAAAAGTCAGAGGTGACGTCTTCAAATGTCTGTTTTGTTGTCCGACCAACAGTCCAAAACCCAGAGAAATTCACATTGTTATTGTAGAAGATGAAGAAAACCAGCAAATATTCACATTTGGAACCAAAACTGAAGCTGTAGCCACAGAAATTTGGACATTTTTGCTTCAAAAATGACTTTAATGACTAATCAACTTATCATTTCAGCTCTAGTTTACTTGCACTTTCAAAATCTGGGCCCCGTACTTGTGCAGCCTCAGTGGGCCCCCTTCCCCTTTAATTACATCCACAGTCACACCTACAAAACACTGGATCAACAGGTAAACACCTGCAGCTGTGAGATGATTAAGGTTATAATGCATCAGAGAAAGTCTGCACCATCTGAAATCTCAACATACTGTAAATTACTGTGTGAAGCTTCACTGTCAGGTTTTTATTTTAGAACAATTTCTGTCAGTTTTTAGGTCATTTTTCTAAGCATGTTCTATGCAGCATTCCCACAATATTATACATGTTTTAATTCTTAATAAATGCATTAAGCTAATGCAACGCTTGTCTCTATCCTGGAGAAACGATGTGTGTGCGTGCATGTCACACAGAGAGGCAGAAAACAAAGAACAAAAACTGACAAACCACAAGTTGAGCAACTCCTGCAAGACTGTGACGTATAAAACCATCTGTGTGGGTCTGTGGAAAACATGATTTCACAAGGTCATCACCAAATATCTCTTAGATACTATTGATCCAGATCCAGTGAAGGTTTGACTCTGATTCCTCTGCTCGTGCAGGAAGACATCAGGTTCACTGTGTAAAACTCGTTTTAGAGTTTCTGCTGCTGAGCAGGTAGTGGACAGCAGCTTTTTACAGCTTCTTCTCTGAAGACGACGCTCTGAGAGGCCGAGAGGGAACCAGAACAGTAAAGCTGTAAGCAGGAAAACCAAAACAATGAGCTGAAAAAGGCTAAAACTCCTCGTAGAGCTGCGCGGATCTGCAGAGTCTGTGATAAATCTCTGTGGGTTCGTCATTACAAGTGACCACTTCCACGTCATTTGATCCATTGATAATATAAAAATATTGGTTAGTGCAGCTTTAATGCTCCTTTAATGATCAGCCTGTGCTACATATACGGGACTTTCCTCCTGACATCTATGAGCAATCTTTCAATCCATAAGTATACTTTTACTTACAAACTGTACATATCATCAGGTACTAATGGAAGCTAAAGAGCTTTTTGTTATAACAAAAGCTCTTTTATTGTCATTTCTTAACTATGAAAAGCTGATTTCACAAGTTACAAAGAACCTTGTTAATGTGATCGATCAACCAGTGAGGATTATGCTGATCATTTCCTAAATGATTAGCTCAATATATCATCTTGCATGATGAAATGTATCTATTTCATTTTAATGTGGCAAAACAAGTTTAAAATGCAATTCAGAAGCAACATTCAGAGATGGAGGAAGTATTCAGATCCTTTACTGAAGTAAAAGTACTGACACCACTGTACAAATACTCTCCTGTCCTGCGTTTAAACTGTTCCTTCAGTAACAGTGTGAGTACTCAGTAACAGTGTGAGTACTCAGTAACAGTGTGAGTACTCAGTAACAGAGTGAATGTACTCAGTAACAGTGTGAGTACTCAGTAACAGAGTGAATGTACTCAGTAACAGTGTGAGTACTCAGTAACAGAGTGAATGTACTCAGTAACAGTGTGAGTACTCAGTAAAGTGTAGTGTTGAGTATTAAAGCAGTAAATGTTCTATCTGATCTCATTAGATGATTCTGCCTCATCATTCATGGAAAAGCAGGATTTTACTGTTGGAGCTCATTTTCAACTAGTTTGTATCTAATGATTCATTCTGGATTCATCTGCTGATTCTTTTCTCCATTAATCCATTGATTGATTGATTGGTTTGTTAAACTTGTCACAATGAGCCCAAAGTGACTCCTTCACGCTTGTTGTGTCCAACCAACAGTCCAAACTACAAGATACACTTTTAGTAAAAAGGACTAAACCCATAGATTACCCCCCCCCCCACACACACACACACACACACACACATTTATTTATAGTATTATTCTTTTATATTCAGTCACATCTACAGTTGACTGATATTTTTAAGTTGCCACAAACTAAAAACTAAAATGCAAATTTAAAAAGCTGAATTTCAAATAATAAATGAGCAGATTTTCTAAAATTCAGATACAACTCACAACACTCAGCTTCACTAATGCACACACACAGACAATCAGGACACACAATTCAAAGTTAAAACATTATAAATGAGTTTGACTAGCAGCACAACCTTTAAATAATTTCAGTTACTTACTACAACAAACCACATTACGGCTGTCAGATTAAATACAAACACACAGCTACAGCCTCACAAAGCAAACAATATTTAAAGCTGCACTAATCAATATTTTTATATTAACAATGGATCAGATGACTGTGAGTAATGTGAGAGAAGTCACTCATAAAGACAAACCCCTCAGAGAATTATCACCAACTCTGCAGCTCCACAGTGTTTTAGCTTCTTTCAGCTCCTTGTTTTGGTTTTATGGCCAAACAGATTTACTTTTTCTGATTCAGTCTCAGCGCTTCCAGCTGCAGCAGGCAGATAAAAACAGCTGGATCAATATATCAACAAGAAAATGTCAGTACAAAAGTCTCTCCATTACTGTGTTTGTCCACCAGAGAGCACTGACAAGTTTATTTTTTATAAAATGTAAAACACGCAGGTCAAAAATCTTTAATAACCAATCAGCTGATATATCTTAAATATCATTAACGGTGTTGGCCCAGTATTGATCAGGCTCTACTGATAAAGCCACTGTTCACTACCTGCCGACCTGACACAGTTAGAGACTAGCTGGTGAAGAAAGTGGAGCATTTAGCAGCTAAAGAGCCAGATATTTCCCTCAGGAGTTGGTGGAAACTAAACCAAAAGTAAATACAGAGTGGATTTTTATTTGTCGAGTGACCAGAAAAACAACTCCACATGAATGCTAAAGTTGCTCCGTATCTGCTGGATGTGTAAATAGGCAACTGTTTGCTAACACGTTAACCATAAAAACTTTATAAGGTCAGTTTGGTGTTTGCAGCTTGTTTCCGCTGCCCCCAAGTGGTAAAAGAAAAGCAGTTATTCCTGCTTTAATCCACACATTCAGTTTCCACCTCCATCTCCAACTTCAACACTTTTTGGCTGCCTAGTAAACATGTTTTCCCGTCTTCCCTCCAGCAACATTTAGCAATATTCCAATTTTGTTCAAGTTGTCCTGGAGATTTAACTCCATCAGCATTCGTTCCTCCTGTCACACTTCACTCACCGGTGCTTTTTGTTCTGTCTTCACCTGGAAGGTTCCCCAGCAGCTCCAGCTGTGGGTTTGCTCTGTCGATCCCTTGTATCAAACAAGAAAAGGAGTTTTAAAAAACAGAAAGTGAAAGAAGCGATATTAAGCCAGACCAGCTGGCTTACAAGAGGGGGACCCAGAACTGGGCTGTGTTTGGATCTGAGCTCAGTCCGCACTGAGCAGAGATAGTCTACACTCGTCAGACCCTGACACTCAAAACCACCCCCTCAGTCCCATCAACACACACACACACACACACACACACACACACCTCTGTTGCACTCACAATCGTACACTCATACCCTGTGACCTCCTGTGTCCGAGCTGGCCGGTCTGTGGAGGAGCCCGGTCACCTGTCGTTGTCACTCGCGGTATATTTAGCTCTGAGGTGTCAGTGATGCTGCCTGTGTGTGTGTGTGTGTTCATGTGTGTGTTTCCGTATCTGTGTGTGTGTGCGGGAGAGAAAAATGTGTTGCTGACACTCAGGGCCTCCATGGGCCTTGGTGTAAGAGCCCAGGATTACTGCTCCAAAGACCGCCGGCTCTACACATTACACATGCAGAGAGAGAGAAAGAGATCAAACCTACATATCAGCACATCGAGCATCTGCTTGGCGGAGGATTACCTTCAGCTGTCTGCTCCCGTCAGAGGGAGGAGAGGAGACCAGCAGGCTCGGTTTACTTCGATGAGCTATGAATCCATCGAATATCAGTGCAGAAACATGGCTGACTCATTGGAAAGCCCCAAAACAACACACACACACAAACACACACACACCCCACACACACCTTATCTTTCTAGACCTAAGATAAGTAAAACACATCAGGACGGGCAGGAAATATTTGTATAACAGAAGTAAATGAAAACAAGCATTAAATCACATTTTCTTTTGCTGATTTTCTTGAAATTCGGTTAAAATTTGCACTACATTTGGATGGAAACCTGGCTATTGTTAAAGTGAAAATCTGCTGCATGTCTTCACGAAATAAGTGGTTCTAAAAGCTTGGGAACTTGTTGGTGAACCACTGTAGATGGCGAGCAAACCGCTGAATAAACTGCCTGAACTTGTTGTTCCATTAGTGATCAAACTAACTAGCTAGCTGACAGTTAGCTAGCTAACTTTATTGCATGTTCCCGGCTGGCTAGCGTGTTAGCAGTTAGCTTGCCATCTACAGTAGTTCACGAACTAGCCCTGTGAGAAGTCCCCAAGCTTTTAGAACCACGTATTTCGTACAGCTGTTGCCACTTTCTGGTGTGACCGAGTGTTAACAACGAGAACATCGTGGTTTTGTATGAACTGATCCAGAGGGATGTTTGTGCGTCAGCTCTCTCGCATATTGATTCGGAAGTAAGTGGAACTAAAGTCCTGAACCGTTTTACTCGCTGAGACTGAACCATGATAAATATCTGAAAATACAAAAAAAAGACAACAATGAGCTAAAAGAGGCTAAAAAGGTCAGTCAAGCTGCACATTTAGGTGTTACCTCTCTGTTTCTTACCAGAAGCGATTCCTTTCCTTGTTCGATGTATGAAACATATTGATTAATGAGCTTTAAACATCACACGCTGTATTTTACCTCGACTGTCAACAGCAACTGGTCCACACTGAATTTAACTTCAATCATTTAACTTCATCTTGTCCAAATTAAAGGTATAATTGGCGTAATATTCATTATGTAACGTGTCTTCGTGTGCAGTTGATCTCCTTGCTGCATACTGTAGGTCAGTGAGTTTGATGATGGAGAGGAAACAGCTGAAGCGTGAACAATAATTCCACCTGAAAATAAATTTTGCGCATGGCTTCCCTCCTACAACACACAGAGACGGAGACAGGTTGTTAGCGTTTAGGCTTGAAGGAATGTGTAAAATGTTCTGGTGTGTTAAATTTACGTGTTTTAATTTCCCCACCGTTGGTTTGCATCCATCCTTTACCTCCTCCTGAAAAAGAAATTTGCTGTTCATTCACCCCCCTTCTGTCCCCTGTTTAGACTCCTGTCTGCACCATTTAGACCTGAGGAAGGGAGGAAAGGGGGAGGAAATGAAAAGAGGTGGGAAGGAGGGGCAAAAACTAACAGTGTCTGTTTGTCCTTCAGCGTGTCTTCAGGAAGCCGGTGAAACATGGGGCTGAAATTGAATTATGGCAGCTTGAAGCTGTCAGGGAAATCATTCTAGTTCTGGCCCGTTTCCAGGTTGAAACAAACCTTCAACCGTCATCTGACTGAAGCCTCAGTCTCTTTCCCCTCCTGTGCACCCATCGCTACCTTTCAGGGTTTAAATGATCCATAACGTGTTGACAATTTGAGTATAGGGTGGAGCAATTCCCAAAGTACAAACCGTTCAATAAAGAGAGAGATTTTACTGGACCTGAATCACTACAGATTTCTTACCTAATAAACATCGTAGAGCCGAGGCGCGGTTATCTGTTTAAAACATTTAGCAAACAGAGGAAGCACCATCTCTGCTGGTATGAAAAATTGGGAAGTAATGAACGTAAAGCTCCTATTTTCTTTACCTATCTTTACCAGGTGAAAAATTGTGTTTTAGCATCGTAGAACCAAAACTGAATGAGCTCTGACCCGTGATTTTGGCGCTGCAGACCCCAAATTGGGTGTTGAAAATAAGCTACAGTTAGCAGCACAGTTAGCTTCGGGCCAGTGTCAACCATGGATGTATTTTAAGAACTAGTTCACAGACTTGAAGATGGTGCCCAGTCACTTGAATGAAAACTGCTTGCCAAGGGCAAAAGCTTTCTGGCTTCCAGCTTTGCTTCTGCGTTGTGCGGCACACTGCACATGCTCATCAGTGTTTCTCCTGCTGTAGACTTTACATTAACAAAACATCAAATATAAAACCTCCATTGATTAAAAAAACATAATACAAACAGTAATAATCGACCATGTTTACAGCTCGAGGTGTCAGCAGTTTTACAGTTTCAGAATGGAGGTCTATGGGGAAGATACGCTTTGGGCCGCATGGGATTTATTCATTGCAATACCGCAAGTTGCCACTGGGACAAATTTGCAGCAAGGCTGAGTTACGGCTCCGTATCAGATCTATTAATACATCCATGGAGTCGACCCATGTTATCAGCCCAAGTATTGACTAATCAGCAGAAGTAAACAAGCTGCCATTACTGCGGTGGCACCCGACTGGTAAACCTGCGCAATAACACTGCAATGTATTTAACTTTTTAACAGCTTTTGCTGAAAAATATGTTCTAATATGTTATATTATATTGAAATATGTCCTTCGTCTGTGTCCTCTAGAACGACACATAGAAGTGTTTACTGATCTGGCGCCACATCGGCAGGAAGCCGTCATTTGTCTGTGCCTTCCCAAAACTGTATCAAAAATAAAACCATTTTCTGATCTTACACTGCTCCCGGAAAGATCATGATTTAGGTTGAAATTACTTCTTTGTCAGGGTTAGGGAACGATTGTGGTTAAAAGAAACCAACGACTGACTGGACACAGCCATCGTCTTGTTAGATCATAGAAAAAGTGTTAATCGGAACCATGTGCTCCATGAAAGTCTTGAGGCGTGTTCAAAAACCCCCGTTAGTATTTTGCACGCTGTCGAAAGCTCACTGCTAGAACATTTTATTAAACGGTTTTCAATTTGACGATGAAGATGTTCTGTCATTGTGCTGCTTAAACCTGAAAACTGCTGCGACATATTCTGATGGAAAATCTGAAAAATCAGTCTGAGGAAGAATCTGACTCATTTTAAATGTGAATGTTTAAGTTCAAGTTTTTCCGATATTTCAATTTCTTTTGTTTGTCCTTTGTATTTGTGTACATTTAACATTCTGGAAAAAGAGTTTGTAGCCATTGTTCCTCCATGTTTTATCCGAAACAAATATTTAACAGAATTGTGTCCTACTGAAAGTGTAGAGTAGACAACAAGGTCTTTAAGTCTTCTTGTCTCAGTATAACGATGCGTTCATGTACAGTATATACAGTGCAGTATGTGTGGAGTCCATATGTAAAGTTTAACTCTGTGTTTGCCTGTGTGCATCCATGCTTACTGTCTGTGTAGGCAGATAGTGTAGGAGGGTGGAGGATGTGTTGGAGAAACATAAACAAGCGGTGACAGAAGCAATAAGCTCCGTCTAAAGAGAACCAGATGTGTGCGGAGAAAGATCCTGGAAATATTATTACTGGAAGCACAAAGTCTTCAAACATTCGTCTTTATTCGCCTCTTCTTCAACTTTTCCTCTCACAGCACGATGGATCGGAGTAGAGCGCTTTATTGTACCTGAACTCGATCAGAAACCAGATTCTGATCGAGTGACTCTGATATTTGCTGTTTTTCACACAAACACCACGATGTCTTTTAGTTTACCGAGTGTCAGATCAAGTGTGGGGCAGTGTGGTGTGGGCTGGGTGAAGCTGTGCTGCCGGAGAGATAAAGTTACCGTGAAAGCCATGAGCGTGTGTAAACTAATCCATCCTCACCCAACTGCCAGGCATAGTCCACAATCCACAGCATGTCTTGAGGCATTCCCCCCTCGTGTCTGAGTCTGCTGCCCTCGAACACCTTCTCCACCAAGAGTTTACCATTCCTGTTATTTCTGCTAAGTAATATAATACATTTCATGTCATAATTTATTGATCAAAAACAGTTATAATGTCACTGTACACTCAGAAGTTAAGTTTAACTGTCACTTTATGTTGTAGGAACTTAACATAATTAAGTAAATACAATTACATTTTAATTAAACTGAACAAGAAGATGTACTGTAAAGTAAACACACCGTCAAACTATTACGGTTCTTAATTTAACTTTATGATCAACTTGCATATTTTACAGTGTACATTTTTTATGTTGTATATTTATTGTATGCACAGGGACAATATTCACTTTGGCATTTTTATCACATTTATTTATCTATATTTTGTAAACCTTTATATTTCTTTTTCTTATTTTACTCCTATACTAATTATTATTTTTTATTGCACACAAGCCTTTTTAGCACAACTTTATGAGTTTACCTGCATTTCACTACACAGTATGAGCACGTGACAAATAAAACCTTTAAATCTTGAATTTAGGGCTGCAACAATTATTTTTATTATTGATTAATCTGTTCCCAAGATGACGTCTTTAAATGTCTTGTTTTGTTCGTCCAACAGTCCAAAACTCAAAGATATTCAGTTTACGATGAAAGGAAACAAAGAAAAGCAGCAAATCCTCAATTCTGAGAAGCTTGAACCTGAAAATATTTATCCACTTAATAACTGACTGAAACAATTAATCGATAATCAAAATTATTGATGATAAATGTTATGTAATTTTACAAATCAATTACCGGGTATTTGACTAATTGTTTCAGCTATAATGTGCATTACAGAGCTGCAACTATTTTTTATTCATCATGATATATCTGATGATTATTTCTTTCAGTTAACTGATCAGTTGTTTGGTCTATAATTGTCAGAAAATAGTTAAAATATCCATTACAGTCCAGAACCCAAACACATTCAGTTTTCTGTCATAGAAGATGAATTAAACCAGCAAATATTCACATTTAAGAAGCTGGAATCAGTTCATGTTTTGACACTTGTTGTTTTTAAAAAAATGACTTAAACCATTAATCAATTATCAAAATAGCTGCCGATGAATTTTCTACCAATCAACTACTCTGTTAATCAACTAACTGTTTATTTTCTATAAAGAAAATAGTGAAAAATGTCCATCACAGTTTTCCAGAGCTTAAGGTGACGTGTTTTGTTTTGTCTAAATCCAAAGATCTTCAGTTCACTGTCACAGAAGATTAATTAAAACAGCAAATATTCACATATGAGAGGCTGGGACCACTTCATGTTTTGGCACTTGTTTTAAAAAAATGACTTAAACCATTAATCGATTTTCAAAATAGTTGAATTTTCTTATAAAAATGTCTAAAAAGAATTGATTTTTCTTCACCTGCCTGTATGTGCAGTACATTATAGCTACATGTTTATTTTCACCTCTCTTTCAGCTCTGTTGTCCTTGTTTTTAGCTGTGTGTTTCTATCTTCCTGTAAATTGTTCTTGTGTGTTGAGAGCAACTTAAACCTGGAGTCACATCCCTTGTATGTGTTCACATTCTTTGGCCAATAAAGCTGATTCTGATTCAGATTGACTTCTTTAGATTAATAAGAGTGAAACACAGAGCTGCTGCCATGATGTGTTTGTTTTGTGAATTTAATGTTGTTGATTTTTTGAATTGAGTGTTGCTGACTGTAATGTAATTATTATCACAAAAAATGTAAATAGAAAATATTTGAGGATGCTTTAAAAAAACATTACTAATTAATTTTCGGTCGATCAACTAATCAATTAATAATTTTGGCTCTATTACAATATCATCTAACAAGTGAGGAATGAATAAAGAAAAAAAGCAAAAAAGAAAAAAGCATCTAATTTGAAAATGTTTGACTGAAATTCAAAACATTGATGAGCTGCTTAAGATGCCGATCGTATCACAATGCAGCTCCACTCACCGTGGCCATGCAGGTCAAGGTCGTTCTTACGGGAAGGGTCAAAGGTCACGGCCCCCACCTGGACACTGGTGTCACACTCCCAGCTGACACACGTCATAAACGTCATGAAGTACCAACATCTCTCTCTGCTGTGAGAATCTTATTTATCATCATTCAGTTTCCTTTTAAATCAAATTGTTTCTATATAAATGGAAATCGGACGACTGTGGGTGATTGTGAGTCAGTTTGATGTCATCACAGATTTAACCAAACCTGGCAGTAAACAGCCCAGCCCCCCCCCCCCCCCACCCCATGTTCCCTTGTCTCAGTGAGGGTCGGAGGGTAAGCGTTGTCACATGGTCAACATAACTCGCCTAATGACTGACACAAGACACAAGAGCTGAACTCTGGTTACCAATGAGACGCTCTGAAGGCAAACATCAGGAGGAAACCTCCGATTGTGTTCACACAGACAAAAAATTAGAAAACAGGAATTCACTTTAAAGGGTTATACTGTGAAAACTATTTTAAAGCCTCATCTATGTACAGCTATTTCATCCAGTATTTTACCAGCCCTCCAAACAAAAATGACTCCAAAAGACAAGTAATGCTGCCCCACACTGGAGGATAACTGGGGAGATTTTGGGGCAGTTTCGCCCATCCTGACTAGTGTGGGGGTGTTCCCGATTCGAGGCCGATCTGAACAGATTATCTGCCTAAATGATCCCGTAGTATGAGAGTTTACAGACATGATGTTAATGTTACAGATTTCAAATCCTATGACTTGAAAAGCTGCAGTGTGAAAGGAACAGCGATGGAATATTGAGGAGAAACCCGCAACAGCCAATGAGAGCGAGCTGACTGGGAAGCGTCACCATTTGCCAAGGTGAAGTGGGAGAAGCTATTTCAGACGTCCCTGGTTCCAGAAGTAAAAGTCCAATTCATTTTTCTCATAGACAATGTACCGTGACTCACAGGTGGAGCTCTTCTACCGCTTGGTTCGACATGAAAGTCTCCCAACAATCATCAGTACAAAAGATTAAGAACTCTGTCTGAAAATATCTGGCTCTTTGATGAAAAGTCGAAGGTACAAGCTCGTGTACATAAACATTCCCAAGGTGAGTTTCAGCAAGAAACGTCCAATCACAGAGCTTCAAATTTGAGATAGATAACGGTGTTGAGAAAACTACAAACACAATCTGCAGCTTAAATCAGCTCTGGATAAAAGGGCAGAACGACTCTGCCACGCTAAGCTAGCTATGCTTTAGCTAGCTTTTTTTGTTTTGTTTTGTTTGTATTGACTGGATTTAGTTCTGGTGACAAAGAAAGAAATCACTGGCACAGACCATACATAATACTTTAAACATGTAGATACATGATACGGACTGGTTCTTCTTCATGACTAGTTTTAGCTGCTGCCACATTTAGTTATGTGGGATAACAAACTGATTTACCAAGATGCTGGTTCATCAAAATGTACATTTTTTCATTACAGATTGGGGGGAAAAGCAAGTCAATTTGGTTTACTCTAAGGTTAGCGGTAGGAACTAGCTGTAGCAATCTTCCTAGCTAACTTGAACTTTCTTGCTTTAGCTTCAGCTTAGTTACAGTCTGGTTAGCTCAGTTTCATAGTTACTGTGAATTTTACATGTGTTTTCATGGAAATTATACATTTCTATACACAGATGTCCAAAAGTCAGATTCTGGTTGCACAGTAACTCGGTTCTGTTTTGGCTTCCTGGGCACTAAGCCTTTTGCTTCTGATGCTGTCAGTGAGGTTCTCTCGGGATATTCATTAATAGGATGTTGTTTCTCAATCTTTGCTGCAGAATCCAGAAAGTCAAAACGACTCGTGTAAAACATCAGTAAATGTGCCCTCACATCGCATTAGCCCATCTAAATCTGGAGCCTAAGCTAACCTGTGCTATTACCCCTAACCATACAGCAATCAGACCCTGGCGAGCTCCGCCAGACTGATGTATTTTTAGAAGTCTCATCAACACAGATGATTACTAGCAATACAAAAGAGTGTGTGTGAGTGTGTGTGCGCAGAGACATATAGTGCAAACCGCAGGGGGGCGACGTTGAGGTTGTAACTGGGGAGGAACTGGGTTGGTTTATTTCTGGAGCATGTGTTGCTCCGGTCCAGGGACCAACAGCTGAGCATGTGCCAGTGCAAGGGCAAGGCATGATGTCTATCCCTGCAGAAATGACCAGATGCAGGTTCTGATAATCAACATCGCTGCTGACCTTCAGCCTGAGCACACACACACACACACTCTGCAACACAATCCCTGCACTGTGTGTGTGTGTGTGCACGCAGTCATACAAGACAGTGTTCCTCAGCCTTTTATTACTGCATCACTTTCATTTGTCTCCCTCAGAAACTTCAAACCTCTATTACACAGGAGAAAAACCACCGAGTCCTCTACTCTGTCATTGTCTGATTGGCTCAACTTATTACCAAAGCAAATTGGGTTAGCTAACCACAGTCCTCTTAATCATCTGAGCAGCAGCAGACGTCTGAGAGACAGATGAAAAGTGAAGCAGGAGATGTTTTCATCTAACCAACTCAAGACCAGAGAGCTTCATCTAAATCAACATGTGAAGGTCTGTGGGGAGCCAAATAACAGGGAGCTCATGAGGATCCGCCTAAAGGGTTCTGTGGTCAGTATTCTGCAGCTCTGTTGTGAGTTCAGTGTGCGACAGTAGCTTTGGCTAACTGCCTTTATTATTTCCACATCCATCATGCTATCCTAATGTATACTGTTTGAGTTCCTTCTGGGTCTTAAACATCAGCTTTTCCCTTTTATCATTTGATGCAGTTACATCATCTGTTGATGTTATTTTAACACCACTTATTAGACGTACAGCTTCTCTTCACTTTGGCAAAATTACTTCTGTAAATCACTACATCATTACTATTCTTTACAAAGACAATGTGAAGCTGGCAGTTTCTCTCCAACCACAGAAATGTCTGCTCTGCTTGTGTGAATGTAAAAAGTCATGGTAGTGTCTTAAAAGAACAGAGTATATGTAGAGACTGACTTTCTGATCAGCTGTTCGGTGTCCCCACACATTTAGGCTTTCAGAAGAGCCATGAATGAGTGCCTCCCTCTGGTGGACAGCTAAGGTACAAACCAAATGTAGTAAACTGGATGTAACATGCACAGATGGAAATATCAAGACTTAATGTCCCGAGGGCATTTGGCAACTCAGCCGGGAACGCAGACAGTCATTATCCTCATGCAAAAGATATAGTCTTATACAATTACACTGCCAGGGGCCCTGGACCGGAGCTTCTGTACGAAGTGACTGTTAACATTTCTTGTTGGAAAGTCAAATGATACAAAGAGACACAAATACAGAGATGCAAAACAACCAAAAAGAGATGTAAAATAACTAAAAAGAGACATAACATGACTGTAAAGAGACGTGAAATGACTACAAAGAGATACCAAATTACTAAAAACAGATGCAAAACAATCTAATAGTTGTCAGGACATTTCACTAAAAACCTCAAATGTCAACCTCACAGTGGCACTGGAGGAAAAGTCTGGGGGTCACCAAAATCAGTAGGATTCATCCTCTGGGAACCGTGAACGTCTGTACTAAATTTCATGGCGATCCGTCTCATAGTTGTTGAGGTGACTGACTGACCGTCTGAGCCACACTGCTTGTGTGGCTACAGATTAGTCTTGGTCACCATTTGTGGAAGTCCTGTCCCTCCCAGAATAACGTCCTCTCTTATATATGATTAGTGTGCGTCAGTCATGTTTGGTGAAACTCCTACACTTGCTAGGATGTGCGACACTGAATGATGTGACTGTAAGGAAAAATGCCATATGACTAAGAAGTTCCCTTGTATATCTAGTTCCCATTTTATTTTTTTTAGATGTACACTGTATATTATGTTGACGTTTGTATTTTTTCGGATGGTGTAGCCTATATTCTTGATTGAAGAGGGTCGTGTTGTTGGACGTAAACTAAAAATCATAAATAAATAAAGTGTTAAAAAAAGGCTTTTTGTTGGCAAACCAATTTATTTTAATACAAAATAAATAGTACATTTAAACATTCACATTATGTAAAATGCAAATAGTCAAAAAACACATACAGAATCACACATACTTCAGGAATGAACAATAAAATGATCCCCCCAACAGTTATTTGGATGAGACAGAAAGATATGATTGATTGATAGATAACAAAGTGAATCAGATCAACTAGACTAATAACATCAAAGTCTGAAATGTTTGATACACTTTCGAGGTGAATTTGAGTTTTATTATGTAAAAGACACTTAAAGCAAATTTGAATTACAGAGCGGCATGATATCAGCAGCTTTGTGCTGTTAACAGTTTACACTTTATCTTCAGGAGAGACCGACTGGCTTTTCAGACAGTCCACTCCTGTTATATGATGAATCAAGTGTAAACCACAAGGCCAATGAGCAAAACCAGTCCACGTCAGACCCTCAAGAGGAAGCTGACACCCGATCATCACGCTCATGTGTTCATCTTCACGCCCACACCGACATACGCTCAGTCACTCAGCTTCTCACAATGTGTTCGACCGATCCAACCCTAAAGTCCTCATCAGGAGTCTCCGGTCATAATGGAGAGGAACTCCTCCTGATTTACTGGAGGAGGAAAACAATACAGACAACCTGTTTGTAAAAGTCATTTCTATAATATGAGATAGAACTTTATTTCTCTGAGGGAAACAGCAGTTGCAGTACAAAGTAGGAAGTTAGTGCAAATAACTTAATCTAAACAATAAAAATGATCAGTAAGGTGCTAAAACCAAATGTACACAATGTTAGCTCACTGGGACAGAACCATAATGATTATTAGCTACACCTGTGCTTTTCCACCTATAACAGGCTGTAGAAAAGACATGAAGACATACGTTTTCTTATTAACATTATTCCAGTATAGATGTCTCTAAAACACCTTATATTACTATATATTATATTAGTAATGAGTGTAATTACTTTACAAAAGGACAACACGATGTTCCTTTAATATGCAAATCATCTCATGGTTCCGGAAAATAACTCTCACATATTCAGTCAAAATCATTAGCGTCTATCTCCCCCTAGAGGCCAGCAGAGGGCATGGCATACATGCCATATCTACAAATATTCAACAGAAATAGGCGTTTTCACACCAAATAACTTTTTCACTTTTTATTGTGTTCACACTACAAGAACTGGGAACAATTGTAGTTCTTAGAACGCTGTTTTGTAGCTCCTACTTCAGAGTAGCTACTCTCCCTGCACAAGAGGAACCTTGAGTGACGTGTACGCTGATTGGTCGAACACACGAGCCAACCTGTGTAACTCGTAACGGTAGCCTTAAAAAAAATGGACCAAAACACAGACAAATGATCGTATATGCGACGGGGGAAATGCAACGCGATTTTGACTCGTCAAATTATCCACCTGAGGGTAACAGAGAAGCAAAGTGGCACTACCTGTCCTGAGGTCCATTTAAACACATTTTTAAGATCCATCTTGTGTCAACAAAATGATTGACGTCTGTTCATCTGCATTAAACAACACACATATTGACATTTGGCTCATGTGATGTATTCCTATAGCTTTTTACTTGCACACAATGAAGCAGACTGATACAGAAGCGACTGCATGTAGCTGTATAGCACGGGAACATTTCGATAACACTGGAGCTCATGTGAAGAATAAATGTATAATAAATATCAACATACATATCTTCGTGTTTCACATCCCCCTGTTGAACTGATACCGGTTTTATTAGCAGTTCTGGATCCATCATATCTGTTGGTATTATTGATCCCCAGCATTCACAGGACTACCTCATGTAGGAATACTTTACAACACTTTAAGAACAAATTGAGTTGACGTGGAACCTTCTATCAGTTTTCATTGTAAAAGACAGTTCAGTATAATAAAGTATAATGCACCTTGAGAGGCACCTTGCATACCTGATGTCAGAACTTGGTAATGATCACTTACTTTCACCGTCTCCGTCTGTGTCAAACTCATCGATCATGCTGCGCAGCTCCTCATCGCTGATGTTCTCCCCGAGTTCTCGAGCTACTCGTCTCAAGTTCCTCAGACTGATCTTTCCTGATTCATCGTCATCAAACAGCTTGAAGGCCTTCATGATCTCCTCCTTTGGGTCTCGCTCCAGGATGCGATCCGTCACTGTGGAGAGATATGAACATGTTAAGGATTTAGTAAAAAACTTTAGTCAGTAATGGTAAGATTTATTTATACTGTGCATCATGAGTCATCCCTCCCCTCCCATCAGCCACTTTGTCTCTCTGCAGAGAGATTCAACTGACCTGAAGGAAAACTTACCTACTTCACTGAAATTCTCAAATGTTATTTTGCCATTTCCCTCTCTGTCATAGTCTTTAAGGATCTTCAGAACATCCACTTTCTTCACTTCAAAGCCCAGTGCACGCATCGCCACCTAATGGGATTTATACATTGCGATAAACAGTATATTTAAACAGAATAGCTTACAGGTTAGAGCATTTCAACATTTCTCCCCAATTAGTAATCACACTTTAAACAGTCAGTACTTTGCTGTTGGCTGAAACAACACAAGTGTCCTCCATTGCTCACCTTCAGCTCGTGGTAGTCAATTTCTTTATCTTTGTCAGTGTCAAACAACTCGAAAGCCTCTTTGATTTCATGCTTCTGATCCTCAGTGAGCTCCCTCCTCTTCTTGCGCTTGGTCTTGTCTGCCGCAAGGTCATTTCTGGAAAGACAGATGCCGGTGTTACACCAAATTCAGTCATCTATAGCCATGTTGCATTTTTATTGTACTCCCCCCCCCACACACCTACAGCAGCACTAACACTTCAGCTGTCAACCACAGCTGCCCAATACTGCGGATCAAAATAATGTGAGGGAACGTGTGTACTGGAAATATACTGTGGCTGAACTTCTCAACCAGGTCACAGAACCTGATGGGTCACGGAACTCAATGTAACACCTGATTAATTAGCGCCAACTGTAAACGGTGAGAACCGTGAGCTCCACCGGCAGCGGGCGGGCAGCATAACGCTGATTAAAGCCAAACAGCGCTGGCTCAGTGAGACGGGCCGGCTTACCTCAGAGACAGACTCATGTCGGGCGGGTTTTAACCTTAAAACGAGACGCTGCCGTCGCAGAACACAGAAACCTCCGCTCCGCTTGTCCGCGCTCACACAGAGGCTTCCTATTGGCCGCTGGTCACGAGGCAACAGTAAAGTGTTCTCTGATTGGTGTACGTCACAGCCATTCTTCTTCTTCTTCTTCTTCTTCTCTTAATGTTGAATTGCAACTGAGTGGAGCTCCGGCGTGTTGCAAATATATGATATAACATATATAAGAGATATATGTATATAAGTGATATATGTATATAAGTGATATATGTATATAAGAGATACATGTATATAAGTGATACATGTATATAAGAGATATATGTATATAAGAGATACATGTATATAAGTGATACATGTATATAAGAGATACATGTATATAAGTGATACATGTATATAAGAGATACATGTATATAAGAGATACATGTATATAAGTGATACATGTATATAAGAGATATATGTATATAAGAGATATATGTATATAAGAGATACATGTATATAAGTGATACATGTATATAAGTGATACATGTATATAAGAGATACATGTATATAAGTGATACATGTATATAAGTGATACATGTATATAAGTGATACATGTATATAAGAGATACATGTATATAAGTGATACATGTATACATGTATATAAGAGATATATGTATATAAGAGATACATGTATATAAGTGATACATGTATATAAGTGATACATGTATATAAGAGATACATGTATATAAGAGATATATGTATACATGTATATAAGTGATACATGTATATAAGTGATACATGTATATAAGAGATACATGTATATAAGAGATACATGTATATAAGTGATACATGTATATAAGTGATACATGTATATAAGAGATACATGTATATAAGAGATACATGTATATAAGAGATATATGTATATAAGAGATACATGTATATAAGTGATACATGTATATAAGAGATATATGTATATAAGTGATACATGTATATAAGTGATACATGTATATAAGAGATATATGTATATAAGTGATACATGTATATAAGAGATACATGTATATAAGAGATACATGTATATAAGTGATACATGTATATAAGAGATACATGTATATAAGAGATACATGTATATAAGTGATACATGTATATAAGTGATACGTGTATATAAGAGATACGTGTATATAAGAGATACATGTATATAAGAGATACGTGTATATAAGTGATACGTGTATATAAGAGATACATGTATATAAGAGATACATGTATATAAGTGATACGTGTATATAAGAGATACATGTATATAAGTGATACATGTATATAAGTGATACATGTATATAAGAGATACATGTATATAAGAGATACATGTATATAAGTGATACATGTATATAAGAGATATATGTATATAAGAGATATATGTATATAAGAGATACATGTATATAAGTGATACATGTATATAAGTGATACATGTATATAAGAGATACATGTATATAAGTGATACATGTATATAAGTGATACATGTATATAAGAGATACATGTATATAAGTGATACATGTATATAAGAGATACATGTATATAAGTGATACATGTATATAAGTGATACATGTATATAAGAGATACATGTATATAAGTGATACATGTATATAAGAGATACATGTATATAAGTGATACATGTATATAAGAGATACATGTATATAAGTGATACATGTATATAAGTGATACATGTATATAAGTGATACATGTATATAAGAGATACATGTATATAAGAGATACATGTATATAAGTGATACATGTATATAAGAGATACATGTATATAAGTACATGTATATAAGTGATACATGTATATAAGTGATACATGTATATAAGAGATACATGTATATAAGTGATACATGTATATAAGAGATACATGTATATAAGTGATACATGTATATAAGTGATACATGTATATAAGAGATACATGTATATAAGTGATACATGTATATAAGTGATACATGTATATAAGAGATACATGTATATAAGAGATACATGTATATAAGTGATACATGTATATAAGAGATACATGTATATAAGAGATACATGTATATAAGTGATACATGTATATAAGTGATATATGTATATAAGAGATACATGTATATAAGTGATACATGTATATAAGTGATACATGTATATAAGAGATACATGTATATAAGTGATACATGTATATAAGTGATACATGTATATAAGAGATACATGTATATAAGAGATACATGTATATAAGAGATACATGTATATAAGTGATACATGTATATAAGAGATACATGTATATAAGAGATACATGTATATAAGTGATACATGTATATAAGTGATACATGTATATAAGAGATACATGTATATAAGTGATACATGTATATAAGTGATACATGTATATAAGAGATACATGTATATAAGAGATACATGTATATAAGAGATACATGTATATAAGAGATACATGTATATAAGAGATATATGTATATAAGTGATACATGTATATAAGAGATACATGTATATAAGTGATACATGTATATAAGTGATACATGTATATAAGAGATACATGTATATAAGTGTTACATGTATATAAGAGATATATGTATATAAGTGTTACATGTATATAAGAGATATATGTATATAAGTGATACATGTATATAAGAGATACATGTATATAAGTGTTACATGTATATAAGAGATACATGTATCTAAGTGATACATGTATATAAGAGATACATGTATATAAGAGATACATGTATATAAGAGATACATGTATATAAGAGATATATGTATATAAGAGATACATGTATATAAGTGATATATGATATATGTTAAAACTTCATTTCCAGCTCACTCCATAATAACTGTCTTTGGTTTTAATATATTAATTTAGTTTTGTATTTCAGTCTGTTGTGTGTTTTATTACAGAGGCATGGTTCACGCAGCATCCCCACTAGCAACAACAATATTGCCAAAACATCAAGTAATAATGATATTAAAATAATAATAATAATAATAATAATAGTAACAATAGTAACAACAACAACAATAAGGAAAATAATAAAAATAAAATAAAATAAAATAGAAATAATAATAAAAAGGTACAATTTATAAAAGCAAAAAAACTTAAATACACATGTGAGAGACTGTCAACAAGTTTAGAGTGCGCACTGATGTTGGTGTAGCTGTGTGTGTGTGTGTGTGTGTGTTTGTTGATGGTGTTTGTGTGTGTGTGTGTGTGTGTGTGTGTGTGTTTGTTGATGTGTTTGTGTGTGTGTGTGTGTGTTGTTGATGTTGGTGTAGCAAAGGCAATATTGATATTAAAAATAAACATAAAAAGGCAATTCATAAAATCCAGAAAATAGCAGAAAAAATTCTATACACGTTTAGTGTGTGTGTGTGTGGTGGGGGGGTTGTGTCAAGATATTTTTGTCATATTCAGTGATGTTTTATTATGTATATATATGTGTATATATATATATATATATATATATATATATATATATATATATATTTAATGTCAAGTGGTTCCACAGAACTATAATCTCTATTTTGTCTATTTTTGATGAATGTAGTCGATCTATAACTAGACAGAAGTCCCTTAAAAAAAACAGTTATTTAATCAAAGATGAGATTAATCTTATCAAGAGTCACTTACATTTTGGCAGAGGGAGTTTTCCAGATTCACATTTACATTGTTTTTGAATGGCATCAACATATATGATAAGAAAGATCATAATAAACACATTTGTCAGATCCAAAGGGTAAATTCAACTGGAACATCTGGAAGATATAAATTGGAAAAGATTCTGACTTTTTCCTCAGAAGTATTATATTCCTAAAAAGGGTAAAGAAGGTCATTTCAAAATTTGACATAAAATCTATCCAGTGAATTCTGTCATCTCCAGATATGTGAGTGTAGATAGCTCCTTTTCTTTTTGTGGACATGCTATTCATTCATTTTTCAGTATAAAATTACAATTACATTTTGATCATAATACATAATGTTATTCACCAAAGATACCATTTGTTACTATGAGTGTCAAATCTGTAGAACAGTATGTCTGAGATGGATTATATATACAGCTGGACTGTGATCCAACAGTGAGTCAGGTGCCTTGTGTGAACACACCATGGCCAATATCTGATGATTAATTCATTGACGAATATTGATTTTGTAGCTTGCTGGTGTTCAATTACAATTGTACACAGAACATGAGAGAAATACTTTATTTTTCATGTTATTGATCCACTCAGGTGCTCATGGCTGTCGGGTAGCACAGCACTACCTGTACCATAAAACTGCATCTACAATATTACATTTTCAACCAACAGTGTAACCTCTCCTCTAAATTAACACTGTAGTGTCACTGACATCTGCTGGCTAACGGTTAGTATTGCCATTACTTTAACAAAACGACATCTGACAGCTGAAAAAGGGGCAAATCGACCTCCTGACCCGGCTCTTGTTACCCAGGCAGGGTGATGCCCAGAGAGATAAAGGCACCAGACACACATTTCAGACAGCTCATGGATTATTCAGTTAGGACTGACTGAAAGATCCTGTCATTATGTTCCTCATTTAAAGCCTGCATGTTCTCTTTTATTTTCCTTCCCAAAAGTTTTTTAATTTTTCCTCCCGCCAGTATCAGTGGATGTTTTTCTTTGTCCAACTAAGAGTTTGTTTTTGCTTGTTTACTGTGTCTACTGACTCTTTCCAAGGCTGCTAACTGTTATTATATAATGAACTGACTTGATCTGTGATTTTATTATGATTTTAAGATGCTGCCACAATTCATGGTGTATGACGTAAACCAAGAATTCAGAATGTACATAATAAACACATTTGTGGCATAAAATATTCACAATCATAGGCAGGCGTGCACATGTATGTAAACCCATACTCGCAGGAAAACTGTTTTCCACCTACTTTTTATTTGATCCAGCAGGTAAAGATGGTTTTGGTGCAGTTTGTGAACATTTGGGATACTTTTTGTAGCATATGGTTTAAAAGTTATAGACTACATTTGTGAATCAATGACAGGAAAAAGAAGAAGAAGAAGACCAAAATCACACCAAAACCAAATTTAATTTCAGTTCATTACTAGGCTGTAAGTTTGTGCTTTAAACATTATATTCATTTCCAAATTCACAGATCTGTGATAGAAGCCTCTAGCTGTGTGAGAGTTCAAGTGAAGTGACTTTTTCTGTTTAAAGTAACTTTGTCCAAGAAACTTTATAATAATTTTAATTTTAATTAATTTTAGCCATGTTAGCAGCTGATAGCAATGTTGGTCTGTCAGTTGGTCCACCACTTTGGTCCAGACTGAAATATCTCAACAATTATTGGATGGATTGTGATGAGATTTGGTTCAGACATTCATGTTCTCTAGAGGATGAGTCCTACTGACTTTGGTGATCCTCTGACTTTTCCCTCTTGCATCACCACGAGGTAGACCCGTTTGGTTTTGGATGGATTGCCATGAAATTTGGAACACCTCAACTTACAGCCTCCTTATAACACAGAAGAGTCAGAGACGTCTTCTGAACACTTTATTTTTCTACTTGAACTCATATTAAGTAACAGAACATTAACAGGGAGGCTCTGAGGGGCCACATTTCCCAAACCCAGTAATGGTGATATTGTAATGATGTCTAAATGCACACATAGTTGCAACACAGCAAACAAAACACCATCATATCTCACTTAAGACTTAAACAATTATTATTTAATACATAAATATGTTGAAAAAATTGAGTACTTTTATGACAATTGGTAGGGTTTGAGGCTCTGACTGGGCTATTTGTTGTCAGTCAAATCTGGCCTCACTGTGCACAGCAGCAACATGTTCATGCGGAAAGACATTATGAATAAAACCATGGTGTTAATCCCTCTGAGGAAATGCCACTTCAGACTAACAGAGCTGCCACACACATGAACACAGCTACCAAATCTGTACAAAGTCACAAAAGGCAAACCAGCGGCACACAGAGACACACAGAGCAGAGTGTTCCTGGTAGGACAGAGTTCACCACCAGCAGCCTCCTGTGGATCAATACACAGAGGCCTCTTGTGCTGCCTGTCTGGGCTTCAGCAGAGGGAGACAGAGGGGTGAGACGGCTGGCTCCTTTCAAATGCAGTCAGATGGATTGCCATGAAATTGTATACAGATATGCATGGTGCCCACAGGATGGACCCTACTCACTTTGATCATCCCCAGACTTTTCATTTAGTGAGGTTCACATTAGATGGATTACCATCACATTTTCTACAGACATTCATGTTCCCCTCAGGATGAACTGCAGTAACTCTGCTGATCCTCTGACTTTTCATCTAGCGCCACCATCAGGTCAACATGTTAATGTGTCCAACACTTTGGTTTATGACCAAATACCTGCAGAACTACAGACATTCCCATCAGCCTCAGCTGGACTCAGCTCAGCTGTTCACCATCTGCTAAACTAAGATGGTGAACATGGTGAACATTATACCTGCTAAACATCAGCATGTTAGCATGTGAGCATGCTGATGTTAGCACTTAGCTTAAAGCATCGCTGTACCTCAGTAAAGCCTCACAGAGCTGCTAGTATCACTGTAGGCTTTTAGTCTTGTTCACTATTTTCTGAAAATAATTGATTGATAATGAAGATAATTGTTAGTTGCAGCCTTACATATTAATAAATACATATTGGATGTGTTTTTGTTTAAATCCTCTGGGTATAAATTCCTAATAAATATTCTTTCTTTGATAGGTATCTTATTGAAACCAACTGTTCAATTGTGTGATTTACCACTTAACAGAAACTTCTTACCATAAAGTCCCAAAAACATTAAAAGAGTTCTTTTGACATCATTGATTTAGTGCAACTGTCAGGGATATTACTATTTCATTTTCACTTTATGTAAGTATTTTTTGAAGATCTCCATGTTTTCTCACGTGTTCTTCAAGGTATCTGTTGATACTGATATTGATTTTCCAGAGCTGTTTGCTAATCCACCTCGTTCACATAACTTCAGTCTCTTCAAAGGCTTCCTTCCCTTGTTGACCCATGACATCCTTTTCACCACTATCATGTATTTCCCACAGAGAGTTCTCACCGGCGGTGAAAAGTAGGTGCCGCTGGGTCTCTGTTTATCTCCGAGTGTGTCTCCTGTTTCACATGTGTGAGCTGAGATAGAGGCTGGGAGAAAAGTTGCATCTCCTCCCAGGAAAGACTCCACTCAGTCATCTTCTTCACTGTGACATGTCTCCTGCCTCCACACTTCCTCTCTCTCTGGTTAGTAAAGACGCAAGATCAATAGATTTAAAAATCTGCACAACAATCTCAGTTATAGGGTCGACCTGATGGTCTGCAACATCCTCATTTCAATTTCAGAACATTTTCTTCTGCCTACTGCCAGAAAACGGCAAAAACAAAAATCCTGGAATAATGAAAAATGCAGCACTCCCAATACAACTGTAAATCCCAAATTACTTTCCAAAGGGGATGCACATGCAAAATGACAGAAATGACAAACTAAAACTAAAACCCAGCGAAGTATTCAGACACACCCAGCTGAGGAAGATGATCTCCCTCAAGTGTACTAAAACTTATTGAAGCAGAGCTGGGTGGGACTGACTTTGCACAATTATGTTCTATTTTCTTTCAACCCACAAGATGCGATAAAATGACCCGTTATCATTTGTCACACTTGAAAGGGTCACTTCACCCAAATAATGAAAAAGAAAAAAACAACAAATTTTCTCACTTACTTCAAGTGGTTTTATTTTTCCAGATTTAGAGATTTCTCCTCATTACACTGGATGTGGGTGGCGTTTAGGTTGTGATGTTCACAGTGACATTCAGATCCAGAAACAATGTCCTCATTACTCTGGATAACCCACAGACCTCACTGTCAACCTGTTTCATGTGCACTACTTCTTCTGCAGAATGCCAAAATATTGTGGCGGAGGTCTACAGAGTCCACAGCCATGCTAGCATGGCAAAGGTCATGTGACCGACGGAGACAGCCGAAGGTGTCAGTGAGCCAGTTTTTGAAACCCTTGCTGGCTTGTCTGCTTGTACAGCAGAAGGTGAAGCAAAACTCTCTGATGTTACAGTAAAGGTTAAACACATAGTAAACTTCATCAACCTGCCATGTTTCTTTATTCTTTCTCCTCTATTCAGTTGCAAACATTTCATTTTGAGATGTAAAAACAATGATCATAGGAGACAAGCTAGCCTCCTAGCAGCTTTCAAGAGTCTCCCACTTAGACGCAGCAGTGTTTTGAGCTACATGCTAACATCAGCTAACATGCTGATGTTTAGCAGGTTTAATGTTGTTTAGCATGTTAGCATGCTAACATTAGCTAATTAGCAGTAAACACAGAGTGCAGCTGAGGCTGATGGGAATGTCTGTAGTTCTGCAGGTATGGACCATGAGTGTCTGAAAAAAAGTTTGTACCAATCTATCAAGTATATGATGAGTTATTATGGTGGGTAAGTGTAAACCTTGGCTTGGTGTTGGTGTTAGATGAAAAGTCCTGTGTTTGGATGAAAAAGTCATTTGGTTCATCCTCTGGGCACCATGGATATGTCAGTTCAAAAGTGTATTTGTCACACAAGCATGTGGCTTGTAAAATGTAATTGGTATATGTGTCAAAATTTTAAGGCAAACTATGCAATAAAATTATGTACATCTTTGAGTGTAAATATGCAATGTGCAGGGCAAAGTCTTACATATACAGAGGTCATGTCTGTGCCAAATAGCTGTTGAGACATTATTCCAAAAAACACAAATGTCATTTTCATGGTGGTGCAAAAAGAAAAGTCAGTATGCTTCATCCTCTGAGGGCCATGAATATCTGTATTAAATTTCCTGGCGCTCCATCTGATAGTTGTTGAGATGAAATCATTTACTTTCGTCCGTCAGTGAGCGTGGCCGGCTGGATATTAAACATACGTGAGGTCACTGAAATAACGCGAGCTGCTGTCCTGCGTTTGAACTCCGGCTCTCCTGTCTGTCAGACCTCCACCTCTCAGACAGAGGTTGTGTTTCAGGCCTCCTCTCTCTCTCTCCATGGCCGAGTGGCCTTGAACTCAGGTCTTGTTGCGGAGGTGAACACGAGGAGGGGGCATAATGACCGGAGCATGTGTTTACCTTATCCAGAATCAGCAGGCTGCACAGAGGCAGCTTTTTGAGGAAGCCACATGTGAGCGTGCCGTCCAGAGTGTGTGTGCGTGTGTGTGTGTTGGGGGTGGGCTGATGGAGTCGGAGGTGGGGGGGCAGGGTGGAGAAAGGTGCAGACCCGACCTTAGAAAGCAGCTTCTGTTTTGACCCTGACAGAGTTTGATTCAGACTTTTCAGAAGCTCCACTTAGAGGAGGTTTATTGAAGTTCCAGATCAGGTCTGTTCGGCCTACGTGGATAAAATGAGTTAGTTTGATTCAATTGTTAATGATTTCACACAAGCCAGTTCTTCAAAGCTGGATTAAAACATATCGGGAGCTGCTGTCAGAGCAACACGTTTATAAAATTGCAGGTTTATTCACAGTTGGACCGAGAGTTTTTAGCGTGAACCCCAAACATGGAGTCACTCTCAGATACGAATGAGCCCGTTTCTTAGAGGGAGGATGATTTTAGATGAAACATGTAGGTTCTTGTTGGTGTTATTATCAATTTATTCTATTATTATTTACTTAATTTTCACAGTGAAGAGTTAAATACCTGTATATGATAAAATACACAACAAAATAAAATAGGTACCCTTAAAAAAGGAAGACATGAACTCAATTAAAACATTTCATTCAACTGTGACTTGGTGGGGTTTTGTCATTTGAACAGTAAAGTGTATTAATTGTACTTGCATCATAAGTACAGACTGACTTGAACCAGCTAACGGTGAATAAACTAAAATAAAAATCAAACTAACGCAGTCGTCTGTATATGGAGAACGGGGCCCAGGCTGTAAGAGATCTAAGAAGGTTCTTTATAACACAAAGAGAGTGAAATAAAAGGTGTAAACAATAAAAATGCTTAATTTTCACTGAGTTCTTCTGCAGCATGAATTGTGAATGGTTCTCACTACAAGTGTTTTAAGTTGTTGGGGTGGGGCTGCAGCATGTTAAAGTCTCAGTGTTTGGCATGTGTGTGTTCATGCCATTAAACCAAATTCCCCTGAACCCCACCCTGAACGAGTACAAAGACCCCCTGTCCACTCTCTGCACACGAGTGTGTGTGTGTGTGCGTGTGTGTGCACACTTATAGTTGCAGCACTTAGTTTATGCAGATTTTTCTTCTTGTATGAAACGATGTTCAACAAAGGATTTTTCAACTGATGAAACAAAGTGCGGCCACATCGTCCACGTACATGACAGCTGGTTTAAAATCAGTTCAAAAGAACTCATCTGCAGCACGACGTTGATGAGGGCAGGTTTAGACAATAGTGTGTTTCCTACATTAAAGCAGCAGTTTGGGGAAGGTCTTCTCCTGTTTCAACGTGATGATGCTCCTGCCAGCCTTATCACCAAACATCAGAGCTCCCCAAAGGCCTGATCACACCAGAATGTGGCCCAGTGGTGACATAGTGACTACTCACAGGGATAGCTGGTGAACTACTGTAGCTGGCAAGCTAACCGCTAACACGCTTGCAAGTCGGGAACCAGTGGTGGAAGAAGTATTCAGATCCTTTACTTAACCCTTTAGAACCGAGCGTAGCTAGACACGTTCTACAAAACATTAAATGACTTTGCAACCGTTAATAGAGACGAGCTTTAAATTGTCTGAACCGTGAGATTCTCAGCTTTCTGAGACAATTTTAATGGAGCATTTACGACAACCAGGACCGTAACATTTACAGTGCGTGCGATCACGCGATACGGGAACAGAAGCTTGCTGCCTCACTTGAGTGGAAATTTGCACATCACAGTGGCACATTTGCCTATTATAGGCTGTCTATTTTCCAACGATATATAACACTTTGATATTTACTCTCAGAGGTCTGAGAGTCTGAAAAAACGCCCAGGACAACATCCAATCAATGTCTGTAACTCGCTGAGGAAAAGGTGCATCTGCACCAAACTTCACCTGGAGCTCCAAAACACCTGAATACAACTTTTCACGTTCACGAAAAAACGCAATTTCCAGGTTGACTTATTCAATTTGTTATTCAACAAAACACAAGTTTTTTTCACTGGGCGTTTTGCTCACACAAAGGCAGGTTCCCCTTAATCATATGATGTATTGATACATTGATACTGACTGAAAGAATGAGCCTACAATTGGCTAAAATATAAAACTACTTCCGGGTGTTTCTTTGTCTTTGTAGGTTTAAGAGGTAAATATATCAAGTTGAACTAGACGCAAAAAATTGTGGGTCATGTGGATTTACTTCGACCCCACTACTGAATCCAGTGTTTGCGGTAAATCCATTGGAATGAATCGACTTTGCAGCAACATGTTGCTGTTTAAAATGTTGGTGTGAGCAGGACTTAAAGTTCTGGTGACTGAATGGGAGTAAAAAACCTGCAGCCAGGTTCCAGAGTCTGGTGGGAAGCCTGAAATCAGAAGAGTGGAGGATGTTCGAGCTGCAGATTAACACCTATGGTTTTGGAATCAAATGTTCAGCGATCACATACAGGTGCAAATTTGTTTGTCCACATATTTTTGGCCATACAGTGTGAAATAATTCTAGTGAGAGCACTCACAGGTCTGCCTCCATCACATGACCACAGTTTATTCTGACTAAAACTCATTAAGTTCACAGCAAGATTTGCTCTCTCTGACAGACTCTTGTTCAGCAGCTGACCTTTTCAACCCTTTATTACTTTAACCTTCTGCTGTAAAGCTCGCTGACCGTAACAATGGTGCAGTTAATGGTGCAGTTTTAGCAGAGTTAGCGGGAGTAATGCATGAGGCTCATTTGGCTTTACGGCCCAGAAACCTGAGTCTTGCAGGGTCAAGGCGTCTTGGATGAATAAATCTTATTTCTGCTTTTCTGAGAGTTTTCTCATCCACTTAAAAATGTGCTAAAAGTGCTCAGACGAATGGAAAGTTTGAACATCTACAATTCGGCTGCTGATGAAGACCATGTGATATGGTCGAAGAACCAGAACAAGCAAACAAGTAAGTGGAACAGCTTCCTGCTGCGACCGAAAACAGGAGAGCGGAGAGACAGTGAAGTTGTGGGCCGACAGATAAACAATGAGCTGAAACTCTATAAAGCTCCATAAAGCCGAGAGGAGCTGAAGGTTCAGCTGATGATTCACACACTGTTATTAAAGAAATATTAATTATAGCTGCTTTAAAGAAGTGGGACCATCTTATATTTAGATATTAAATGTTTACTGCAGCAGTATAGAAACAAGTCCTCTGAATTAAACGACAAAATGTGTTGTTTGTAACTGCTTTAAAGAACTTTGTCTACATTGTCCTGTTCTTTCTTCTGCTTCTGTAATCCTTAATTTTGTAAATCACCCTTGAATTTGCTTATTCCCACCAGCACATCCTCAAAAGTCGCTTTTCATCGAGCGTATGGTGCTGAGGCCCTTAACACTTGACCCATCCTCTGCAGTTGCCTCCGTCTTGGCGTCTTTGCTAGCAGCAGTTGAGCTAGCATTAGCTTGCGAAGTAGGCACTGATATTTTTTTGCTGAGCTGTTTTCTGAGATTTCCCCACCATGGTGTTGACTGGTAGTCAAGTATATGTGGAGTTTAACCCCTTAATCACTAGGCCTCTGGCTCAGGCCCCTGCTCGAAAATGACATGCCCAAAATGAAAAGAGTAAATCTCTGAAACTACAAGGTCTATATGATAAAAAACGGTATAACTCATTTACTTTCACTTTTGTCAAAGAACGTAGCCTACAATGTCTTCGACCGTGAACGTACTGTTTTCGAATGTATAATGTTGCTACTGTGTACTCTTGAACATGCATCAATATCTCGGGAACCCGTTGGTCGATTTGGACGGGTCACCCCTCTATTGAAAGGCCAGGACCTCTAGAAAGTACTGCATTTGGGTAAATCTGTGTCAATACTACGATTCAACCACTAAATGGAGACATATGGAGATAATAATGGCAGCAGGAGATCTGTGTTGCTTGAACGTTGCTGAAATGGCCGATACTGTCGTTTATCTTGGGAGGACGGTCTTCATCAGTTTGAAACAAGTTGAGTGAACTTTCTCATCCATGTTGGCTCAAGAATAAAAGGTAAGTTTTGAGCAAACTTCATCTGAACACCAGAACAAGCAAACAAGTAAGTGGACCTTGAGTGGAGATGATTCTGTCAACAAATCATTTAGTTTCAAGAACTTTTATCTTCAGTTTCTAAAGTTTCACTGCTTCAATCAAGTTTACTACTGTTAAAGCTGCATTCATTTATTTATTTGGCCACTGGGGGGCAGCACAATAAGCTGTGAACACAACACTGACATATTATCACCTTATGAAATTGATATGATAAATTTGTTAGAAAACATTTGCCTTTTTACATATCCAGCTGACATGGAGTGGTGTTTCATTATAAATCATTTCATTGATTGTTAATATAAAATGATCATTAGTGCAGCTTTAAACTCAGATTTTAGTTTAAATAATCCTTATGACATCACTTTTGTTTAGAAGTTTTAGTTTGACACGTCTAGATGACCCAGTGTTTAGCTGGTTTGTAGTCAGAGTGGTTGTTAGCCCCCCCCCCCCCCCAACTCAGTTAGCATGTTAGCTCTTCCTGTTCCCTCGTCTGAAAGTCAGTTGGTTTCTTGAATGAGTTTTTGGTTCGATGCCTGAAATAAGGTCTGTGGTTAACACAAGCGTTTTGTTCTACAACATAAACTCCGTCAGTAAATCCTCCACTGGTGAGTTTTGAAGCTTCTCCGTGTCTTAAAAAAGTCAGTTGCTAACAAGAGTCTAAATGAGACTACAGAGGTTGTCGGGGACATTAAACGTCATCACGCCGAACACAGAAACTCATCGACTCACTCGTCCTCCTTTACAGCCTCGTTGGGTTTATACTGCAAACTGTTCTAACTCAGACTTTCCCAAAGGCTTTTGTAGAAGAGGTCAGAGCTGGAAGCTCAGTGGTGGAGACGCTGAAGTCATGTGACCGTGGTGGAGCTGGTTTATAATCTAACGTTAGCTTTTTACTTCTGGAGATTGACTTGCTGAACAAAACGTGTAAGAATCATAAACTTCTGTTTGCCACAGAGCTTATTTTCTGCAATAATCCAAAATCCAATGGAAACATCCCATTGACTTTTTGATGAGGGTGATGCTAACTTCAGGGTTGGACTACAGAAATACCTCATCATCCCTGCAGCACTGTATTATAATCCAATAATATAATATACATTATTCTGAAATGAGCCATTCTGCATAATGAGTACTTTTACTTTTGGTACTTGCAGTAAGTAAGATTTTGAATGCAGAACTTTTCCTTGTAACAGAGTAATTTTCACTGTACTTTTACAGTAAAAAGTCTGAGTACTTCTTCCACCACTGATCACAGCTAACATTCATTTGGATATTTCATTTCCTTTGTAATGTTCAATCCTTTATGAATAGTTTCGTCCTCAATTACCTGGAGAAGCTGTTAGATTGGTGTTTTTTTTTGGAGACTTAACAGTTTGACATGTGGCTCTGAGCCCGCTCAGTCTTTAATGGTCTGTTACTCTAATGAGCTTTTGTTCCCCCAAAAAACAACAAATGTGCTGACTTTAGAGACAGTAAAGAGAGAAAAGAAAAAGGGTGTCGGCGAGGCGGACAGAGAGAGATAAGCAGAGAGAGAGAGATGGATGGGGGGTGGTAATGAGAGTGTAATTAATTCTCGGGTGAATATGTTATGAAACATTCCCCACAGCAACCGAGACCAACCCAACACCCAGGAACTGTTCCCAATTACACTGAAGACTGGATTCACTGTGTTCTGGTATAGAAGTCAGTTATATACCAGAATACGTGCATCCTACATGCACACTTGTATCCTGGTTTCGATCACATTCGGGATTCTGGGACGTTTACGAGGAACATTTAGAAACCAGTTGCTACTCTCCCTGTTTACAGGATTCTAACGGGATCTGGTTTCTGATTTGGTCGGAGTCGGTGCAGGTGTGTCTTTGACTCATTCACATCCAGCAACTCTGGATTAACTCACTTTAGTTTCTGGCTTCCTGAACTCTGCTGGCTTGAGTCTCTCCATCTGATCTGAATAAAAAAAGACGACCTCTCTGGTTCTGCTGCTTCGATTTGGATCCTGTAAACCAGGTGTTCTCAACCTTCTGTAAGCCAACTTTGGATAGTTTTACAAAAATGTCCGAGGACCACCTTCCCAAATAAATGAGATTTAAAAAAACATAACAAAAACACATCCGGGTGCTTTGTGTTTAAGAGTCTCTGGAGCTTCGATGGTTTTAGAGCTGGTCCATTTTGTGTTGCTGCATCCGAGGGAATGTTAGCTAAGCTAGCTAGCTAGCAAAACACGTTTGTCTCTACCTGATGATGCTGTGTCGTGATTGGCTGCTGATATTCAGCCATAACTGGTTGAAATTACCGGTATGCATTTTAATTTGATGGTTTTTATTTGTGTGAATCCTTGAGCACATTTAGATATAAAAATAACTAGCTTTGTAAATTACCAAAAACGATTTCTTTTTTTAATTTAATGTAACCATTTGGCGGTACCACTGCTTCTGCGGCCCACTAGATGGCACTCTGAGGCCCATCACTGGTAGAGAATGACTGCTTTAACCTGTCCATCCTGAGTCTGACAATATTATAGAATTGCAATCATAAATCCGTGGAGTACTTTTAAATTCGACTACATTTAGCCCCAAAAAAATAAACTAGTAAAGAACTATAGAGCTAGCCAGGGGATCAATATCTGTGCCTATAAGCTGCTTAATGCATCATTGTTAAATACCAAGCTTTAATTAAATAGCGTCTTAATCAAAGAATAAGTCGACAAGCTGAAGAATCTGACCAAGAATTCAGCACCAACTTTCAATCCACGACATTCAGAATGTACTGAGGTTCAATACTTATTTTCCAAACCTTATAAAGGAGCAGGATGCCACCAGGATTTGAATCCCTGACAGCGTGGAGAAACAGCATTTAGACCTTTATGTTGGAAAATACAGATATTCCAATATTACTGAAAATAAAACTTAATAATTAACTGAGTCAAAAAAATGTGAAAAATTCAAATAACAAAAAAGAAACCGAGGTGGGGGTGCTTTGTGGGCCTGCTGTTTACATCAGTTCTGCAGATTAATGAAGTAAATCTGCTTGTTGCAACAGGACAGACAACCTGTGTTTCAGGACATCGCTAAAGTCAAAGTGTTCAGTTATTTTTTCACATATTTGAAATGTATAAATCAATATCAGATTAAATGTTGTGGTAAAACCTGCTGACAGTAAAGTGTCTTTTGGATTTCACAGGTGTTTAAAGGTGTTTTATTGGACCAGATATACTGAACACATTAAACACAGCATGTTATGGGCCTGAGAGCCCTGAGACAGGAGGAGCTGCGGGAACAACTCCCTAAATCAAGACTGAGGTCACATATTGAGCAACAGCGGGGCTGAGGACCTCCTCTGTTTCAGGCTTTGCCCGAAAACAACAACCCGAAGACTGCAGATCCACTACAGGTTCCTTGGATTTCCACTGCAGTGATGCGGGCAAACTGCCAAACCCGATGACACTGTGTTGATTTTTCTGTTTGGTGAAGCTTTATTTTTTTATTTTGCAGGTTTGGAAACAACAGATCTGTAAATAAACCTGCAGATTTCACCGGAGTTTCCCGCAGTTTTGCATTAACTTCACCTGCATGCGTCAGAGCGCAGACTCCTGCGTGTAAACACACACACACACACACACACACACACACAGGAGGAGTGCTGCTCTCTGCCACACTTCTGTTACTTTCAGAGGAGCCAGGGGAGGCTGCAAACATCCACACCGCCTGCTTCGTCTTACCTTAACGTGCATAATCATATTGCGCTTCATTCCGCTTCTTGGCCGCCGGAGAGTTCAGGCTTCCACCGCAACGCAACGCACTGAGCGAGGTAAAGTACTTTACTCTTGTTTTACTGTAACAGGGAGAAAAACGTGTATAGAATGCTTTTAAGGAAATTTCAGACTCTTTTCTCTCTTCTTGTTTGACGTGTTGTTGTTTGGTGAAGTGATGCGCGCACTTTTGTTTTGGCACTTTGCCTCCTTTGGATAACCACAGTTAAGATACAAACAAAAACATAGGAAAACAGAGAGGGGTTTGGTGTGTAATAAAGATCTGTGGTTGGTTGGTTTGCATCTTAACGACCACACACACCAGCAGGACGCCATAGTGTCATATGATGAAATGTTAGTATTTATTGGAATAACTCACGTGCAATGGGGTCTGAGAATAATCACAAATCATATAATAAAATAAATAAACTGTATAAGTAAATAAACTTTACTTATACAGTCACTTTGATACAAAGTGCTTAATAAAACAGAAAAGAGAAGATCAGACAATTAAAGAGTTAAGATATGGAACTACATTTAAAAGGGAGGGAAACTGTTCAAAATATAGATCATTACCATAACCACTTACACGTCATAATCTTAATCACTGATGTGTTAATAATCCATAAAGTTGCATTAAAGTAGTAACAACATGGGACTGAAAAGGTGTTTTTTTATATAACAATCATTAGTTGGTGTTTTTGCAGAGTTTTTGGGTCCAGAATAAAAAGCAGCATCACCAGATAACTTACATTAAAAAGTAAACGAATACAAGTTTTAGTTAAATCATAAACTTTATCACTAAGTCAAAAACAGTTTGTTAGTATTTGCTGGTTTGTTGACTTTTTAAACTTGCATGAGGCTGAAATGGATCTCTTTGGACTGACACAAGCTGAGTGATTCTGACTTTATTCTATAGTTGACTTTGGTTTGTGAAGCATAAACTTTAATGAGCTGTTTGACAATAAAATGTTCTTGTAGAACTTGACATCATTGCAACTCTTTTCCAGTGCAGCCTAGAGATTATATGTGATGTTACAGTGTAAGTGTCCTGAGGTCTGGGGGCTGAAAGAGGAGCCATGAAGGTCCTCAAACAGGACTTCAGACTGGCCTGGTGGATCTTTGGTGCATGTTTAGGTTCACAGTGCTGCGCATGTTGTTAAAAGAGAGGTCACAGAGCAACTTGTTTTTGGTGAAAGAGGAGTTGATCCACAAAAGGCCAAACATCCACACATTAGTTAGACTGGAGGCGGAGTTAATGACCTGGGGGCCGAGACACGGGGCCCTTTATTCTTTCCCTGATTGAGAAAGTTATGGAGGATGTGACTGAATGAATGTTACTGGCATTAAGGAGGTCGATTAAGGATGTACTCAAGTACAACCTTGAGGTATTTGTAATTTACATTCATGTGACAGCTTCAGTTACTTTGCAGAACAACATTTTACACACATTTACAACGTGACCATATGATCAGTTAATAAAAAAGTAGCTCCACCTCGACCTGCTACAACATTCAAATGCTGCTTACATGTTGATGCATAATATTCCAATACTATAAAACAGTATTTGTAATACTACACCACTCTGGAAGTGGCCATTCTGCATTATGAGTACTTTTACTTTTGATACTTTAGATATATCATATTGTTAATACTTCTAGTCATACTTAAGAAAAACTTTGAATGCAGGACTTTCTCCTGTATTGGAGTATTTTTATATCATAGTGTATCTACTTTTACAGGAGGAAACAGGTCCGAAGGTAAAAAACCCACTTATCAACACCTCTAAAGCTAAATAATTAACATGTTATATCTTGTTCGTTAAATCCGTACAGAAAACAACGTGTAAAAACAAGTTGTGAGTTGTGTGCCGGACTATTTCTTGGTAGTTACTGCTCCGGGCCAAGAAACAGTGAGCTTTAGAGGTGCTGGTAGGACAGAGTCAGGCTAGCTGTTTCCCCCTGTTTCCAGTCTTTATGCTAAGCTAAGCTAACTGGCTGCTGGCTGTAGCTTCATATTTAGCGTACAGACACGAGAGAGGAGTCAATCTTCTCTCTGTGTAAACAACAGCATCTTCTCTGGTCAGTCTCCCACTGTGAATTTTTGGGATTGTTTATATCAACATTTTTTCATTTGATTGATTGACTTATTGGCCTTTTGCAACTTGCGTCTACTTTCCTTCAGCCATGCGGATAACTGGAGTGTGAAAGGTTTTGTTTGCTGTCCTCACTGATCAGCTCGTCATCTGTCAGCGCGGTCGATCATATTTGTAAGAGTTATCATAGTTGTGGTCGACCATGTTGTGCAGCAGAGGACGAGTGATTTAGAGCCACTTTCAGCCCAACAACCCCTCTCTGTGTGCTGGCTTAGACTCAGCGGCTCCACCCCGACCCCCACCCATTACCCCTGCACCCACCCAACACACACAAACACAACTGAAAAGGGGGGTGTATTCTCTGCACTGACACACACACACACACACACGCGCAGTCAACTTCAATTTGTGTGAATTGCTGGTGATCAGGAAACAACAGGTTAAATTAATGTGAACATGTGGGTGTGTTTCTTCTCTATGTGGGTTTCTTTATTTGCCTTATGAATAGAAGATTCTGTCGTGTTGAGTAATGTGTTTGCCATCTACTGGCTGCAGCTGGAAAGGAAATGTTCCCCTAAATAGTCTGTGTGTGTGTGTATGAATGTTTTCACCACTGTTTGTGTACTAAACACCTTCTCGAGGACACAGTTTCTGAAATATACATGAAGCAAAAACATTTATTCAAGGTGAAAACATCAGCAGACTTTGTTCACTGCTCAAACAAATAAAATTCAGATGAGCCACCAAATATATACAGACGCTTGTAGGCGAGTGAAGACACACCTCCTCATCGAACCATGTGACCGTGGCGACAGCATCTGAACATGAAGCTCGATGACGTTCATTCCCAGTCTCCTCACACCAGACAACAATCCTTCTCTTAAAGCCGGCATATGCTTAAAACAAACTAGCTCATACGACGTGTCGTCTGAAAGCGAAAGTAAAGCTGTTCGTAGCTCTTCTGAACAGCTGTCATAAGCCCTATTCGTACAGGACAAGAACTACATGGGGACCTTTAGTAATTTGTAATAATGGCGAAGGTCATCTGTGATCTTCATCCTGTGATAATCTGCCATGTCCGTAATTCATAAAAAGTAAAAATTCCACAGCAAATTACCTGCCATATTTCACCAAACACAGAGGTCCTGTGATAATATTAGTCCCATGCAAATCGGCATCTGTGTGATTTGGGGTCGTATTTTTTAGTTTTTAGTTTTCTCTACGCCTTTTTCTGCCTCTTTCCCAGTTGAGAGTTATGGAGGCTGCGTTGGCAATTACAAATGAAAGTTATGACTGTACAGACGAGCACCGGAGCAACAGGTCTTTGTGAATATTTCCCCAAATGGTGTGTTTGATCTAATTGCTTTTGGCAACGTGCACACAGCAACTAAACTGAGTGTCTGTCTTTGCTTCTCAGCAGCTCTTGTTGTTCAGGAAGCAGATGTTACGCAGAGACTTGACATCATATCTGAGGGATTATGCCAGTAAATTTGAGTAAAATACAGACTTCGTATATCCTGTACGAATGCGCCGCACGCAACACAGGCGTCAGGGGTTAATTTCTAAATTCCATGAGGTCCCCTGGTAATAAGAGTCCCGTACGAATACGGATACAGAGAGAGTTGAGATGCAATGAATCAAAATGGGCACAACGCTGCACACTTCCAGCCTCTTCCTGAAGACATCCACAGCGTTGCACTCAGTTGTTCACACGAAAACTGACGGAAGTTGGGTGAAGAAAGAAAAAAGAGAGCTGAGAGAGACGTTCAAACTCCGCCCACTTTCTCACCTGCACACACCTGACCAATCACTGAGTGGAGTGGGCGGGAATGTTGGATCGTCAGTTTCGGAAAAAATTACAAAAACGGTTGAATGCAGCTCTCCCAGTTCTGACGTTGCCTTTACCTTAAACCGGTTAAGCAGTGAGAGTTCAAAAACATTGAAATTGAATGTGAAATGGGGTTTTACAGAAACGTCCAATAAACGTTGAAAGAGTCCAGACTGACTGATAAGAAGATAACAGGTCTGCTTAATAAGTATTATCCAGTCATACTGCACTGGACTGGACCGGTTATCAGCCATTAAAGGAACAGTTCAGCATACCTCAGTTACTTGAGTAAATGTACTTAGTTACTTTCCACCACTGGTAGCTTTATAATATATATGTATATATTTTTTTCCTTTTACAACTAATTACGCTTTTTCTGGGAGATCACCTGCATTTTTTCTGGTCCTCTCTCGTTATCTCATTAACTCACATTAGATTGATTTTCGGTGTTTCATTAGTACGTTCATTAAGTGTTTTCATTAAGTGTCGTGAAAACAACCTGAATGAGTTTTATCCTTGTTTTTACGCTGTTTATAAAGCAAGAAACCCATAAAGGAGAGGGAATTAGATACAAGCTTAAAGTTCAAAGTATTAACCTTCATCTCAGACGTAACACTCGTCTGAACTTTGACCTTTGGCTTTCACCTCTGACATGGCATAAAGAGAGGATAAAAACCCTGCATATACATCATCTCATGCTGGGATGAAGAACCAGATTAACTTTCACTGTATGGCGTCTCCTCAGGGTCGAGGCAGGCGGAGAAAGAGCCGTAAATTAGCCTCTCACGGTGGGGAAGGACGGGGTGAGGAGAGGGGTGAGAGGTGGGAGGAGGGTTGAGGGTGACGGCTGAGATTATCTGCTCCTCCTTAAAGTGTCGTATATCCTGGAGAGGATGACTGCTGCCTCTGTGCTTCACTGTCATGACTGAGAAGTTCAAAGATTTTATGATCCGGACATTTAATGATCATTATAATGAATGTTTCTCTGCAGACAAAACAAGGACATTTATTCAAAATGATGTTGCAGTGGGATGAACAAAAGCACTGGTAGACTTTATATAGTGATGCTGCTGTGTAAACTTCATATTAGCTTTTCTCTGTCCTTTCCCATCTTTCTCTTGTTTAGAAGCTGTGGTTTCTTGTTGTTAGGGGTAAAAAAAACGTTCATACGTTAAACAGCAAAGAAAACCCTCTAAATAACCTGAACAAACCTTAACAAACCTTAACCACAACATGACATTTGATTCCTGGACAACAAGTCCTCAAAACTACACAACAACATAGTTTTAAACAACACATTTAAGTGTTTTCTAGTCTGACGTCTCGATCAGCAGGACGACATCATTTGTCTTTGGAGAAAAAATAATCTGTTTTCTGATTTGACGAAACAAAAATGACCCTACGTCAGTCACTTTGGTGCACAAACCTAACCAAACCTTAACCATAGCGTTGTCCAATCAGAAAACAGTTTGGTTTTGGAAGAAAGAGAAGTTTTGTCGTCCTGTCAGTAGTGGCGTGAAATCAGAAAACGCTAACATGTGTCTTTCTGAAAGGTAGTTTGGAGGACTTTAATTTGGAGCCAGGCTAGCTGTTTCCACCTGTTTCCAGTCTTTATGCTAAGCTAAGCTAACCAGCTGCTGGCTGTAGCTTCATATTTAACCGACAGATATAAAAGTGGTATCAATCTTCTGATCTAACTCTACACCAGAAGGTGAATAAACATATTTCCCAAAATGTCAAACTGTTCCTTTAAGGTCTGTTTCAGTGTAGAAGTCTGTGGAAATATTGGGTTTAAACGTTTTAAATGACATTTTATCATCCTGGCAGATTGTTGACACCCGTGAGATCATGAAAATAAGATAAACCTGCTGCTGGACAACAGGGGAAGAAAATAACGTTTTCAATAACGTTTGCATAGGAAACGCTGTGTGACCGAGTCATGGAGGATCGTATGGAGAGCTGAGGTCACAGACAGTGTAACCACTAAACAAGTTTGTTGTAAGAAAACTGCATCCTATGTGTTTCCTAGAGGTTCATATGGAGCATCCTGATTGTACGTTAGAGCCGTTAAGCCTCCTGCTGCCATCACAGACCTTCTGTGCTCCACACTGAGGACTCTTTGTAGCAGCCCTGGTGGCGTGACGCTGACGTAAAGAAACCCGTGTGTTGGGAGGCAGGTAGAGGACCAGTTTGAACCCACCACTTTAACCACGGAGAAAAATATATGTGCTGTGCAACGACGAATCTGACTGAGCTATTTCTGAATGTGTGTACAGTAAATACCCCACCCACACACAAATACATACAAGCTCTCACAAGTGTCGCTGCCTGTGTGTTCGGCGAGGTCGACTTTTCCAGAGCAGGTTGTCTCAAAGCTGCTGAAACCTGTTACATCAGGGAGTTACCGGTCTCCTACAGAGATGCTGAATATGGCATCTTCCCTGCATCATGTCACATCAGCTCACCATGGAAACGCTCTGCGAGGGGAGGAAATACCTGGACACACTACAGCCCCAAAAATGAAGTCAGTGTTTGGTTGGAGGGAGGAGATTTCCATGTTTTTTAAGAGGGTGGCTTTATTTGAAGAATGACAGAATTTCTCCTTTATTTTTTGCTATTTTTAACTTTGTTTTTACGCCTGCAGACAGAATTTAAAAGGCCTGTTTTATAGGAACAAAAGTGGTGATTGTTTGGATCACTGCAGAGACACTGGGATCGATCTCTTATCTGTTTAACAGGAGTATCAGTGTCGGCTGGGTGACCTGAAATGTTCTCCAGAGCTCTGAACAGCAGCAGTCTCAGTTGAGGGAAGACATCACCGAGATAGCAGCACATGAAAGAGCCCACCGCCGTCTCTCCTGCTATTTACACCATGAAACTGTACAACCAGACCAGCCTGGTTCAGATTGTTGTGTTATCACCTCTTTGTGTTGATCTATAATCGTTTACAGTGATGTCAAACGCAGAATTCGCATCCATCCGACAATTTTCAGACAGCCACGCCCGCTTTACACAGCAATCTGTCTGGTGTGAAAGTAGGCAGAGTTTTTAAATTCATTACAGAACTACTTCCGTCAGTTTTCGCTCAGTGCAACAACATGAAAGCCTTCAAGGAGAGAGACCGTCTGAGAATGTCGTCTCCGTTTGGACGATTCATCACCTCTCAGCATTTTAGCTCAAAGCACAGCCTCAAAGTGCAGCTAGCACGACTCTGATCTGGTGAATGCAAAGTGCTTTACACTCATGCGAACACACAAGAACTACCGACTACAGATCGAACATCCAACCTTGTGACTGGTCGATGACTTTCATCATGGAACAAAGTTGGAGACACCTCACAAGAAAAGACATTCATTTCTGGACAATATACAAAAACACAGAAATAACCGACCAAAGAAAACACGGGGACCTTCTACTTCTTAAAGACGCATTTCCCAGATATAAACAGATATAAACAGTCCTTGAACGGCGGTTTAAAAACTTAAAAGATGTTAAGAGCTTTGGATGTTTGCATGTTCAATCTTAAGCAGTCTAGGCCTGTGACATTATCAGCTTAACTGATGAAACTGATCAATCAGCTGGAACACCTGGTTATCAATTTGCTGTTGTTTTCTGACCCCTCTACCTGCTCCTGATCGTGGTTTTAAAGAGTTTTTCACTGATTTAGCATTGAACTCCTGTAACAGCAGAACCAGAGATATCGTTCTTCTTCCTTGTCAAATCCTGCCGCCTACATTACCCACAATGCAACTTAACCGCCAACAGTTCAGTCAGAGATTGGGGTGTGTTATGCCAGCTAGCAGCTAACGTAGCGTGGAGACTCTGCCTGCAGCAGAGCTGAGCAGCGGCTGCAGAGGTCTGTCAGCTCACGTCTCTAACTCCACACCAACACACTGTTTTCATCACTCGAGGACATTTATCAGACTTCACTCAGCTCCCTCTGAGACACTAAAGGCTTTATATTACTTTAAAACATGCAGCAGAACCCCACAACACCTGGAAACACGCTGATGTGTAAAACTGATCAAAAGCTTGAAACTCTGCTCCTTAAATATCAGTGGATCTCAAGTATATCCTATACACATGAACAGGTTTCATTGTTTTGTGTTATTAATTGCTTTTTTAACAAAGACCTCGGCGCTCTGACACAACTGAGACAGAAATATAGTACAGAGCTCGACATCATGTTCGTTCTGTCTTTTTCAACATAAATCAGCGTCAGTGAGACATGCGTGTAATGCAATCCATATGTTTGTCTCACCGCCCGCTCGGCCCCGAGAGCTGCTGTGGCCCCTCACGTCACACAAACACCCACTGTGGAGAGGCCCTTTAGTCTCCAGCGGTCAAGAAAACAGAAAAAAGCAGCAAATCATCACATTTGAGTAGCTGGAAAAGTTTGATGAATAAATTATCAAAATGTTTGGCGATTAATTTTGGGTCAATTGATTATTTTGTTTCAGCACTAAACGAGAGGATTTTAGGTTTCTGGTGTTGTGAAAGACCCACGTGGTTCAAAACATTTCCCATAGAGAAGCTCAGGGAAGCAGCTGTGTGCTCTTTCACGGAGGTGGAGACGTTTTAACCCGACGTGCGTTTAACAAACCAAACAGTTAATCTTCATCCTTGAAGTCTTTTCTCTTGTATAACTGAAAAATACTGTTTGAAAACTCCTCTGATAAAGCATAAATCTCACCTTTGTGTTGCTTGTCCAAACTTGTTTCTGAGTGTGGCGTCTTCTTCGCCTCTTTGCGGTGGGATAAGCAATAATGGTGGTTCATTACTGCCCCCTGTGGCAGGAGGGTAGAAAACAAAGCAGCTACAGATGTTGGGAATGGCAGTTGTTGTGGGTGTTTTATCCCCGATCCACCACCAGAGGCAACAATGAGCCCATTTCACATTTGAAAAACACAGTTGGACAAGCGACACGAAGGTGAGATTTGTGCTTTATCAGAGGAAGTTTCAAACAATATTTTTTGGATGAAGAGTAACTGGTTGGTTTGGCGAATGTACGACTGGTTAACTTCTCTACCTCTAATAAAGAGCAACACACTCAATTCCCTGAGCTTTTTCTATGATGAGAAGCGTGAAACAGTCCCAAACAGGGCTAACATACAGTATGAAATACCATGCACACTTTCAGTAAAATTTGAAAACAAGAAGCACCAAAAGGGCATGTTTTATAGCAGCAGTGTGTGTGTACAATTTCTATACCTCTGCGTCGTAAAGAAGGTGGATGTTTTCTCCACCTGGCTTCTTATAGTCTCAGATAAAGTTTCACCCCCTCAAAGGGCACATGACCAGGTTCATGGAGTTGCTGGAAATAGGTAGAATAGGTGTAAAAGATTTATGCAATAATTAATAACTTTTTGGATTTTAACTGTTCAGGTCTAATTATCTCCAGGTCTATTCGGATCTGGCCTTACTGTCCTCGGATCCCTTTCGGATCGGGTATCTCTATTTTAAAACTGGTCCAACATCTTTGACCCATGAAGACCTCTGTTGCAGTCATCTTTTTCACTGTAATATAACTCTTCAGTCTTCTGCCTGTTCTCTCTGTGAACGTCCCTTTGGGTCTCTAACAGACTTTAAGCTTTTGGTGTTTCACAGCTCATTTAGTTCTACGACTGAAGGAGGTTTTGTGAGGGTCAAGAGGCCACTCGCTCCCTCTGCAGCTTCGTCATAAAGATCCGGAAACAACAGCCTCAAACCAGTGGAATGTCTCCAGTGTTACTGGGAAGATTTCTCAAATCGACAGATGAGATATGAGTCTCCTGAAGTAGCAAACATTTGTTTATACAGCTGCAAACTAAATCTCCATTTACACTCATATCTGTTTAGTAATTTACATTAGCTAGCTAAAATGCTTTAGCAACAATCTGCTGAATCACTGCTCGTGAGTTAACAAGTGGATTTTATGATAAGTGCAGTGCTGCAAGAAGTACCTTTAAATAAAAGTACAAGTGAAAGTCCTGCATTCAAAATTTTACTTAAGTAAAAGTACAAAAGTATATTTAAAGTACCAAAAGTAAAAATACTCATTTCAGAATAATGTTTTTTTGTATTATTGGATTATTATTATGGATGCTAGCCTGACATGCCAGACCAATTCGCTAATGCTAATTAGCCTGGAACCTCTCAGTTCATTTATGATTTCCAAGGGCAGTTATCAACGGGCGCAGACCAAAATGCCTCTGGACGCAGTTGGATAGACCTCCAACCAATCAGAGTCAGGAAACCTGTGACGTAGCGCTGAGCGAATCCTGCATGAAGTTCGGCAAACACATCTTTCTGATCAACAGCAGCTTTAAGTGCAGCTGTTCTTCTTTTAGAGAAAATATACCGTCCAGTTCATTTAATCAGTCATTGTATCAACCTGTCTGAACCAGAGGGGGACCAGATGCATCTCACAGATCCACCAGGTTATACTGATGCATCAATGTGTTTTTATGAGACTTAAAATGAGAGAAGAGTTTGTGTGAGGTAACATGGTCCACAGTAGAGGATTAACCAGAGGAATGTCCCAACTGTAACCCCAGAGTTCATTGGGAAATCAGAGTATTTAAATAAGAAGCTGCACTGAGTGGTCCGCTCCTCCAAACAGTGAATCATGTGGCTGCAACTTTAAGTTTGAAGGGGTCAGTGACTGTTGGACTGACTGTGATGAAGAGGTTACATCTGAGTGACTCTGAACTTGGTCTGATTGTGGATGCCAGATGTGGTGATTCCAGCGTTTAAGAAACAGATGCTCTGTTGTGATTCTACGCTGTCTGGAGTTTACAGAGGATGTGGTGCAACTAAACCTGCAGGCAGCTGTCAGGTCTGAGGGTGAAAATAAGTTGTCAGTGAGGAGTCAGAGAGCGTCGGTCAGACTCATTCAAGCTGACAAGCTGAAGGCCACAAGTATGTAAATACACTCATGACGCCTGATAAGAATGTCAATATTGGACAGTTCTTCCAAACCCCAGATTATGTTCAATAACAACGTTTTTTAAAGACTGAAAATCTTATTCTTGCTGACCTTAATGCGTTTATTCTCTTTCCTGCTGAAAGTTAGAAAAGAGGAGCGATAGCGATAGATGTAAGTAGGTAGGTACCTAGAAACATGTCACCGCTCTTCGTCCCGGCTTTAAAGCTCTGATTGGTTGACTGTTTCTCCGACCGGTGGAAAACGCACCAAACCTACTGAAACACTGAACATATCAGAGATTTGGGCAGCGATTTAGAGGTCTGGAACCAGGCTAGGCCGGTGCAGGTGGCGTCTTGGTGTGTTTTCTTTCCGCACATTATGACTCACAAAACAGCGGAGCAGGTGTGTTTCTTCACTGCCACAGTTGGTTTTTCAGAGAACTGCCAGCAGGATAATGCGTCATATCACAAACACTGTTTATCGCCAGATGATTTCCAAGGAGCCTGACAGTGTCTTCAACATGACAGAACACCTTGTAGATATGCTGGAAGAGAAAGAGGTGCAGCTGTGTAGTTGGGCAGTCAGCAGGACCTGCATGAAGAAATCAGGCTGTTATAAAGAGAAACGAGAGGCCTACCACATACTAGACTACTGAGCGCACTCAAAAAAGCACTCTGGAGGTTCAGTGTTGTATTTTCATAAAGTTGGGGACTTGTTAGAGACAGATTAAGGCTGTGCTTAGACACACCGGTACTTTGAGCTAAATGCTAATGCTAGCATAACAGCATGCTCACTCACTTTATTGGTAAAATAACATCCAGGCTGAATCCACACCATCTGCTAATTTTCATAAATATCAACAGGGACGCTAGAAATCTGGGGTTCCATGAAAGCTCAACAACAGCTCTGACATGATAAATGTTATAAATGTTATAAATATTTATAATATCTATAATACCTTGCATACTCTAGGGCCCCTGAATCCCCCCCCTCAACTGCACTCATGCATATTAGATGAAACATTTGGGATTCCTTTTTTTTCCCCATGTACGACTAATTAAGCTTTTCCTGAGAGATCAACTGCATCTCAACTTGTCTTATTAACTCACATTAGGTTGATTTTTGGTGTTTCATTTTAGTGTAGAAACTCATTAATCCGTTTCACATCATATGTGTCACCAGGCCGTGACCAGTGCTGAACTCTGACCTTTGGCTTTCACCTCTGACACCTTTGAGAGCGGTCGAGGAAAAGTCGGTGGATCACCAAAGTCATTAGGATTCATCCTCTGGGTACCATGAATATCAAAGTGGTGCACCGACAGACCAACATCGCTGTTCACACTGCAGTCCCGCCGCTAGCATGGTTAAAAAACACAGCAGAGACTGAGATATCCTGACTGAGCTCTAAAAACACTCAATCCTACACCTCCCATAATGCAACTCAACAGCACCTTTTAAATGACATCATCAGGGTTATGTTCTCAAACTTGATAAAAGCTCCTCCAGAGCCTTATGTAACGTTTAAAAAAGAAACCGTAAACACTTTTAGATGAGTTTCAGTTATTTAGCAGGATATAATCCATTAGATGTCTGAACTCTAAAGTGCTTATCTTTTGGAGAAGAGGTCAAAGGTCGTATAAACACGAGTCTAATGGAACACATTACTGTGCAGAACTGCTTTTCTGCTGTTAACAGACCAAATTAAAGAGTGTAACCAAACAAGGCATGGAAACTTTAAGTGTGTGTGTGCCAGCTGTACGCCTGTGTGAAGGTTTAACTCAACAGGTTTGTTCTCTCCTCCTAATTGTGAATGTGTGATGTTCAAGGTTTGCCAAAATACTGGAGGTCCAGTGCTCAGAATGCTTTACACTTAAAGTATTTATGTGTTTGAGAATTTGACCTCGTTGTTAGAGATCTAGCCAGTAACATGTGCGTATCTAGCTTGGTGAAATAAACGTGGATCCTGAACAATGACTATTAAGCAGTTGCAAGTATGAAAGAAAATGTTGAAAGTGTCAGAAACCCCATGAAAGACTTGCCTTTCCAGTTTATTTTACCTTGGTGTTGAGACAGTTTTGTTTAGTTTGACCCTCGTTTTGTTATTCTTGTTACCTGCCAAAAACTGATTTCACAAATCCTCATGTGTAAAAATGAACATATTCATTGTTAATCTGGTAAAGCGTTTTAAATTCATATAAAATCTTGATGTAACCTGAGTTCAGTCAGACAACTCCCGTTTGAAATGTTTATTACAGCAGCAGAACACAGTTAGAGGTTGGCGTCCAGGCTCCGCCCTCGTCACTCCCAGCAGATATGTTTACAGAGAGATTTTGGGGAGTGATGAGCAAATATCTTAAATCCCAGCTGGAGACTGCAGGTGGATGCTGGGTGGTGGTGGGGCTGAAAGAACAAGCAGCAGTATTGATGCAGAGCAGCAGTGGCCTTGACAGGCAGAGGGAGAGATGGGAAATGTTTGCAGCTTGCAGCACCAGATTGGGGGGGTGTCACGTGGGTTTATGGCAGTGCAGCTCGAGGTGACTGGCTGAAATATTCTCAATTTAAAAATGTAAATCTGCAGCTCTGTGAGGCACATGCTCACAATGCTAACATGCTGATGTTTCGCAGATATAATGTTTATGATGTTCATCATAGCATGTTAGCATGCTAACATTAGCTAGTTTGCAGTAAACAGAGTGCAGCTGAGGCTGATGGGAACGTCTGTAGTTCTGCAGGTATTTGGTCATAAACCAAAGTGTTGGACACATTAACATGTTGACCTGAGATGAAGAGTCAGAGGATCAGCAGAGTTATTACAGTTCATCCTGAGGGGAACATGAACGATGAACTACATTTCATCACAATCCATCCCATAATAGTTGTTGAGATGTTTCAGTCGGGACTAAAGTGATGGACCGAGCGAGTATAATTAATAATTAGAATTCAGTATTATTTTGTTGCTTGATGTAATTTGTAAATACCCCAAATGATTTTAGTGAAGAAACTAATAGTAGAGTTTGCCATATAATAATCATAATATAACTTTTTTCTCTTTTCTCTTTATTTATCTATCAGCTGCCAAGATCACACACACACACACACACACACCTACACACACACACACACACACACACACTGCTGACTTTCAAAATAAATGTCTTTCACCACAGTATTGATGTGTGTATGAGTGCATGTGTTTGTGTTGGCGTCCTGCAGTGACTCCAGAGGCTGGGAGGAGTCCCGCTGCTCTCTCCATCTTAACCAATCACTGGCTCTGATCTCATCCCAGGGACACGCGTTTATATTTTTACTAGTTATCTTGTTTTACTTTTTTTTAAACAGCAAATGGCTTGTTAAGATGGATGTTATTTGCAGTGTTCATGCAAGTTGTGTAATGCATCTCAGTGCTGGAAAAGTGATACGATCGAAAATAACATGTAGAATAAAACATGTTATATAAGAAAAAAATCTTTTTCTGTTGCAATTCAACTTGTTATCTAATAGTTTCTTAAATCAGGTGTTTTCTTGATTTTAGTCGAGTGATTTGTTGACAATAGTTTGTTAAAGGATATTTCTGATGTTTTTGAATATTATCCAGTTTTGTTTGTGGACGGGATAGTGACAATTGGTGGCAGTAATGTGTCCTAACAGTGGGATTAACCTTTGTCACCAAATGTGTTAAACTGGATGTTATTTAACACTATTAATAAAAGAAAAGAGGATATTGTAACAATGAAGAAGAATTACTTTCAGCTTTTATTCTGACTTTTCCGCGTGCTTGTTGATTAGTTTTTACCTCCTCTCAGTCGCAGCGTGTGGTGTTCAGGTGTTCCAGCTGCTCAGGTTGGTCGGAGGTGTGTCCTGTGCAGTTTATGTGTCGTAGCTGGTAGTTTATATTTATATGTTATTGTGACCATAAATACACTAAAGATCAACCTCACACCAATTTCAAATCCTACTTTCCCCCTAAACACAACGAAGGATCTGAGTACTTCTACTGTTAAATCTAAACTAAATATATGAAATAAAAGATATTGCTGTTCTGTGAAACTAAAATACCAAAATATAACACACCTGAACTCATGAGAACTTGTGAATCATCGAGGAAACGCAGAATTAAAAGCTTTCTTTCCCCCAGAGAGTCTCACATGTTCCACTGCATCAGACACACAGTGTGTCCTCGTACCTTCGTACCTGGCTCTGAGAGGAAGCATCAACATGCTGCTGAGGACAAGTGACGCGCACACACACACACACACACACACACACACACACACCTGGCCTGTAAAGACTTGGCCTTGTTTACCCTCCACACAGATGGACGCAGAGAAATGCTGTCACTCTGGAGGACACATCAACAAACTGTTGTAAAGAGATCACACACACACACACACACACACACGATGATGTCGTTGCTATGTGTGTAAGTTCTCCGTCATAAACAGCTGAGTGTGTCTACAGCTAACACCTGCTAATGCTGCTAATCTAATAGCTAATGATATATATATACTATTATATCTTATTACTCAATGTTTAAGCAGGATTTTACTGTTGGAGCTGCAACTAATGATTCTTTTCATTATGGATTAATCTGCTGGTTATTTTCTTGATTAATCCATGTATTTTTTTTGGGTTGTAAAATATAAGAAACATTTGAGAAGCTAAAACCCGAAAATGTTTCAGGCATTTTCGCATGAAAATCAGTTGCTGATTAATTTTTTGACTAATTGACTAATTGAGTAATCAATGTGAGATGTGGTGGAGTAGAAATAAAAATTGTACTTAAGAACAGAGTAAATGTACGTAGACTCCAGCAGTGGTGCTAATGGAGCCTGAAACTGCATCATTCTTGCTGCTGCAGAGTCTCGGCCTCCTCCACCTCCTCCACCTCCCTCCCTCTCTGCTTTAGCTGTTTTTTTCTTGCTGTATCTTCATCTTCATCTCCCTCTCTGTCTCCTCTATTCTCATTTCACACATCAGCTGCTCTCCTCGTGTCCTGCAGAGAACAGTCCGACTCAAAGTTTTTACCCTTTTTAAAAGGACATATCACATCGCCCCAGCTCCCTCCCCCGTCCCGTCCCCGTATGCGTAATGAGTATTTTCAGGCAGGGAGGGGTAACAAGTGATGTGTGTGTAACTGGCACAGTGTGTGTGTGTGTGTGTGTGTGTGTGCTGCAGAGTTATTCTGCTGACTGCAGGAGCACATCAGCAATTTGGGATGGAGTGAATGAAGATAAGGATGGGGGGGTGGGGGGTGGAAGCGGGATCAATCAGAATGACTACCCTCACACACACACACACACACACACACACACACAGTCCCTGAACTCACACAGTCACACTATGGAAGTCCAGGACTGCCAATATTAAAATGAAATTATATTAAAAATCATTTAAACAAATTACAGTTGAAACAATCAGTTAACCATTTCAGTCATTTATTTCACAGGTCCATGATTTCAGGATAATTTCCTAATAATTTGTAATTTGGCATCATTATAGAAAAGTATCGGCAGTGGTTCAATTGGTTCAAATTAATGAGTTCCAGCAAGTCAGTTGAACATGCAAAATGAGAAGTTTGTCCACAGGCAAGCATACAATTCTACATTTAGTGAGAATAAGTTTCCAATAAAAAATGTATAATGAATTCATATTTACTTTCTAAGTTTAAACTGATGTTTTCTTTCCTATTTTCCCAATAATCAGTCCCAAATTACACAGTTCTTTTCAGGAAACTCCCAAAGAAATTATTAGTCAATTACAGACCTGTAAAAAAAAAACATAAAGTGTTAACGACTTGAATTATGTTCTGATTTCAGCTCATTTCAATCAGAAATTAAATGGAATTCCTCAATGGTCATTTTCTTAATGGCAAGATTCTCCCAAGACGTTTTTGTGAAATCTGACACCTGACACACCAAAACGACTGATTGGCTGAAACGTACCAATCAGAGGGAACCATTCCCCTGCTCTGGTTTTTGGCTGGGTTTACTGTGTCTGCCTCATATAATTACGTTTAAGCTTCTTTTCCTAGAAAGATGCTTGAAAATAAAGGTGATTTTTTTTTTGTCACACAAGGCAAATTGTCTGTGTATGAATGATAGAGGAGAGTGACCCCGTTTTCATAGCATCAAATAACGAATTAAAACCAAACTGATCAGAAAAACGAACTCTTGAACAAACATCAGCGTGATAAGAACTACCTAAAATGACAGAAACCATCTTTGGGAACATTTTATTTGATGTGTACTTTGATTTTTCAGTTTGGCCCATGTCCCATAACATGGAGGAGGCGGGGCTTATGACCTGTACTGCAGCCAGCCAACAGGGGGCGATCCAGATGTTTTTAGCTTCACTTTTGGGGAGCTGTCATGATATTGTCTATCTTCATACACAGTCTATGGTTACAACTTGAGAAAAAAAAATGAAGTGACTTGATTCAGTGACTTCAGTTTAACATTGGCATTCCTGGACTTCCATAAAACACATCCCCAAAGTGAAAGTGAAATGGTGAATCCCTCTCTGTTTGGTGTGAGTGTGTAGAGGGTGGGCTGCAGTGTGTGTGTGTGTGTGTGTGTGTGAATGAAGCCTGAGGTGTGGGGGTGACGCTGCACTGTGGCACAGCCTCCCTCTGAAGTTGTGGACTGTCAGTGTCACTGGGACATGTTGGACGACGGGGAATATTTACTGCACAGTATGTACTCTGTATGCTTACATGTATGTTGTATCCAGAGTGTGTTGTGCTGGTGCTGTGTGTAGTCCTCTGTAGTGTGAAGCTTCTCATGGGACGTCCGGTTTGTGCATGAGGTGATGTTTGTAACATGCTGAGTTTTTTGTATTTTGACACCGTTCAACAACTTTGGAACGAGAATGTGAGATCTTTAATCTGTATGTTTGTTTGTAGATGAGCTCAGTGGTGAGGATGCAGTCTGTTCCGCACTCCCGTAATAATTACAGAGCTTTGGGGGGGGAGAAACAGCACTGCAGATAAAGACACAGTGCTCTGCACTGAGCTGCAAGCAGAACACAAATAACTTTCCTTTCTCTATGTGTTGCACCTGCATGTGATATAGCTACAGGGAAACGCTTTCCTTATTAGCATCATCTTACTGTACATACTCTACTGTACTGTACCCCCCCTCTCTGCAGTGATCAGACCCCAGTTTGGTGAGTGAAGATGATTCCTGTGCTGATCTGTGCTTTGATCTCACTGAGTGTAGCAGACAACGACTTAGACACCCTGTATCCTGGACTGGAGCACTCGAGGACCATCTACGTCGTAGGTGAGACTGTGTGTGTGTGTGTGTGTGTCATTCAGAGTTTTGCAGAATCAAGACAGACCTTTTGCAGTGTCCTTTTCTGAGTTTCGTTCGCGACACTCACTCTGCAGTGTCACGTGTTTCCTTGGTTTATCAGCGTGTCCTGCCGCTCACTGTGGCTCTGTGATAACGCTGCTATGTGGGGATTATTAGCTCAGTGAGATTAGAGTTATCTCATCAGGCTATCAGCACTTACAGATGAAAACTTTGTACACGTCAAGATTTCAAACGTTGTCAGAGAAATACAGCTGTGGGACAGAAAGAAGCCCGGCTGAGATCTGGTGTTTTTCACTGCTTGATGTTGAAACTGGACAGGATCTTGTTTGTTCTATTGTTCTTAGTGCAATACTTTCAGTAAGATAAACACAGAAAAGGATTTTGTTAATACAGACGAGTTGGCTGTTCACATATGAAACATTTAAATTAGTCAGTTAGTCGTCTTGGAGACGAGGAAAAAAGCCCTTTATGAGGAAAAACTTTAGCAGTTTGTAGCCGTTCTTTTTGGTGTAAAGTGTATTTAAATTTGTATATTATGCATAAATATACTTTATTTGAATCCTATGTGGGATGGGCCAAATGTATGGCATGATACAGACATAAAAACTAACTAACTAATAACTAATTAAATAATAATAATAAACAAACTAATAACTAAACACTAACTAATAATGAATGTACTAATAACTAAGGAATAACTAATAACCATTTAACTAAACTAATAATCAACAAACAAACTAATAACTAATAAGTAACAAATTCAAAAGAACAAACGAATAAACTAAAAACTTACTAATAACTAATTACTAACTAACAACTAACTAATAAATGATAAACGAACAAACAAAATAACAAAAAACTTACTAATAACTAACCAACTAGCTGTATGCCAGTGCCTGAGTGACTGTAAACTTAGAGCTAAAGAGAGAAATTAAAGCTCTACATTGTAAATATGAGCGTGAGGCTGCAGATTGTCAGTAACATTAGAAACAAACATGGTGGATGATTCAGGACCTGAAGCAGCTAAAAGAAAAAGTCAGCTCTTCCTTTAACGTTCCCACAGTGCAGAACATGGGATCGATCAGTTGAACTGACAAACACACAAGCTTATGCAGCAAAGTGAAACGCTGTGCTGGTTCGACGGCGTCGAGGCAACGAGGCGGCAGATCTGAAGAGCCTGTTAGTGATGGAGGCTGAAGGTCACAGCAGCAGATGAACCACATCACAAGTTAAATGCACAGAAACAGTGTGTTTATTCTTCTTTAGACTTAAACACACACAACTGCTGGTTCCTTGGCAGGTTGACAGGCAATACAGAGAATACAGTTATTGATTTATTTCACCTCTGGAAGATCAACCTCATGAGATAACGGTGCTGAAACTACTGGCTGTTAAAGGAATAGTTCTAGAAATGGGCTTATTAGCTTTCTTTCTGAGAGTGAGGAAAGAAGATGGATATCAGTCTCATGTCTGTGTACTGAGTACAGAGCTGGAGTCAGGCAGTGGTTAGCCTAGCTTAGCATAAAGACTGGAAGCGGAGGGAACGCAGGGTTTCCCCCTGGCAGAGTAGTAGTTGAAATGTTCATCGTGTTGTTTTTCTCCGGTGTAACGGTGTCGCTGTGTTGCAGAGAATGGCCCTCAACTCTCAGTGGTGTCAGAACAATCAAAGGTGGTGTCGAGGCGGGGGGGAAATGCTACTTTACCCTGCAAGATCCAAAGGAACCAATCACTGGCACCCAGTCGGAAGATGAGGATCAAGTGGACCAAGCTGACCTCAGACTACCTGAAAGAGGTAATCCATTGAATTGATAAATTATAAATTGTTATCTGTGCTTTTAGATGTTTTGTTCATCACAGTACCTCATGCTGTATTTCTAAACATCAATCATTTATTAAATTAAAGGAATCTTAAATATTACCTGTATTAATGCAGACACAGTATGTCACATGCTTCCAGAACTTGATTGACTTGTTAAACAGTGAAGGTGTTCCAGGCATATTGACCTAATTTCACTCTTTAAAGGTATCCTGTGGAGTTTTTTTTACCACTAGCGGCGCTAAGGAGCAATGTTTCAATAAGTGTCCATTTTGTTGGTATTTTGTGCAACACACGAGGAGGCCCATGTACGTACTGTACACAAACACACTCGTGCCGACTGCAGAAGTCCATCATGCAAATCTGTAGTGTGTGCAAGTTTAACGGTTTACTGCTTTTGCACTGATCAACAGTTGGTGGCGATAATGCGCCAATAAACATAGCAACACACCGGTAAAAGAAGAGATGAAGAAGAGTACTGGGCAGTGTAAACAATGCAGGCTTCAAAATATTTTTAAGAAATCATCTGTTCAAGGAAACGCATTCACAGTTATCTGAAGCCCAGTTCAGACCAAAGACGAGACGAGTTGAAACGAGAGTCTGCAACGTTCTGAAACCTGAAACCAGTTTACACCAAAGCGACTAGACGAGACGGTGTATCGTTTCCATAGCAACGACTCTCTGTACTTCCTGTACTGCCGGCTTCTCAGGCGTTTTTGTAGCTGGATATAATTTGTAGCATCTTAAAATATGAATGAGGATAGTGATGGTGAGTTACTTGCTACAGTTACAGTATTGATGAAACGGCAAAAACATAAAAAAACCAAGAGGGTTGAGATGACCAGCTGCCTTCACTACGAGCTGATTGGCTGTTGAAACAGGTGACATGTCTTACGTTCTGAAACCAGCCGCTGGCGACTCGACAAGCTGAGTCACTTGGAATATGAAATGATGAAACATTATCTATCAAGAAAACACTGACCACCTTCTGCTTCTGAAGGTTAATTTGTTCTACAATCTTAAATCAAATGTGATCAGTATGAAGAACACTTTCATAGCATCTTGGTACAACAGACTGATCCTTCTTCGTCTTGCTTTAGGTGGATGTTTTTGTTGCCATGGACTATCACAAAAGGAGTTATGGCAGTTTCCATGGACGTGTCCACCTACAAGGCTCCTCTCCCATGGATGCCTCCCTGGTCATCACAGAAATCACCCTGGACGATTATGGGAGATATAAATGTGAAGTTATTGACGGGCTGGAAGACGGAACAGCGGTGGTGTCCCTTGACCTTGAAGGTATAATAGTTGAACTAACTCTTTAAAATGGGAAAGAATGAGGCTCTTTTGTCTAAAAATAAAATGTATATTAAATGTCACTGCACTGTAACAGGCTGCAGTCGGACTAAATTTAGCACCATGAGCAGCGACTGCTTGGGGGAAAGTCAGGAGTGTGTTCTGTAAGCGTAGTGTACATCAGTGTCAGAGCAGCTTCATTATGTCTGAGAGCAGCCGGAGATATCAGCCATTACTGCCTGAAGCCAAGAGCGCTGGCACCAGGCTGACGGGGAAACAGCTGTGCTTACACAGCGGGACGTGCTTTCACTTTCACTCATTAGGTTAAATAACAGGATCGAATACAAAACCCAGGGGACGGATCCTAGTTTTGTCTGCTAACTGCAGGTCAGCTTTATCTCCTCCCACCTCTCCATGTAGGTGTCATCTTCCCCTACTTCCCGCGCCTGGGTCGCTACAACCTCAATTTCTACGACGCTGAGCGGGCATGTCGTGACCAGGATGCCATCGTAGCGTCCTTTGACCAGCTGTATGACGCGTGGCGAGGAGGGATGGACTGGTGCAACGCTGGCTGGCTGAGTGATGGCACGGTCCAGTATCCCATCACCACCCCCAGAGAACCCTGCGGAGGCAAGAACACGGTGCCGGGCGTTCGCAACTATGGCCTGAGAGACAAGGAGAAGAACCAATATGATGTGTTCTGCTTCACCTCCCACTACAAAGGTGAAGGACGCTTTACCCTTTGTGTGTGTGTGTGTGTGTGTGTGTGTGTGTGTGTGTGTGTTTACCTGTATTTAACCAGGTTCCTCCTAAAGACAATAGTCCAATAAAACGGTGGGTCAGACAGCTGCTTAATCGACACAACAGAGTCGAAGCATTCAACCATCACTGAATTTCACTTGAATTTTAAACAAGAGTCTACAGTCATGCTAGCAGCTCTGTGAGGTTGTATTTAGGAACAGCAGTGCTCTAAGCTAAATGTTAACATCGACATGCTAATATGCCCACCAAAACAAATTTGGGAAAATGGGCCCCCAATGGCCACTGCAATGATACTATAAACCTCCTTAAACCTCCCATAAAGACACTATACAGTGCAGCGCCACTGCCTCAAAAAACCCCTAAGTGGGGCCCCTTCTAGAAGTGCAGGAGGATCAGGAGAAAGCAGGGCTAGCCTACCCAACTTACTGACACTAAGTCTGTAAGTTATGACGTTTGATCAATCACAATTGACCAAATACATTTTTTGACTGAATTAACTGAATGCTTGATGGGCTTCTTTGCCTGGGGCCCCCCAGAGTCTAGGATCGGCAGTGGTCATCCAGAGCCCTATTGGGTCGAGGTCCGTGAGCACTGAGCAAGTTCTAGCTAGAGGGCGAAATATGCTGCCCTTAAAAAGATTTAATCAATGTAGATAGCCGACACTGATAAACGCCTAATGCCTGTAGTTAAAAGTTAAGAGTTACTTTGATTTGCGCTGACTCTGCGATGCTGGATCTACACAGCACTTTCACATCACGGTGTAATAAACACTGCAGCCTCTAGATGTTGTTAGTGAGGCTTTAGACGTTTATTCACAAACATGTTGTGTTTTTATCGAGCTAGTTCAGGCAGTCACCTCGAGCTGCACTGCTATAAACACACGTGACATACCTCACACTCCACAACCATCCACCAAACACACCCTCCCAATTTAAGCTGCAAAATTTCCCATCTCTCTCCAAACTCTAACTTTGTTCTGCTGCTATAATAAACATTTCAAACATGAGTTGTCTGACTGAAATATCTTTATGTCTTTGTTCTGATTTGTCTTTTTGTCCTCCCAGGTCGGTTCTACTACCTGATCCACCCCTCTAAGTTAACCTACGACGAGGCGGTCAGGGCGTGTCAAAAAGACGGCGCTCAAATCGCCAAGGTCGGCCAGATGTACACCGCCTGGAAGCTGCTGGGCTACGACCGCTGCGACGCCGGCTGGTTGGCTGACGGCAGCGTCCGTTATCCCATCTCCCGCCCCCGCCGGCGCTGCAGTCCCACAGAGGCTGCCGTGAGGTTCAGCGGCTTCCCCGACAAAAAGCACAAGCTGTACGGAGTGTACTGCTTCAAGGGCCACAACTGAGCTGCAAACACACACATACACACATAAGCATGCACACACACACACACACACACACACACACACACACACACACACACACACACATTCATACACTAGTGAACACACTAGTGAAGTGAAAAAGAGACAGAGGCTCAAACACATTCAAACTGTGATGCTTTATTTGATGAAAACCAACAGTCACGTTGTTGTTTTGTAACCTGGACCTGATACTCTACGAGGGATAGTTTACACATATTTAAGGTTCATATTATTTAATCAATGCCTTTGAAGGGGGTGGGTGGGTTGTTGTGGGGGGTGAGGGTTGGAGGATATCACAGCCATACTGTCATTCAAGAACGGACTTGGCACGTCATATAACAAGGAACGACACGCCTGAACTGAGAACAGTTTCACAGCAAAACGCCTCCTGGTTGGACGGATACTTTGGGCACTTATCTGGTTTTGTTCAAGACCTGGAACAACAACAAAGCCACGAACCACAGCTGAAAACACACGAAGAGAAAGGAAAGCTTACATCCTGTGATACTTGTCAGGTAGGAATACAAGCCTAGCACAACTAAACCGACCTTTGCTGTCCATACTTAACAAGGTGCTACGACTGGTACTTTGTACTTCATCTTACTGTCCAGTATTTTATGTTTTTATACAAATGTGTTGGACCAAACATCAGTGTCATCACCAAAACGAATAAGGAAAAGGAACATCTGTTAGCATTGTTTATGTTTTCTAAGTAGAATGTTATTATCTAGAGATGTATTTCTGTTTAGGACAATTTTTTGATATACTATAGAAATATTTACATTATAATTTTTTGTCTTTTTGGCCAAACTATCTCTTTGGTTTACATAAAACATAACGTAACAACCGTGGAAAAAAATACAGAACTCCACAATACAAAAAAAAAGGTATGAATTTTGCACTGAATATATAGAAGATGCCTAAAGGAGGAGAGGAGAGGAGGCAAACAGTAGTTCGCCCTGTGCAGCAGTAGAAAATGCCTGGCAAAAAGAAAAACAGTACTGTGCTGCAGAGTCACTGTACGAGTTCGGTTTTACAGTGAAGTAGAGCTTTGTGGCTGTATCTCTCTGTCTGGCTTGATCTTAGACTTCAGAGCATGACTTGTTAGCTTCTACAAGCACACAGCAAAGCAGCTGTTAGTGTACGTCTACACTGCCTGTCTATCTAGCGCCTTGATATACTGCTATTTTTATTACAAATACTGTAGTTTCTTATAGTGAATGAGCAGAGCCAATCTGTCTCGTATGGTTCCCAACGCAAACCTTTCAGGAAAAGTCAAAACGTTATTTTTTGACCTCCTGTTATCCAGCAGTGGGTATTTTCGTGATCCCACAGGTGTCTGCTAACTGCCTGGATAAAATCTTTGTCTGGGTCTAAACCAGTGGTTCTCAAACTGGGGGCAGACCTGCCAACACTCCTGTTTTTCCAGGTTTCTCTCGTATTTCAAGACCATGTCCCAGCACCCTCCTGTTTTGTTGTTTCTCCCGGGACACTAACGTAATTTGCATTAATCCTCAAACTGTATTATGAATATTCGTCGTACACAGATCCAGAAGTCTTGTATGTTTGTCTGATGTCACCCAAGTTGCCAGATCGTCTATGAAACACAATCTACACACACTACATGCAATTTCAACCCATCTGTCACCGCAACCTGGCAACCCACTATAAAATGTCAAGGCAGGACGGCGTTCCACCTAAGAAATCTAAATAAATACTCTCGACTAATCTATCCACACACACAGCCCACCCCTGCCAAAAAAAACTCCCATATTTTGAAACCTAAATGTTGGCAGGTATACGCCTGAGGGGGCAAAGGGCCGCTGCAGGGAGGGCGTGGATGACCAGGCAAAAATATGGAGTGGAACTAAGCTGAATGAATTATGTACATTTTTGTCAAAAGATAATGGTGCCAAATTTAACTGCATTTGACCAGACAGTAGACATCTCTGAGCTCACGAAAATGCCACTTCTGGATAACACGTAAACAATTACGTGTTGATTTTCCCCCTGAGATTTTCGTACGGAGTGCTGAGGTCACAAATGGTCCTGAGCCAGCTGGGCCCTGAGCGAGCACGCTGTTCCTGGCAGCGACTGGCTCCCTGATTGCCATCTAAGCTCTGCAAGACTCAGCTCTGAACTGGCCGACCTGCCTCGGACCCAGCGGGCCGGCTGCCAACCTGCACCAGCCTGCTGAATGAGACAGAAACACAATACATTCAAAATACCAATAATTCCTGCGTGGAGTCACGAAGGGCTTCTTCCATGTAAGGGTATCAGAGAATAAATGGTGCACATTGATCAAGTGGAAGCTCACTGTACACAGTCCCAGCTGGCCCGGACTCTGGTTTAGGTCATCCAGTGGGGCCTGGTACAGGGTTTTAGCTTTACTTGGCTCCACCTTTGACAAGCCACTGAACAATCAGAGTCCTGCTACACTCATCACTGAAGACCTGCGGGACAGACTGTAATGATTAGACACAGACAATGTGGGAAATAAAACTGGTAATTTTACAGAACAACAGCTGTGAAGTAAACACTTACCGAAGAGTCTTCTGCAGTGTTGCAAAACTAAAAGATTTGTTCCTTTTAACTTGTATTAGTTTCAGTTATTGTAAACAGTTTGCAAACAGTGTTAAGTGTCAGTTTGTTAAAGGATTAGTTTGACATTTTGGGGAGTGCAACCCTGCAGAAAAGACAGAAATAACTCCCAGTACAACCACAGCTTGTTGTGTTTACCTTTCTGTTTGTGTATGGATTAAAGAAACGAGATATAAAGTGTTAATTAGTTAAACTTATATCTGTGCGTTAAATATAAGGCTCCAGCCAGCAGCTGGTTAGCTTACCTTAGCAAAAAGACTGGAAATGGGGAAACTGCTAGCCTAGCTCTGTCCAGCGGTAACATAATCCACATAACAGCAGCTCTAAAGATCACTGATTGATCTGGCTGTTGTACGGATTAAACAAACAAGATTTGACATGTTAATTATCATCATCTAACTCTCAAAGCATTTAAGCTTTTGAGCGTATTTCCCAAAATGTCAAACTATTCCTTAAAAGATTTAAAGAAACCACAAATCTGTTGCCTTTTCTGTTGTGTATTTGACCAACTTTGCCGATCAGGAGCCTTGTTAATAACCGCAGCATACAAGGAAACCTTAGGGACCCAAAGACAAAAGGACAATAAAACAGTACATAAACCACGACTCCGCCTCCGTCTCTTTACACAGGGCTCATTGAGTTCACCCATTATCCGAAATACATCATGACAACTTATGAGCAGTCACACTGCAGTCGCAAAAGAAAATAAAAGTCAGCAGAGTTCATGTCGGCCGGAGCCGGGCTGTAATTGACTTTAGGATGGCTGTTCGCGGAGAGTGCCAGGTGTAGTTCCTGGGTAATGCAGTAATGTGCTCATCGTGTTTCCAGAGGGAGGGGCGCTGCTTGCACAATTGTTTTCCCTCTCCGAAACACCAAGACCATTCATGGTGCTGCTCTCAGTTGATTTTGTAACTGAAATACAGCATGTTGGCGAAGCTTTTAGGAACTGAGTGACAGCATGTTGGTGACGTGTTGGTTTTTATTCTCACGCTGGTTTCCAGGAGGCTGTTTGTTTGAACGTGGCAAGGTGGGATAACACAGGTGTCAGGCCACCATTTATCAGCATTCATTTACTCTGAATGCAACAACATAACTACAAATACGCTTATATACATTTTTCTTCAATATTGCAAAGGTGAAGATCTAAATGGTAACTCAAAGTTTATCCCTTTTGAGCAACTACTCTCTCAAAATACTACACATACTGCTATTTTCCCAAACTCCTCTTCAGAAGTCAGGAGGCGCCATCTGCTGACTAACAAGCATTTCACTTGATGATGGCTGCTTCAAAGATAAATCTGTTCATATTATAAATTTTTCTTATTATCAACAAATCCCATGAAAAGCCCAAAACCAACAATAAATTGATCAGACTAACAAGTATTGTGTTTCTGTATCAAAGCCTGATCTCTCTTCTTCCTCTGAGCCATAGAGAACTATTGAAAACACATCAGTGAGCCTTACTGTTGCACTGCACCAAATGTGGATTTCCTCCTGTTTAAAGTTCCTTAACATCCCTTGAAAACATTGTTTTTGCTGCCCTCCAGTGGTTTAACTACTCACCTTGCTGCAGTGATGTACAGGTGTACTCCAGGACACTGTGACATCAGTGATTCTGGGCGTGGTCAGAGGAGAAACCAGAGAGGGCAGCAAAATTAAGTTAGTCTTTAAGTCACATTTGCTACAAACTAGTGTCCAGCTGTTTTAGGGAATAACTTGACCATTGTGAAGCCTTGTGAAGCTTTTGGACTCTTTTCTATTTTGTGCTCCAGGGTTTTAAATTCAGCAGCAGTGACATCTGGTGGTTTTCAGAAATTATAGCAGCCAAGGCGCTATGACACCTCGCTGATAAACTACAGGTTTAATCCCATGAGAAGGCTTCGCCTTGGTTATTTTAATCTATAATATCATTTACAGAATTGCTGCACTAAATGCACATATTATTATGCAATATGTTTTACTAAAATCATTTATATGTTTTGGCCAAAATAGCCGATTTTTGTGTTGACATGAAATACCCACAAATACTGGTGTACTACACCTATATATCTCAGTAAAAAAAAGGGGGAAAACATGAGTTTAAACTTTTATATTATCTGATGGATTTTATTATGCCTGATACTTCCTACGTCCATGAACTAATGAATATGAACTAATGAACTAATGAATATGAATATCAGATATGTGGTATTCTTCAATGGACACAAGGTGCGACTCAATGTATTGAAACAGTGAAACAAGCTTCGGTGCCTCAGTATCACTCGCCCATCACTACAGAACTGTAAAGTTTCTGTAAAACCAAAACAACGAGCTGAAAGACACTAAAACGCTCCATAGAGCTCTATTGTTAATACAAAAATATTAATTAGTGCAGCTTTATAGTTTTACGTCTTCAGCAGGAACCAATGAGCTCGGAGCTGAGAGCCACAGACAGGAAGTCAGACAGTATTTAGAGGCAGACTGACATGTTGATGGTTTTGGTCTTTTGTATGGGATTTGTTGACAGTAAGAAAAATATAGAATATTAAAATAAAACTGCACAAACAACACCAGTTGTGTTATGATAGTTCCTATTATTGCACACACAGCTGACACTGAAACCAGGATGATGGACATTTTTACAGCAACTCAAACGGAGAAAGAAACAATGATTACATAAAAAATAAGCTCCTGTGCCACAGATACAGTGAACCCCATTAACCACATGGAGTAGAAAAACATTTAAAAAATGCATATAAATTGACAAACAATATATAAAAAGGATGAAGAGGAGATGGTACAATGCATAAGGGTCACATAAAAAATCTTGTGGAGCACGTTGAAGTTGTCTCTAAGCACATTTTTCACATTCGCTTATTTGTTGGATTAAAAACACAGATTCCAGATCTGAAAACACTTTCATAACCCAACTCATTTTGGAGCATTTTGGTGGGTTGACTTTTGAGTCACAGCACAATCAAAAGCACGCTAACGTTGCCAGACAAATGCTACGTGCAGCCAACACACACGACGGCAGCTTGTTCTACATGACGAGAAGAAACGACACGACAGAATCTGTAAACAGTGAGGAAGTCATCATTAACAGAATCAGTTCCAATGACCTTTATTTAATATCACAGTCCATTCATAGTTTTAAAGTATACAATAAGTTAAATTCATATGGCTTCATATAGTATCTATATTATATATCCTATGATTAATAGCCGCCGCAGCACACACACACACGCCACACATTCATAATAATCTTCAGCTCTGCGTGTGTGCTGCTCCCTTTTAAAAACCTCTTCTCAGCTAAAACAGTTTGTACAAAAATCTACATGGGCTTCGTGGGAAATCAGCCGCAAGCAGCACAAACCAAAACGGGACAAACTGAAAATGATAATAATTTAAAACTGATGAATTCATGCTCTTTATATTCTATCAATACTGCGTACGGAGCAACTCGCGTCTCTGCAGCCTGAAATTCACCTGAAAATGTATATAAATGCCTGGATTTATTGGTAATTGACTTCTAATTTATTTTTAATGATGCATTTCATTTGTTTCTGACTTTGTCTTCACACATACAGAAAAACTAGTTTTTCTTGTCAGTAAGAGAGAGTTAAACCTCCATTCACTTCTCTCCTGCTCTCTGTTTTAATGCACCATAAAGTTGTTCTCATTTACATATTTTTCTGTTTCTGTTATCAGATAAGAGAACAGGTATGAAATTTCTATCCCCCTGGTTCCCTCCACAAAAAGCCAATGAGATTCATCCGTTGGATACATTCTGCATAAGAAGGTAATCAGTGAGGCAGAAAATAACAACCATCCTTAAAAAATGTGTAAAACTCTCTACAGCTCGTTAATCAACCTGCTGTTTCTTAATCAATCACCTCTTTTTGATTTCGACGCAGCAGAAACTTACTTCTGTGATTCAAATGTGAAATGTATAAATGTGAAAATGATGAGTATGAGAGAAACAAACATAACTTCCAGATTGAAAACCAAATTCTAAGATCTCTTCAGTATAATTTACTTTCCAGTTTCTGTATCACAGCTCCAGTTTTACAGTAGTTTCCCTAAATATTACTTAATGTGTGGGTGTGTCGGCCTGCTAAAAACTTCCAGCAGCTCCGTTCAGAGTCTGTTGGAGAGATTTCTGATTGTTTAGCTCAATGAAAGTCGTAAAAAGACAACAAAAGTCATTTTCAATAATCAATTCCTACTGAAATCCTAGAGTGTTTTTGGACAACGTACTGGTGAAAGATCCCCCTCGTCCTTTAGAGAGCCATAGATAGACAGTTTAGTGTGCCTCTGGACCGACGCAGCCGGCCTGTGTTTGGCTGTCACTGCTAAGCTGATTTACAAAACCACCAAACCCAATCAGTGTCTCATCTGATCCTCGTTCTGTGGTTGTCTCTTCTCCCTCAGCGGCTCCTGGACTTGACTCTGGAAGGGGTTCCAGAAGCGCTGAAAGATGTTGTAGCTCTGTTGTTGCTCTTGGCTGTGGTTGTGTTTCTGATGGCTCTTCGTATGATGGATGTGGTGGTTATTGTGCCTGATTTGCTGCTCGTTGTTCTGGTTGTTGCGGCGCCGGAGAGTTAAAGACTTGTGGTAGGTCGCGGCTGAAAAGACAGAAGAAGAAGAGGGTTAAAAGTAAAAACATTTCAAAATGTTGTACAGGCTTGAGATCCTGAACCAAAGCTCCTCAAACATCAGGACTCACGGCTTGTGCAGGTGACTTTGGGTGTGTCCCATTGGCCGTTGGCCCGGCAGCGTATAGTGGGGGTGTGTCTCTGGATGAAACCCTGTTTACAGTGATAGCGGAGCAGGGAATTGATCTCGTAGCGAGGCTTCATGGCCCCGAACACGCGAGCATCCTTCAACACCGGAGGCTGCCCGCATGAGACTGGAGGGAGAAAACAGAAAGATTTCACTGAGGGACTTCCATTAATGGATTTTTTTGGCCACTTGGGGGCAGCGCAACAAGCTGTGAACACAACACTGACATAATATCACCTTATAAAGTTGTTACAGCAACTTGTTGAGTTGCTTTTAGCTCTGTTTTTGGTCTCCACCAGCTCCTGAGGGAAATATCTGGCTCTTTAGCTGCTAATTGCTCCACTATGTTCACCAGCTAGCTGCTAACTGTGTCTGTCTGCTGTCTGCTGCTGAGCAGGTAGTGGACAGCAGCTTTTTAGAGATTTTTCTCTGAAAACAGCTGCTGGAAACAACACTGATGAGACTAAAGGTTCATAAAGGCAGCAAAATAAAACAGGCAAATCATAAAATCATCAGATTTTAAAAGAAAACAGACACCAACACAGTGAAGGAAACAAAACACAATGTACTGTAGCTGCAAAAGTGTCCTTGGCGGTGTGTTCAAGGACAATCTGACGCTTTATAATTGTTAGTAGGCTGTTGAAAAGCTGTGGGATGGTGAAAGCAAATGAAACCATGGAAATAAACACAAACAGAAATTCTGAAAATAATAAATATGACAACAACAGTAAGTGTTGCATTCAGGGCCAGTTACACAGTTCTGTTTATAATACACTGGCCATCTGTATACAAGGACATTTGTCACTTTACACGGACCCTCGTAGGCACACAGATGTGTATAATTAAGTATAATTTGGGATTTGTTACTTGATGATAAACTTTGCCACAAAATGCTCATTGTTCAAGCTGTATAATGTTTTGACATTAACTGAAACCAGAATACAGGAAGACAAGGAAAACAGAACAGTCAAAATCGAAGCAGCAGAGGCCGAGATATCCTGATCCTACAAGTCCCATAATGCAACAAGATAGCCCCCCCACCCCACAGGCTTTCTGTTAAAATGAGTCTCTAAGCCCAGCTGTGACACCTCAAATGATGTGCCGTTTGTTATTTTCTCCTCCACAGCAACAGAAGACATTACACAACTGTTGTTTTTACGAGTCGTATCGTTGAATTGACTTTTACATGTAAAACCTTTGGAGTGTGTATTTGTGTGTGTATGTGTGTGTGTACCTGTCCCCTTTTTGCAGGTGAAGGTCAGGTGATAGTTGCAGGGCACGTCGTTCCACTGTCCTCCCTCGTGCCAAATCATCACCACACAGTCCTCTCCCGACTGGAAGAAGCTGTCCGGCTGGTTCGGCCTCCAGTAGTCATATTGCTGCCAGAAACACACGTTTTCACTATTTCACTCGATTGTGAAACACTCAATAAACGTCCCAATAAACATGGAGTTTAATCTCTACAAGGACATTCCTGATTGTACATAAAAACTACATCATACTGAGAAATTCAAGATGATTTCCACAATGATCCTGCCACTACCAATACTGCTCAACCATATATATGTGTGTGTATGTGTGTGTCTATCAGGGCTATGAAATCTCCACCTATCCCCATGAGGAGATGGTGCAGATTCAACACATGTGACTGGATGTAATTCACAGACAGAGCAGACAGTGGTGCTGCTGGGACGACCAACACCACCGGCCCAAACAAACCTACAGCTTTCTGCAGCTCATGTGCACGAGGAAATCCACAAACAAGCTGCTTTAGTGCACAGAAACTGTTACTGTGTGCACAAAGTTCAGCTCTGGACAGATTTTACCCCAGTAAAGGGTGTGCCTCTCTTCTGCATGATAACACATTACAGCAGCAGTATCAGTATCACATTTCAGGTTCTCTGCCCTCATCAGGCCTCGTTTTCACTGCATAACTCCGCTCACGTGCTTCGACAGCTCAGCGTGTGTGAGAATGTGTCACCGTGACTAAGAAACACGGTTCGCACACATGTTTACCAATGAATGTTCAAAACTTTTCCATTATATTTTAACCCAATTTCAACAACTTTATTTAAGTAGTTTAAAATAGGTGGGCAGATCTCGGGGTCCTGCGTTTAAAGATGACATAACACATTCACACATTATGACTGGCTGTACCACAGACTGTATATAAAGATGGCAGACGCGTCTCCTCTTCCTCCCACTGTACAAAAATGAAGCCAAAATACCCTGGATACAGGAGCTGCCATCTTGTGCTGGTGACGTCATTTGGAGCCAGAGTCTGTGCAGTAGTGATCAAGGCCCGCCCACACACCCGCCTGAACCAATTTTGCCTGTGACTTGAGCCATGTATTATATTTGTCGTTGGAAAGCCAAACATTATTAAACACACACTTCCCAGGCATTTGCCAATAAGCAAGCTGCTAACTTGCTAACTTTACTCGCTCGACATTTCCGCCGTCAAATAGCTGCATACGGCAACGTGTTTCACGTGATGCTAGTGACGTTTCAACGGTCGCAGAGCGCATCACTAGATTTTACATTTGGAATACAAGGAATGTATTTTGCCTAACGTCAGACATGTTTGGTTATTTTTATGGAAATATTAAAGCCAAAACAATGTATATTCAAAACTTTTCCAAAACATTCTGTTAATTCCAAACCATTTCCAGGCCTGGAAAACAGTTTTTCTAATTTCATAAGTCTTCCAGGACTGTGGGAGCTAAACAGCAGAAGAAGTTTCTTTACTGTATGTTTCTGCCAGAAAATGGAATAAACTCCCTCCTTTAATTAAGACCCAGCAGAGCGTGTTTTTAGTGAGCTGCTCTATCTCACTGTCGATCAACATATCAATAACTCCGGTCCTTATGAGCAAAATGAGCTAGCATGCTTGCTTGTGTGTCGTTATGATGATCCACTCGACATGTGAGCGTCACAGTTTATTGGTGTCCCATTCTACTTAATTAGAGGCTGTAAAGAGTTCACTGAAGAGTAATTCACATTCTAGGTGTTGACCCTTGACCCCTATGAAGTCAGAAAGATAAGTGTTGTTTTACTTTTATCAGTTTTCGCCTGTTGTATTTATTAGTTATGAGGCTGTTGGGGGCTCATAGTTCCTGCGTCTCTGGTTAGTTGTGTTACTGTTCTGTAATCAGCTCTCACAGTTTGACATCTTCACAATTCAAATAAAATGCATTTTGTAACATTTCTTCTAGGCAGATGTGCAACACGTTCATATTTGAAGCGTATGAGAAACTTTGAGATGCTGATGAATGGAGGCTTTGACCTGGGACTGAAAGGGTTAATTATTATTAAGATGTCAAACCCTCCTGTCTTTAATGGAAAGGTTAAACAGTGGACGCTAAATAACATTCCTGATGATGATGTTTGCACCTTGAAAAATGTTTAAAAACTTCTGATGGTGTGATTTTTGTGTGTCTAGGATTACTGCCACCTTGTCTCTTAAAAAAAGGGTTATCAGTTCTTAGTTTGTATTATTTCTTCACAGACTGATGGAGTAAACTGACTTACTAGTGGCTTGCCATCAGTCCATCTGAAGTCTCTCTCGAACATCTTGTCGTTGAGGCCGAGCCACTGGTAGTCACTGCCCAGACCTGCAGAGGCAAAACACATCAGAACGTCACTTTGAGTCTGTGTTCGTGGAACTCGTACAGCTGGCGGCAAACACTCCACCTTTAGCGAGAAAGCAGCAGGTTAATGGATGGAGGGAAGCTCATGATCAGGGCTGTTAGTATGCAAAGATCTGGAGAGGAATGAAGGAGGCAGAGTGTGACAGAAGAAGAAAGAGGAGGAGAGTGTTGACACGCTGATTGACTAGTTTGTGGTTTGGATGTTGTAGCGTACCCACTGCTACCCTCCCCTGGGCCCGCCAACAGAGACACACACACACACTGTTCTCGTGTATAACCCGTAGGTTTCTTTAATAACGCTTGTCCGCCCCCCCGGGCTCTCTCTCGCTGCACCCGCGCACTCCCACGGCTGTGTTCCTCTGTCCGGCGTGTCATGTCGTGTCGTCCATCCGGTCCAACCGACCCCCGTCCTCAGGGCTGCTACTGCTAATAAGAACACTCATCAACCCCTGATGCGCTGCACCTGTGCCTCCCCGGGCGACCCGCCCCGAGCTCCTGAGCCACTCCCCCACTTCTCCCTCTCTGCAGCCACGCTCCAACCACGCCCCACCACCACATACCCCCACCGCCCGACTGAGGCCGGGGAGCCATCCGGCCGAACCTACTCCCCCCCCATAGGACGAGAGAGGAAGTCGGCTACAGCCATCTGCACCCCCGGCCTATGGACCACCCTGAACTTAAAGGGCTGTAAAGCCAGATACCACCGGGTGATCCGCGCGTTGGCATCTTTCATGCGGTGGAGCCATTGGAGCGGAGCGTGGTCCGAACAGAGGGTGAAGGCCCGCCCCAGCAAGTAGTACCGCAGGGCCCCGACCGCCCACCGGATAGCCAAGCACTCCTTTTCAATTGTGCTGTACCGGGACTCCCTCTCTGACAGCTTCCGGCTGATGTACACCACTGGGCGGTCGACCCCCCGCACCTGCTGGCACAACACGGCCCCCACCCCCCTGTCCGACGCGTCGGTCTGCAGTATGAAAGGGAGAGAGAAGTTAGGTGTGTGGAGCAGAGGCTCCCCACAGAGAGCCTGTTTTAACCCATCAAACGCCATTTGGCACTGCTCCGTCCACTGAACCGGATCTGGGGCACCTTTTCGGGTGAGATCAGTGAGGGGGCTGGCCAGATCTGCAAACCCCGGCACAAACCGGCGGTAGTACCCGGCCAACCCCAAGAACTGTCTCACCTCTTTTTTGAACTTGGGCCTTGGGCAGGCTGCAACCGCTGCGGTCTTGTCTAACTGCGGCCGCACCTGCCCTCCCCCCAAGAGATGCCCCAGATACCGCACCTCCCTCCGTCCAACCGCACACTTCTTCGGGTTGGCCGTGAGCCCCGCCTGCCTTAATGAACCGAGCACCGCAGCCACCCGCCGCACATGCTCCGCCCAGCTGTCACTATAGATGATCACGTCATCCAGATAGGCGGCAGCATATGCGGCATGTGGCCGCAGCACCCGGTCCATGAGCCGCTGAAACGTGGCTGGAGCCCCGAACAACCCGAACAGGAGTGTGACAAATTGGTACAACCCGTACGGAGTGGAGAAGGCCGTCTTTTTCCTGGACTCCTGAGACAGGGGAATCTGCCAGTAGCCCTTGGTCAAGTCCAGTGTGGTGAAAAAGCGCGCAGTACCAAGACGGTCCAGGAGCTCGTCGACCCTGGGCATAGGATAGGCATCAAACTGTGACACGTCATTAACTTTACGATAGTCCACACAGATCCGAATAGACCCATCCTTCTTAACAACAAGAACGATGGGGCTACTCCAGGCACTGTGTGACTCCTCGATTACTCCCATTTCCAGCATGGCCTTTAACTCCCGCTGAACCACTTTGCGCTTGTGTTCAGGCAACCGATAGGGCCGTGAACGCACCGTCACGCCCGGGTGAGATTCAATGTGGTGCTCTATGAGGGATGTACGCCCTGGCAAGGGGGAGAATACGTCCGCAAACTGCTGCTGGAGCCTGATTATGTCTGCCCTCTGGGACGGAGTAAGGAGATGGTCACAGGGGAGTGGAGCTGAGGCGACCGAGGTTGGCACCTCAGGCCCCAGCTCATCCGTCTCCTGCACTGTCGTCACCAGAGCCACAGGCACCACCTCCTTCCACAACTTAAGGAGGTTCAGGTGGTAAATTTGAGCGCCCCCCCCCCTGTCAGTGCGTGCCACCTCATAGTCGACATCACCCACTCGTCGTGTGACCACAAAGGGCCCTTGCCACTTGGCGAGTAATTTAGAGCTGGAAGATGGGAGTAATACAAGTACCTTGTCTCCCGGTGAGAATTGCCTCAGCCTGGTTCCTCTGTTGTACAGGCGCTGCTGACGCTCCTGGGCCTGCAGCAAATTCTCACGTGACAGCTGCCCGAGCGTGTGGAGTTTTGCTCGCAGGTCCAGGACGTACTGAATCTCATTTTTGCTGGGGCTGGGACCCTCCTCCCAGCTTTCTTTAACTAGGTCCAGTGCCCCGCGTGGTTTTCTGCCGAACAACAGTTCAAAGGGAGAAAATCCCGTGGAGGCCTGGGGAACCTCCCGCACTGCAAACAACAGAGCATCAAGCCATTTATCCCAATTGCGACTATCATCGTGAATGAACTTACGAATCATGGACTTCAGGGTTTTGTTCATCCGCTCCACGAGCCCGTCTGTCTGCGGGTGATAGACACTCGTGCGGACCGATTTGATGCCCAGTAATTCGTACAATTCCCTCAGTGTGCGTGACATAAATGACGTGCCCTGATCAGTCAGAATCTCTTTCGGGATTCCAACTCGGGAGACTAATTGAAACAGTGCCTGCGCTACTTTCTTCGCTGAAATGGAGCGCAAGGGCACCGCCTCGGGATATCGGGTTGCATAATCTACCACGACTAGCACAAAACGATATCCCTGTGCGCTACGGGAGAATGGCCCGATGAGGTCCATCCCGATTCTTTCGAACGGGGCCTCCATCAGCGGTAAGGGCCGCACCGGGGCCCTGGGGGTGGCCGGCTGGTTTACCAGCTGGCATTCAGGGCAAGCCGCGCACCACCGGCGGACATCACCCCAAATGCCTGGCCAATAGAAACGGGCCATTATCCGGTTCAGTGTTTTGTCACTCCCCAGGTGCCCAGCCATCGGGTTGTAATGAGCCGTCTGGAAAACCATTTCCCGGCGGCTTTTCGGCACCAACAACTGGGTGTTTATTTCACCGGTTTGAGTGTCACGACTCACTCGGTATAGTCTTTCCCTAATCAAAACAAAGTGCGGGTACGTCTGCACTGCGTCAGGGCGCACCAATTGACCATCAATTTTTATCACTTGGTCGAAGGCTGAGCGTAGAGTATCATCACGAGACTGCTCAAGTGGAAAATCCTCCATGGAGTTAAACACAGGGACCTGCGGAGCCTCCAACGGAGGCTCCTCACGCCCCTCCTCCCTCTCTGCAGTGTCGGATGACCTCACGTCACCACTGAGCACAGCGCAGATACCACATCTCCCTGCCTGTCGTGTACGCACCCCTATTAACCTATCAAACCCCGGCCAATCTGTGCCTAATACCATAGGGTGCGTCAGACGGGAGCTAACCGCGGCCTGTATCCTATGCATTTTACCACCATATTTAATTTGCACTGGCACCACTGGGTCGTCGTGAATATCCCCATGCACGCACCTAATCTTCACCCATGATGCCTCTAGTAATGCCCCTGGTCGAACCAGGTTCTGGTGAATTAGGGACTGTTGACAGCCCGAATCCACCATAGCCCGGTGTACACCCCCCTGGATCCTTACCGGAACGCTGTATGTCCCCCTGGACCGGGGGAGGGGACCGGAGGGCCGGCGACCCGGACCACTGGGCCAACCTCCATCAGTGGACACTCTCTGCGGAAGTGTCCGGGCCGCCCGCACCTCCAGCACTCCTGCCCTGCCGTTTGAGGGGCTCTCGGTGGGGTGGAGTCAGGGCGGGCGTCGACAGCCTCCCCAGTCAACGGACGAGGAGGGGGAGGTGGAGGAAGGACCGAGGGTGGTGTGGCCGCTGCGGCGGCCCCGCCGAATCTCCTCCTCGGCGCCGGGACAGGCCGGGGCGCTGTCACAGCCCGGGCCTCTGCTGGCTGACTCCGCGGGTGTACGGCCAGATGGTCTTCCGCCAGGGTGACGGCAGTCTCCAGGTCCTTTGGTCGGTGGCATTTCACCCACGCCGCGGTCCTGGCGGGGAGCGCCTCCACAAATTGCTCCACCACCACCCGGTCGAGCATTCGCCGCTCCCCAGTTGAGTCTCCTGGTTCCAACCACCTCACTGCCGCATCACGAAGCTGCTGCGCGAAGGCGAACGGTCTCTCTTCGGGTCCCAAGCAAGCCTCGCGGAACCGGCGGCGGGAGTCCTCGGGGGAGCAGCCCATCCGGTCCAGGACGGCGCGCTGAACGTCGGCGTAACTCCCCCTCGAGGACGCCGGCAGGCTGAGCGCCGCTGTTTGGGCTTCTCCTGATAGGAGCGGGAGCAGACGCACAGCCCACTCCGCCGCCGGCCAGTCGCATGCCTTCGCCGTTACCTCGAACGCTTCCAGGAAGGAGCGTGGGTCGTCCGTGGCTGTCAGTCGCGGCAGTGAGATGCCGGAGAGCGGCGCGGTGGTGGTGGGCCCCCCAATGTTCGCCACCAACCGTTCCAGGACCTGGGTGTGCCGCTCAGACTGGGACTGGAGTGCCTCCAGCTGCCGGCAATTTACCGCCGTCTGCTCCTGGTGCATGACGGCTAGCTCCCCGAGCATTTGGGCCAGGGCCGCTACAGGCTGTACGGCCGCAGGCTCTGACATTTCTCTGTTGGCTTAGGCCCCACGTTGGGCGCCAATGTAGCGTACCCACTGCTACCCTCCCCTGGGCCCGCCAACAGAGACACACACACACACTGTTCTCGTGTATAACCCGTAGGTTTCTTTAATAACGCTTGTCCGCCCCCCCCGGGCTCTCTCTCGCTGCACCCACGCACTCCCACGGCTGTGGTCTTCCGTCCGGCGTGTCGTGTCGTGGCGTCCATCCGGTCCAACCGACCCCCGTCCTCAGGGCTGCTACTGCTAATAAGAACACTCATCAACCCCTGATGCGCTGCACCTGTGCCTCCCCGGGCGACCCGCCCCGAGCTCCTGAGCCACTCCCCCACTTCTCCCTCTCTGCAGCCACGCTCCAACCACGCCCCACCACCACAGATGTGTGTGTGTGTGTGGCAGCAGGAGGAGGAGTGTGAACAAAGACAGCAGGAAGCAAAGGAAACGTTCATTTAATCTCAGTCAGCAGTTTCCCCAATAAGCTGAGAGACGTCTACATGTTGCTCAAACACAGGCAGCTCTGATTGTCTGTGGAAACTCTATTTAAACAACTTTATTTTCTCTCCCTAACACTCATCATTGGATTAGAGCACAGACATGACTGGCCCCTTAAAGTGCACTCACCTATAAAAAGGTTTTTACAGGCAAAGTTACTTTAAAGACAGACACATGCTCACTTGTAGAGTTCAGTTTATCAATGGGAGGCACAAAGAGTAGTCTTAATATTAAGACAAAATCCGTTTTTCAACAGCCCGGGTCTTAGATTGGGAGTTTGGGCCATGAAAAGGTCTACAGCCATGCTAGCAGCTCCGTGAGGCTGTCCTATGACACAGTGGTGCTTTGAGCTAAATAGTCATGTCAGCATGCTAACATTCTGATGTTTAGCAGGTATAATTCTTCCCTATTCCATATAAATAGAAACCATATTCGTCATCTTAGTTTAGCGTGTTAGCAAGCTAATATTTGCTAATTGGAAGTAAACACAAAGTACAGCTGAGGCTGATGGGAATGTCATTAGTTTTGAAGGTATTTGGACACATTAACATGTTGACCTGATGATGGCGCTAGAGAAAAAGTCAGAGGATCAGCAAAGTCAGTAGGACTCATCCTCTGGGGAACATGAATGTCTGAACAAAATTTCATGACAATCCATCCAATTGTTGTTGAGATATTTTGGTCTGGACCAAAGTGGTAAACCGACAGACAGACCGACATTGCCTTAGAGCTCTGCTGCTAGCTCGGCTGAAAACTGGAACTTTCCTTCTTTGTCTGCTGATGCACTGGATGGGTTGTGTAGTTAAACAGGGCCTGAATGAGCTAACGCTCGGCCCCCTGGGGATTAGAGACTGGGGTGAAGGTACAGCACTGTTGTCAGAGGACCCACACTCCTAGCAGAGCCCCTGACACCAATGGTGGCCGAGTATGATGTAACACGTTAGCCTACATCATCACGTCGTGGACTTACGATTGACAAACAGCTGTTCCTCCTGCGACAGGATGCTGGCCAGGTGGGCACCGTGCAGCCGACACTCCCTCTCAGCAGCGTCCCACGTCCGACGGTGCGTGAAGTACTTATAGCAGTGAGACTGAAACTTCTGCCAACCAAATCCACACACCTCAGTGTCTGCAAAGAGGGAACAAATACAGTGTTAGAGAACTAAAATACCATAAAACTTACCTTTAGAATCAGGTGTTATAGTCACTGTAGGATACTGAGCATATGTGTACACTGTTTGTATTAATGCAGAATTTGTTGTATAATTCTGTACTAATACAAAAGTATTTGACAGTACAGTATTACACATTATACTACAGCATAGCACAGATCCAGTGGAGTATCTGCTGCTTACTTTGAATGAATACTTTTATTCAATTGTCACACACCAAAGGAGGCTTACCAGACACATTACATTACATGCAAAGGCAAGAGAAATGGTACTATATCTATACATGTCAAACATACTATATCAGATATAATATACTACTATATAAATGTAACAAACATTCATTGTCCACAGCGATATAAAAAACGTCTACGAGTGGTTGATGGTTAACAGTTAGCTGAAGTGTGTCATAGTCTGTGCAACAATCCAGTCTGCTTTATACTGTATACTTTGAACTTGATTATATACATAACGTTGCCCACAGCCAGTTGATTTGGATCGGTGTCGTTGCAACAGTGAATTTTACTGAATAATTGCAGCTGCACAACAACTGTGATTTGTTTATTTCTCATAAAACTCTGTTGTTCAGGTCAGAGAGAGAGACAGAGAGAGAGAGAGACAGAGAGAGAGAGAAAGAGAGAGATAGAGAGAGAGAGAGACACAGAGAGGGAGAGAGACAGAGAGACAGAGAGAGAGAGTTGGGGTCCAGCTGGGGAATGAAGGCCCCTCACTGAATGAGCTCAGTAACACAGTTGGACTTCATTAACCCTCACAACTCTCCAGTTGTCTGCAGGTCAAAAGCACATTAACAAACACACAGAGTTAATGTACAACACACATTCAGTTTGATATAGAACGACTTTAAGCCACACAATCAGCCCTCTGCTTTGTCAGGCTCAGTAAACAATGGATGTTTTGTATCAGTGCCTTCAGAATAATGTGTGTGCCAATAAAGCCATGATGGAAAGCTGCTGTCGAGGCTTCGGGGGATAAGTTATCGTCAACCCGCCTCATCTTAATAACTCCACCGTGCAGCCACCTGGAGGGTCAGGTGAGGTCTCTGGGCCCACTAATAAATGCAGAGCTGTAATTCACAATAACAGAGTGCAGAATCAGTTGTGTACAGAAGTCCATCCTGAAAAACAGCTTCGTCCAGAAGGAGAAGGAGAGCTCGACTTAAGTCGGAGGCAGTATTTAGCAGCATTTAGCATTGATTCAATGCCACACAGCTGCAAAAGCTTTCTAGAGAGAAAGAATAGAGCAATTATCTGTTTTGACTCCTTCTTTCCACTGGCGGAAAACTACGAGAGGACAGCTGTGTCTGTGGTTCTTTATCTGCTGCTGCATGCATCAAGATGGATCAAACACACGGTCAATAATTCACATCTAAGTTTCTACATGATGTTGTGCACACTGCATACATCCTGCACACATGGATTCACCCTGCAGACGGGGAGTTTGGATCCGGGGATTTCCTCTTTCTGTTCACTCCACCTTCGACCGGACTGACAATGACCAGAGCAGTGAGAACAGCACAGTAAAGGTTGACCGGCTTGGAAATATAAAAGCTTTTCCATGTTTTTTCTACCCTTCTAATCTGTTTGAATGTCGAGTCATCTTTCTTAAAGATTATTCAGAAAACATGACCATCTGGTCATATCTGGGAACAAAATGTTTTGCAAAGTGGTTTTATTTGATTCTCCAATAAAATATGAAGATATAAACTGCTAATAGCTTTACTAAACAGTGGTGGAAAGTAACCAAATACATTTACTGTTCTTAAGTACAGTTTTGAGGTGTTTGTACTTTACTTGAGTATTTCTATTTTACACTACTTTCTACATTTAAGAGGTAAATAATGAAGTTTTTACTCTTCTGCATCTATCTGACAGATAAAAGCGTAAGGATCTAAAATACGATGCATTGCCACAAAGTGAATCAACAGAATATAAAATAGCTGGAATGAACTCGACTTCAGCCAGCTACAACATTAAAATGCTGCTTACATGTTAATGCATCAGTACTAATTATGTATATGCCTAATATATAATAATGTAACTCTGACAGATGCCATTTTGCTTGCATTCAGTTGCAGCAGTGGGTACTTTTACTTTTATACTTTCATTAAATTTTGCTGTTAATACTTACAAACTTTAAGTTTACTACAATCTAGAGAATAGGACTTTTAGTTGTAATGGAGAATTTTTACATTATGGATCTGATTGCTTCTTCCACCAGCTAATTAGCATCCTCTGAATAAATATAAATACATACATAAGTGGATTTTGTGTACAAGAATATAAAATGCATAAAGCTTGCTTCCCTGTTTGAGTTATTAATGTGCACTTAACAATCTGACCAAAAGTTTATTGCAGGCAGCAAGCTGAATAAAAGCAGACTGAAAACAGCTCCAACAAAACTTTAACAATTCATTTTTACTACTTTACTATTTTTTAATAACCTATCTGTTAGTAAAAGTAATCCCGGCTAGTTAGTTCAGTGTTACGACTTTCAATAACAACTGAACCCAACTATAAAAGAAAGAATGTGGCCTTATCATTTCACTTTTTAAACGTAATAATAACATCTTTCTTTTGCTCAGAGTATACTGGGAGACGTCTTAAACTCTCTGTAAATTCTCATGGAAAATATTAATCCTTGGAGTCCGCTTGTATGCCTGAACCCCGATTAGTTGCTGAGTAATGGCAGAAATATTGGACGAGAAGCTGGAACTAATCTGCTGAAGAGCCAACACCCAGTGCTGGACGCCGGCTGAGCACCAAACACTGTCATGACTCGAGACTGCATGCTGTATCCGCCTGTGTGCATGTGTGTGCACAGGTAGCTATGACATCTGTTGTAGATTCCCTGTACATTTATTTTTAATTATCAACTTGGGCCTCTGTTTCTTGTAGTTTTGGCCATCATTTCTATCAGTAATAATAACACAGAAAAGAAACCTGACAAAAGATGAAACCTGAGCCGTCAGACGACCAGAAAGGTTGGAAACAGACAAACTGATTTGAAAGAGAAAAAAGTAAAATTATTACCCAAACTGTCTGTAAACATCCATCAGTTTACACACCGACTGACACTTTCAGTTTGACCTCCAAATAAAGTGGTTTAGATCATCTGGATAAACTCTGGGTTTGTGTCCAACCTGTCTGATCGTCTGACTGCTTTGTGTTTCTTGGTCCGTTTGGCTTCTTTTTTTTTGGTTTTGTTTTGTATTTTGATGCCACCATGTTCCCAGATCTCAGAAATAATTCTTTTTTACTACTGTTTGAAAAAGTAAATATTTCTACTCCAGCACGGGCGTTTGTAAAATGCACTGTCACCTGACCTGTTCTCTTTAGTAAATTAGGCTATTATTGTTCTCTTTGCTAACGCAAGATGGAGGAAACTGGCAAGCCATGCTGACAAGATAATTACCACACCAAACCATCTGAGAAGTAAAATGCAGAAGCATTTTGGATGAAACACAACAAAGACAGATAAATTGTCAGAGGCCAGAAGGCCTGGTCACACCAGAAGAATTCATCCACACGTCATCGCAAAATGTGTGGTGCAAGTAGAGACTACGTGCAGGGCCAATTGGTGGTGAACTACTGTAGCCGGAGAACTAACTGCTAACTCTGGGCCAGCTGGGAACATGCTACTACTAGTCAGACACAATTTAACAAGCTTGCTAACTGACAGTTGGCTAACGGGACAGTCTGTTCAAAAGATGTGTTTGTACCATTGACTTCTGTCTCATTACTGTCTTAAAACCATTCTTCATTTGTGGAGCAGTTTTTACTACAACAGAAGAGGTAAAATAAAAGCGGATGGTTAGCTAAGCTACGAGAGCTTCCAACACTTTGTACTCTTCGTCCCTCTCCGAGGTCAGCACTGTCAAGATGGCTTGCTATCGTTCAATGCTGCAAATTTACGAGTTGAATCCACTGATCACTGCGATTCCACTGAAATGAACTGATTTCACAGAAGTTTGCTGTTTTGAATGCCGGTCTGACCAGGCCTTTACAGTAACGGTACCATGGCAAGAAATCTGAAGCCACCTGTTGTCACTCAGCGAGGCAGCCGAGACAGAAATGACTGAAGCCACGTCAACTGTGTAACGTAGTTCACGATGAGGCTATGTGGGCTGCGTTCAAGTTAAACAAAAATAAATGTTAGTTAAATGTTTGTTCCAACTTGATCTTTTGAAAAAGCGACAGCCCAACTCAGCAATTACCTCAGTGAGTACAATATTATTACAGCCAATGGGCTTGATTTTGTACATTTTTTATACCACTTTGTCTTATTACTCAGATGCAGCTGACCTTGTTCGCAGAGCTCTCCTGCGTAGCTGGGCAGGCAGAGACAGGTGAAGGAGTTGACTCCATCCAGACAGGTGGCTCCATTCAGACACGGGTTAGACTGGCACTCATCAACATCTGCAGACACACCACATATTATTCCACATCATCCATCTGTCAATATGGGGGGTCAATAAGGTTAGTTCAAAAAAAGAGGTCATGGCTCTGTGTGTGTGTACATGTCTGTACCTGTTTCACAGTGCTGCCCAGTGTATCCAGGTGCACACATGCAGATATTTTGCGCTCCTTTTCTGTAGCAGGAGCCTCCATTCTGACACACACTGGCTGAGCACGGCTGGAGATCTACACAAATGACGCAATGCAAATGGAAAGCCATTAAAATCACACCAGTAACTGCACCATTAGCAGCTCTAATGTACTGTAGCTCAGTGGTTCTCAGTAATTAACTGTTCACTAAGCAACCGTAAGAAGGTCTGTCAGTGTTTCTATTTCTCCACATACTGAAGCAATGTAATATGTACAGTATAGTAAAATAGATACTCTGTATACAAAGTTTGGAGGGTGGTGTCTTTTTCTTTGGCCTTACAAAACCAAAAACACAAGAGCCAAAGTGTAAGTGTGTTTGTCTCTTCTATCGTTAGCATGCCTGGCTAACTAGCTTACCTAAGCTACATACCTAGCATTACTTCCAAAGCCAAGGAACATAACATTAGCAACTACATTGTTTTGTGGGGTTAAAGGTTACGCCAGAAAAAGACCACTTCAGTACTGAAACACCCACTGTGTGGGAGCCGGCCCAGGATGCTAACACAATATTAGAGTTTATTAGAGTTTTCTGCTCTATATGGGGAAGTTTACACTCCAGCACGTTACATTCGGCAAACTCATTGGTTCGTCCTCATCCTGAAAGCCTTTTCTCCAGTAAAAGTTAAACAATTAATCACATTTATAGTTATTCTAACTAGCTCTCTGCATATTTATGACCCTTATAAAACAAGTCAGCTGGAAATGTTTAAAAGTCAGCCAAAGAGTTTTCAACCAAATCATGAAGTTAGCATTAATTAGCTATCTAGCTTCAGATGAAATGAGAAGCTGCTTTTCTTTACTTGTGTCTGACATTAAGACACATTTTTTTTTTTTTAAATTACAATACATTTTGATGGTAAATCTGCCACAATAATAACTGTAAACTGTATATGTGCCGTCCTAGATTGGATAGGCGTAGCAACATTAACTAAGGGAGGGCGGCTTAGCGAAGGGTCAATTTGAGGCAACTCAAACACTACGGCTGGCAATTTCACTTCAGCCAGGGAGAGGGGAGATTAACCAGTTAAATTAGCTGCTGTGATGTTTACATCACTGACGTAGCTAAAGAACAAACCACTAACAATGAAGTTCATGTACCTCTGACATTCACAGTGCTGGCCTCCACAGAAAAAGGGGAGTCAGTCTCGCTCTCTGGCTGCTCTGTTGCCAGGGTTTCTTCTGGTGTCTGAGGGCCTGACTCCAGCAGAGGAGGGACTCTCTCTTTGTCATAGTCATAGTCCTCCGGTAGAGTGGTGGCAGCAGGGTCAGGGATCAGAGCCCACTGGGGGACAGAGCTGGTGCTGTGGTCGAAAGTGTACAAGGGCGAAGTAGTGGTAAGTATCGGCTGGCTTACATACTGCGTGAAGCTTGTGGTGGACTGCTCAGTCTGGTCTCTGTAAAGCTCGGTAGGGTGTGGGGTGTGGTCTTCGGGGGTTGTGGGTGCAGGCTTGGTGGTGACCGCGGGATGTTTCTTATCATCTGTGGCAGCAAGAGAGGGGTGTGTGGAGTATTTTGGTGTGCTAGGTTCTGAGGTCATGTCTTTAATGTCTGTAGTCAGTGTCGTTTGGTCTCCAAAAGACACAGCTGCCACATCTGGTAAAACAGTAACAGTGACCTCTCTAGGAAGGTCAACCAGCCCAACCTGTTTCCCGTAAGCCTCCCCCTCACCGGACAGCTGCTCTGCACCTGAGCCTGTTTCAGTGAGCGTGTCAACAGAAGGTAAAACTACAGACACTTCTGTGACTTCGGTGCCCACTGCAGGTTGAGGCTGCTTGGTGTAAATGGTAGAATAAGTCGGTGGTAGCGTACTGGTAAACCTGGCCGTCTCTGGTGGGTAAACGTCTTGTCCTGAAGCCTCGTCTTCTCCAGAGGTAGACCCCTCGAAGTCTGCCGTCTGTGTGGTGGTTTCCCGAGACTGTATGTCTGGGATAAAAGTAGGAAGCTCTGTCCCTCCGATTTCTGTCTCGTCAGTCATCATACCGGACTGGCTGCCCGCAGCCGGGGTGGGCAAAGCGTCGTCTGCAGAGCCCTCCTGCGTAGCACCGGCCTCGTCATCAGTGCCGCGACTTGCAGAGCCTTCCATGTCCTCGTAGGTGGAGACCCGATCAGTGACAGGCTGGGAGACCCTGGGGGGGACTGGGCCTGATGGTGTGGTGGGTGCTGGTGATGAGACAGGGAGTGTATATGGAGTCGTGGTGGTGGTTCTTGTTGCTGTCTGATCACCTGGTTCTTCGGTTTTGACTCCCTCTAGGTCAGAGTCAGTAAAGACATCAGGGACTGTGTCAGCATCAATGCCCGAGTCTGTAACTACATCTGGGTATGGATCTGTAGAATGAGGGACTAAATCACTGGTTTCCTCTGTAGGTGTCTTCTCTGTGTGGATTTCTATGGCACTGTAGTCAAAGGGAGTCACGCTCTCCTCCTCCTCCTCCTCCTCCTCCTCTTCTTCTGTCACCTCTTCTACCTTAACAGGAGTGGCCGTCTCAAACTGATCTCCTCTGGCTTCCTCTGGCAGCTCTGTCTCAAATGTCACCTGAATGGATTAGAAAAGTAGGTAGACGAGTCAATAAAGGAGAGTCAGCAAAGTGTCTTTAAAGGATCATTCCAGTTTATTACAACTTTGGTCTTACTTTTGTATGACTTCATTCCTGTCGGTGCTAATTTCATCAACGAAAACTGTGACAAAAAATATGCATTGACAACCTTTTTTTCTCAACGACAACTAACCTACAACTAAGTAAAAAGTGAGATTTGAAAACAAAAAACATGTTGAAATGTATTCGATTTTTTGTCAACAAATAAAAACTAAACGATAACGTGAAACACGGATGAATGGCAAAAAATTGCTACTGTTTTAATGCAAAGTCTTACTCAAAGACTTCAGAATCACACACTGTACCTCCACCGCACAAAACTATGTCTTCTTCAGAAGTAGATTTAGCTGTTTGACTACCATTAATAAGAAGCATCTTGCATTTCAATAATGTTGTGTCTCTCCCAGTAATGTTAGCTAGTGTTATCAGTTCTTGGAAGGAAAAAAAGTCACAAATTTATGGAATAAATTCTTCTACAATCCCACAAAAAACACCTGGGAAAAAAACACAAAAACATGCACGTCAACATTTACTAAAAGGTAAGCTAACGTAACATTAGCAAGGGCTACAGATGTGACGTTAACATTACTTTCAGTTGGCTATCTTTTGTGTTAATGGGCTATCAGTAGGAATGAGTGCAGGATTAATGTCAGCTGTTAATCATCTAAATCTGATGATGGACAAAAGTTTAAAGCAGAATTATCTGTTAATTAAATACTCCACTGTATGGACAGTACCTCATGTTTTCCATTGACAAAGCTGACAGTTGGAGGCAGGTTGATAGGAGAAGGTTCGAGAGAATCAATGTCTCCGCTGCCCTGGACAGCTTCACTGGTCACCTGGGAAAGGTCAGTGATCCGGGGGAAGTGGGACTGGAAGCCACCGATGCCGCTCACAGGCTGGTTCAAGATGTCCAGGATATCGTCAACTAGAGACAAACAAGAAAAGGACAAAAAATAATATTTGTAATAATAGTTTCAGTCATTCTTCATGCAAAACCACCAAAGTTTGTCTGGTTTCAGCTTCTCAAATGTAAGGATTTACAACTAAAAACAAATCCTCTTTCTTGGTTTGATATGTCAGTTGTTATATTCCAGGATCCTGGAGCAGCTCGTGTCTGATGTTTATTAAAACGAGTCAAAGAACATATCTGGATAGTTAACAGTGAGCTTATGATTAAGGTCAGTCGCTGCCGGAGGGGCTGCTCTCAAACAATGCATGCCTGTGTCTCCTCATGAAGACTTTATGGTGCACATGGAAGCTATATCGTGGGAACTGGAGTAAAAATGTGCAAAACGTGACGCCAACAGAGACCTGAGTTTAGTTAACTTGTGTGAGGACGAACAGAGACACTCGCTGTGTAGTTAACCTGCGTTTGACACAACATGTCGCCCAAAGTCAAAAACACCTCTGTGTGACTCTGAACTTGATGCCTCATGAAAGAAGAAGAGCTTTCACTAAAACACTCAATGCTTCAATTTTCCTAATTTCCTCAAGACGTGGAAACAGTGAGTCGGTGGACCTCACACAAACCAGCGGCTGCTTCATGTGATGATATATTACCTTTGCAACAGAATACGCCTTCAACATTTCAGTAATAAACACAATGGCACCAGCCATCTTCCAGGAGCCAGGGGCTAACAAACACATGAGCGCTGTGATTTGAGTGAGTGTGTGTGTGTTGGAGGGGGGCGCTCCTACTTTCCCTCACTGAGAGTGTTATTGGTATTAAGGAGGTTGCTGATTGCCATGGATGCAATCATTTGACTTGTTTTTTTTCCCTCTGCTTCTCAGACATGAACTGCTCACTGGACCATCCAGTAACTAAGTACATTTACTCTGTACTTCTTAAAGGAATAGTTCAACATTTTGGGAAATTTAGATGAATTAGATGAGAAGATTGATGCCACGCTCATACAGTATCTGTCCAAGTTCTGTTGGTGTTCTACCAAGTAATACAAATTCTACATCCAAAACAAGAGGCTTTCCAATATATATATATAGCTGCATTATGCTGTATTATGGAGGAGAAAATTAACAAAAATACAACCAAAATAAATATTAGATCAGACTCAGTATCAGAAGATACTTCCTTTTTGAAAATCAGGGTAAAATAAGCATTATCAGGATCTCCCTACAGTACTTTTGAGACTTTCCAACAAGACATGTTAGTAACAGTCACTTTAACCAGATGCTCAGGCTTTGGGGCCACCTGAGCCCTCGGGCCCCTGGGCCTGGTAAGCCTGTTCAGTAATCCATGCATGGCAGTAATACAACTAATACAGATGAATGTGGGGAAAGATAGAGAGTGGAGAGATTGTTGGAGACGCTCCCTAGAGAAAAGACAATTAAGGTCAACTGTTTGTGGTTTGTTGTCGGCTCTTTCTACACATATTTAGAGCTGAAAGTTGAACACACAGCTACTTAGACACGCTCTCTAAAGAGACCAGAGATTAATCACTCCATCGGACCACCAGTGTGTCTTTGTGTGTGTGAGAAAAAGAAAGAAAGGTGAAGTGAAAGAGTCATTTGATCTGATATATTTGGCTCCTCATGAGGCTCTGCTGCTCTGCCACTGGGGACACTGTGATGTGTTTACAATATGTTTAGCTACAAAACTGGCCGATCAGAGATGACTTCATAACTTTCCACATCTGGCTCTGCAAACGGTGTGTGTGTGTGTGTGTGTGTGTGTGTGTGTGTGTGTGTGTGTGAGAGAGAGAGAGAATCAGTCATGCAAATACGAAATACGAAGGTTACAAAATATTAGCTGTTTTCTGGAGACAACAAACAATACTTAATCAGCCGCAGCAGATTAGAGGTCTCTCTGAAAGATACATGTTCTTGCTTGAAAAGACCGAACAGTTTTGTGTGAAATTTGAGACTGTTGGGTCCCAAAAGCACAAAAGTCTTGCGAAAGGTGGAGGGGGAAATACATCACAGCAAACATAAGAGGAAATAAGAGTTCAGTCGAGGTCAGAGATGTCCAGCATGAGACTGGAGTGAAATACTGGTCACCTTCAACCATCTTTCTACAGTAATCACACTCTGGAGGTCTGTCTTTAACTCCCACAGCATCCATACTGAGGTTTGACCTGCCAGAAGTGTTTCTCAATTGAAGCTGGCTCATGGTCAATGTCTAAATACGGATTCAGGGGCTTTTCCATTCTGGAAAGATGAAAACTCTGAATTAAAAAGAAAATCTGATCATTTTCAAGACCTTTTTCTTGACATGATTTAAAGTAATCTGCCCTGTGTTCTTGTCCCAAAACAAGCATGGACGCCAACCAGCAGATTAAAGGTTTGTTGAGATCCTGGATGGAGAGGCGTGTGGGACTGTAGAGCCTACAGAGGGAACTGGAGCTGAGTGAACTTAATAAAACAAAGCTAACTTCAGGTAAAGCTGTTTTAGGTACATTTCCCTTGGCGACACACAAGTGATCGGTTGCAAATATCAAACATGTTTAAAAGAAATCTTTGTGAGAATAACTGGCAGCATCTGGATCTGAATACTTCAGATTAGACCCTTTACATATAAGATTATATTTGCCAACTGTCAGCACCGACTGACCCAGACTGGAACAGGCCCGGTCCAACTTGGTCCCATCAGTCGTCACAAATCAGATTCATCCTCACCTCAACAGTCGTAATGTGTGTCTCCTGCCTTAACTCACCTGATTGATTTTGGTTGTGCACATTGACGATGATGAGATGGAAAGGTGGTTTGGCTGATGACTCCCCATCTGCAGGAACAGCTAGTGATTGGTCGGGGTCAAATGATGGCGTAGCTCCAGGGGTGACGTCCTCTTTAAAAACAACTGCGGGCTGTTGTCCCACCTGCCCGGTCCCAGCTGGCTCTGAGGTGAGAACGTCTGGAATGACCCCGTCTGGAGTGATCCCTAGAAGCTGTAATGGTCTTGAAGTGGTTTCCATCCCCAGCCCTGGCCCGGGAGTGACACGGTCTGGAGCGATCTCTAGAAGCTGTGATGGTTTTGACGTGGTTTCCATCCCCAGCCCCGGCCCGGGAGTGACACGGTCTAGAGCGACCTCTAGAAGCTGTGATGGTCTTGACGTGGTTTCCATCCCCAGCCCCGGCACGGGAGTGACACGGTCTGGGGCAGTTGTTTTCACCCCCAGCTCCAGCCCTGTGGTGGTCTCTAGAAGCCAACTTGGTCTCGATGTGGATTCCACCCACACCTCTGTCGGGGTCACCACTGCTCCCACCTCAGCCCCACTAGAGCTGTCATCGCTGCTGCCTCCCTCCCCACTGCTCTCACCTTGGACTGAGCCCGCCTGGTCTCCCTCCTCTCCCCCGTGGGAGATGTCAAGGTGTGGCGCCTGCGAGCGGGTGGTGGGTAAGGGAGGGAGCTGAAGGGGGAACAAAATGTCTCCCCTAAGTGGTACCGACTCTACCATATGCGAGTTATTGAAATCTTGAACATCATAGTCGTCAAACAAGGGAGTGGGGCTCACAAAGGCTGTGGTGTGAGGGTAGGTGTGGTCTGGCCCATGTTGGTCAGGTGAGGCTGTGTGTGGTGTTTCTGCGACAGGATCTGGTATTCTTGTTTGAATTTCAGCTCTTTCAGGGTCTAAGAGTGGTCCGGGTGTAGCTGTGGTTTTTGGTGGACTTGTAGTAGTCGGCTCTGGTAGTTTAGCTGTAAGAGAGAGAAACAAAGAAGAGGGGAGGGGGGTTTTAAACCTAAACCAGTGGAGGGTTCAGCAACTGAGATTTGCATGCTAACATGTTTACCATGTTCATCTTAGTTTAGTGTGTTAGCATGCTAACTAGCACTAAACACATATGGTCATAAACCAAAGTATTGGACAAATTTAAATTTTGACCTGATGATGGCGCTACATGAAAAGTCAGAGAATCACCAAAGTTCATCCTGAGGGGAACATGAACATCATGGCAATCCATTCAACAGTTGCTAAGGTATTTCACTAAAAGCCAAAAATGTCAACCTCATGGTGGCGTTAGAGATAAAGTCATGGGATCACAAAAGTCAGTAGGATTCATCCTCTGGGGAACATGAATGTCATGGCAATCCATGAAATAGTTGTCGAGATATTTCAGTCTGGTTCTTTGACAGAGAGACAAGATGCAACTCTGATTCGTGCCTCTGAATGGCTAATTCTCCATAGCAGCTAAGGCTCATGGGTATTGTAGTATTTAGAACCATACTAACAGAAAAACGGGACATCTCAGAGTATAAGTTGAGTACACCAATAGTTACACCCATTTCGCAATTCAATTGACTTTAATGGACCCCATCTTTGTCAAAGTAAATCATGTCCTTCACACCTGCCTAATGTCAGTTTTTTCCACCTCATAAGTTGCTGAGGTTTCTTTCCATTTGGTCAGTTTGTATTTTCATCATTCTTCTCGTAACAAATTTCATGAATGCTTGAGTTCTCTCTGAAATCCATGATCACTGTACTGAGTATTAGGTCTAGTCATCAGAGTCTCAAATATCTGATGTCCAAGTGGCAATAAATGCCACACCAAAGAGCTCAAATGGTTCCTGCCCCAAACTACATTATATATAACTTAATGTTAAGAATAATAATGGTTGCCTAAAGAGGTAGAAAATCAACCTAAAAACTTGTGGTATTCTTTGGAAAATGCTCCAGTTAATCAGTCATATCCAAGAAAAAATGTTTATAGAATGAATCAGTATTGTAATGACTCATTAAAAAAAGAAAACGGTGCTATCTGGAAAATGCCAATCATGCAGCTGTCAGACTGCCGTTAGCTTACAGCGGGCTATAAAAGGAAATGTAGCAGCTTTAATTTTTGAAACATGAAGTCACCTGTCAAAAATAAAACGGTTTCAGGCCTGGAGACTGCTGTGCCAGTGGTGTCAGAGTAATAACAGTCGATAATGAAGGCCTGGATGTGGCCAGAAAAACCTTTTTTTTTTTTTTTACCAAAATGATGTCTGAGCAGAGAAGATTTCACTGGCAAGCTAACAGACATACATTTATTTTCTACAGTAGCTTTCACAGTGATCTGGTTTCTCTTCTCAAAGCCTGAATCCATCTTTTTCTTTCTTCTCTAAACACACATTATTTACAATTCTGAACAGAACATGAGGCTTTTGTTGTAAAGACCTCTTCTAAATAGCCTGTGATGCCAGCAAAGATTTATATCTCATTATGATGGAATACATACCATATGAGAAAAGACAGGAAATAGGACTCCTAAACACACACACAATGCTCTCCTTTGTGTAGGTCTAAGTGCTGAGTTCATATAGTTAGTGTCTTGGGAGTAAGCAGCAGGCTTTGAGCGTCACTGACATAATGCTTCAATAAACGCTACGTAATTGACTCCCCTCCACCCCTCCCTGCTGGCTGTCAGGGGCACGTATGGACATATGGGAGGGGTGGGTGGGTGGGTGGGTTAGGTGGGGTTCCCTTTTTCTCTTTCACCCTGTTCATTTTCCACTCTTCCTACTATATGCTCCTCTTCCTCATGCACATGGACAGATGGATGAAAACGCACTTAGTTTCTTGTTGGGGCCTCTTGTCATGTTTCAGATGTCTCTGAGTTGTTAGCGGTTCCTGCAAAGAGACATTTCCCTCTAAACTTCTCACATGGATTCATTTTAATAACTGTTCAACAATTCAGAGAGGTAAAATGATCTAATATTTCACAGAAAGCCCCAAAATTAATACAAATTTGTGAATTAGAATTAGTTTTTCTTCTTTCCTCTCCCATTAATCATCTCACGACCCCTCAGATTTATCTTGTGACCCTTTGGATGGCCCCGACCCCTAGGTTGGGAACCACCGACTAACCGTATAAAACTAGCTAACTGTATATAAAGTAGTTAAAACTAGCTAACTGTATATAGTTCAAACTATGGCTGTGGCCTAACATTTTACTGCAGAATGAGTACTTTTACTTTTGACTTTACTTTAAATACCTTCTTTTCTGATAATACTTTGGTTCTTTAACTTAAGCACGAGTTTTAATGCAGGACTTAATAGAGTCTCTTTAGATTGTTGTATTCATACTTAAAGGATCTGAGTACTTCTTCCACCACTTCACATACTAGAGGTGTTTATTGCCGGTTGGCCTGCAGACTCGGTGGATTTTCTGCAGTCTGTTCTGGTCTTTCACACCATGAAGGAGACCCTGGTTGCATGTTCAGTCCCACCCAGATATGATGTTATGTGTTTGGCAAGCTGCAGTCATCTGGCCGGGCTGGGGTCTGTCCTCATACTGTCACTTCACTGTACAGTACCTCTCTCCTGCTGCTCGGCCGCCTCACTCAGAGCTTGGCAGAACACATTACACAGCTTTCAGGTTCAGAAAGTACCTTTACGTTGCCAAACATGTGACTGTTTGCAATTATATCATCTGTGAAGAATCATACTTGAAGTGTATAATCGGTTAATTTGCTGCACAGACTAACCTCACCTCTCTTTTAAAGGTTTGTATGTCTGAGTGTTCTTTAATGATGATGTTACTTATGGGAGATCTGCAATCCCCCTCTTTTCCTCCTTCTCCTCCCTCTGTCTGTCTGTCTGTCTGTCTGTCTGTCTGTCTGTCTGTCTGTCTGTCTGTCTGTCTGTCCGTCTGCCTGTCTGTCTGTCTGTCTGCCTGTCTGTCTGCCTGTGTTTGGGCAGGGTCCAGCTGTGAAGCATTAGGGACCTGTCCCGTTTCTGCTGTATCTGTGTTAGAGTGCATGAGTTGGGTTTTCCCCTCATAAAAACATGTGTCCCTCCATAAACAGGGCAGTGGGAGTTTATTCTTCTCTTGTTTGGGTTTGAATACTGTTTGTTCTTTGTCGTCTGTCTCTGTTGCCACTTCTATACATCCCGCTGCTTTTAAACGGCTGCAGATTGTGGCTTGTTTGTGCTGCGACGCACCTCAGCGTTTACGTAGCGAGCTGCAGTTTTCTTGAGTCAAATGTGTTATTGTTATTTGGACATTTGGAGGAGGGTCAGCCTGGGGTCTGCAGAAAGGTGCAGCATTGACCTAAATGTGTACCGATGCTGACAGACGAGGGGAGGAAACCAGTGAATCTGTAGATACCCAGTTAGTGATAGCTTTCCTCATTTAAATATTACCAGGACACCCTGAAGGGGTTGCACATAAATCTGATGGATCTTGAGATGATTAGCGGGACAGGAAAGAATCCAGAACATATTCTGCTTCAGACTTATCTTCTTGTGAAACACTGGCTAGGTTTACCACCTCATACCTGTAGAAGTGGCAGATCAGAAAACACCAACATGATTCGTTCTGGAGGGTAATTCAAAATGACATTTTTTTGTCATTTAATTGGGAAGATATCACTCATTTTTCCCACATTGCTTTGGAATATGTTTGAGATGTTTAGAAGTACAATACTTAATAGAAAAACTTTATGAAACCAGCCACAGATTCAGTCCTTTGTGCACAAAAACCACTGACCATGTCCAACAACAATGCCTTAGAATCACCTGTCCATCACTCCCTCAGTGTTTTTTTAAGCCCTACTGATCTGAATCTGCACACTGATCCGTCCCTTCAGGCTGAAGCCTTTTAAAAACCCACAGCAGGATTCACTTCACACTAGCCTGGGCGGTGACTTAAATATCTGGAGGAAAAGTAGGAACTCTTCCAGCCATGTCTCCTCTTTAACATTACAAATACTCCTAATGATGGGAGCCAGGTGTCCGACAGTGGAGGAAAATGATGGCGTGTGTTTCAGTCTTACCCTTGAAGCAGAAAACTCCGTGCTTGTCGGTGGCGTTCGGGTAGCCGGTTTGGTTTTGATACTTGTAGAGCGTGCGGACCCCCAGCAGGCCTCCTCCGCACTGAGGCCTGGGGACGGTGATGGGGTAGCGGACGCTACCGTCAGACAGCCAGCCGTAGTCGCAGCGGTTCAGCCCCGCCCTCCAGGCTGCGAACAGCTGACCGGGCGACGCCAACACGGCATCGTGCTTCTCACACTCCTCTCTGGCCTGCTGCAGGCTGAGCTTCTCAGTGACAGAAGGAGGATAGAAGACCTCGCCTTCACACACAGACAGACAAAGCAGAAGAAAGGTTTAGTTTCTTTAGTTCAACTCACTCTTGTCTTGAACTGTGTATTTTGAGATAAAAATAAATAGTCAAATTAAATCATGTAGAACAAAAACACAGGAGTTCCCTGGACAAACAGCTTTAAACCTGCTGGAAGGTGTATTTTTGAACTTTGGACAGAGTCAGGCTAGCTGTTTCCTCCTGCTTCCAGGCTTTATGCTAAGCTAGGCTAACCGTGTTCTAATTCCAGCTCTGCACTGAACACACAGACATGAGATGTCAAACTATTCCTTTACATGTATTCGCTTGGTGTGTTTACCGTGTAGTTTGTCGACGTAGCAGTACACGTCGTATTTCTCTGAGCGGTCGCGGATGCCGTACGTTCTCACGCCAGGTCTGCTCATCAGATCACCTGCACAGCCAGGACGGGGCACTGTGATTGGGTATCTGAAAAAACAATAAAGGTAACACACAGAATTTAACTGCAAAAGCTAATTAAGTCATTTCTGTCAATATTTTAATACTTAAGGACATTTTCCTGATTATACTTACATACTTTAACTTAAATAACATTGTCAATGCAGGACTTTTACTTGAGTATTTTTACAGTGTGGTATTAATATTATTACTTCAGTAAAGTATCTGAATACGTCTTCCTCCTCCTCTGTTTGACACACACCTGACTGACTGGTCGGCGAGCCAGCCTGCGTCACATTGGTCGAAGCCGTCCTCAAAGGCAGCCGTCAGTTGTTGAGGTGTAGCGATGGAGGCGCCCGCAGCGCGACACGCCTCCACAGCTTCAGGATAGTCCAGAGAGTAGCGGCTCGTGTTAGGTCTGTAGTGGAACACCACACCTGGAGAGAGATCAGAAACAAACAGTACATTAGATAGAGAAAAAGTACAGTGTGAGGCGCCGCTGGTACCTGAAGTGGTTTTTCCTCAGTCTGTGTTCTCATTTAATCTCCAAGATGATGTAACCATCATGTAGGTTTAATTATTTCAACTTTGTTTCTGAGAAATCTGTCAGTTTGTCATTGCTCTATGGCCCTAAATACTACAATGCCCATGACGCTCGGCTGCCGTTGGAGAAGAAGCCGGTCACAGCTGTGAATGAGATCATTAGTGGCTTCAAAACACCTTCGTCATTGCAGCTGCAAACAAAAAACGGCGCCATAGTTGCTGAATTCATCCAAAATTACAGACACAATTTACAAACACAAGATTAACATCTATTTATTAATGTTAATAACATTCAACCTCTGTATATTTGTAAATGTGTCATTTTAATTTTTAATATTATGCTGCTATTATTGCTGTTTTTTGGTACTGCTTTTATTTATTTGTTTTATTACGTCGGGAGAAGCCATGTGAAATTTCATTGTCATCATCATTCATTCATTCAAATTGACGCAGAATTTCAAAGTGAATTGATTTCAAGCAAAGCTTTGTAACTTCTGCAGAAACACACAAAGACAGGATCATGGTGTGATAAAATGTAAATTCTGCAATGCAGTTTTACAGTATCAGAAGCAGAGGAGAGCTCAGTAATGTCACTTACACAGAAATATTTATCTAAAGTTTGCTAACCTAGTCAGGCTGTGGCAGCTAAACCTGCGAGTCTATTGAATTGAACAACGGTGTGTTTTGCTGCTCATGGATTTAATTTTCAATTTAAATATCAATGTGTGTTATTTCTTCTTTCAAAAGTCACATAGTCTGTCTTTAAGCTGCTGACTGTGTTTTTAGTTTTCTCAGCAGTGTAAACTTTAGCTTCAGCTCGCTGTTAGCAGCGCAGGTAACAGGTTCAAACTTCGTAGTTGGATGTTTCTTGCTGAAATGCACCTTGGGAGTTTCGAGAGTTTCATGATGATCAAACTGTCAGTCACCAACACTGACTATGGGAAATAAAACTGCGACTTTCTCACTAGATCTGGTGACTCCCTTTAGCGCCAATTTAGCAAAAATCCAAATAATTACATGACAGTATAGAGAAACACAAGCCAGTGAGCTATTTCAGCTGTCATCCTCAGACGATATCTGACTGTTGTCTTGTGTCATTAGGTCCTTTATTTCCAGCTGGACCGGAGGATTATTCCTCATCTGCGGGGATCTCCTGGCAGAGCTGCAGGAGGACGTGAATAGACGACTGAGCTGCTGTTAAATGGAGAGTTGTGTGTCAGTCATAGGCAGCGTCTTTGTCTGGAGCTGCCCAACAAAGAGTCCTGTTCAGTGTTAATGCGGAATCTGTGGAAATGTCTGGGAGCGGGAGTTGGATCACTGTCGGATATTCTTCCTCACGGCTCTGTGGAGTTTTCCCTGAGTGAACTCTGATGGCCGAACCACAGAAATCTTTCATATTCAATACAACTGCTACAACTAACTAACCAACTAACTAACTACAAAGTAACTGTGACTTTCATATACAAACATACCAGAACCAGAGGTACTTTGGTGGAAAGAGGGCAAGAGAGTTGTTTCCAGCAGCAGACAGCTGATAAAGCCACTGTCCACTACCTGCTCAGCAGCAGACAGCAGACAGACACAGTTAGAGACCAGCTGGTGAACATAGTGGAGCATTTAGCCTCAGAAGAGTCAGATATTTCCCTCAGGAGCTGGTGGAGACCAAAAACAGAGCTAACAGAGAGGGAGGACTGGACTTCGATTCATCAGGTGACACAAACACGACTCCACATGAAGGATCATGTTGCTCTGTGTCTGCTGGATGTGGAGATAAGCAACTGATTGCCATAAAAACTTTATCAGGTGATAATAATATGTCAGTGTTGTGTTTACAGCTTGTTCCATTGCCCCCAAGTGGTGACTGGCTAAGCTAAATGCTCCACTGTGTTCACCAGCTAGTCTCCAGCTGTGTCTGTCTGCTGTTTGCTCTGAGCAGGTGGTGGACAGTCGGCTCTTTACAGCTTGTTTGATGAAAACAGCTGCTGGAAAAGAGGCCGGAAAACCAAAACAATGAGCTGAAAGACGCTAAAACGCTCCATGGAGCTGCAGAGTTGGTGATAATTCTCTGTGTTCATCAATATGAGGGACACCTTTTATCCATAGTTAATATAAACATATTGATGAGTGCAGCTTTAAAGAAAACAGCATGTGCACAACCTTGAGTCAGTGAAGTCTCCGCCAGCTCAACACATCTGGATTCAGTCACTGAACATGTGTGTAGACTCTTGATATCGAGTGTTAATTTGACCTGTAAAAGTGTAGAATTGGTCGGGTGTGTTTGTTTTACTCACCGGAGACGTTGAGCCTGGTGGTTTCCTGGGTGTCCTCCATCCCGTGCATGACCTCGCAGAGGTAAAGCCCCGCGTCGCTGGCCCTGAGCTGATCTATTATCAGAGAGGCATCCCCGGCTGACAGTGGATGGCTGGGCACTGACACCCTGCTCTTGTAATCCTGCCCCACCTTGACCACCCGTCCCTTGGCCACCAGCACCACCTTCTCCACCTCTCCATCCAGCTTTGTCCACTTGATCCGCAGCTCCTCCTCCTCAGGACTCCAGGTGGTGTGAGCAGCGTCACCGTGGAGGAGAGGTGGAGGTGTGTGAGCTTGTGAAGGAGAATCTGACATGATGGAGGAGAAGTGGCACGGCAGCACCACCCGGCCTGCCAGAGAGCCAGTCACAGCAGAGTGCTTCTCCATCTTCACTGAATGTGGTGATGCTGGAAAACAGGAGTGTGTGTGAGGCAACTTCAGCTGAATACTTTTGTACTTTGAGTGCAGGACTTTTACTTAACAGAGTATTTCTACACTGTAGTATTACTACTTTTACTTAAAAGATCTGAGTACTTCTTCCACCACTGGATATTTTAAAGATCATCAGAGGAACAGGAGAAGCCTTCATCTTTTCACTCTTCTACCTGGAATAAATGAACTGTTTCCCCAAACTGAACACACGGAGTAACACATGAAGCAGCGTCCATTAAGAGGCTGGAGCTTTTTTCCAACTGGCAGCAAAGACAGCAGCAATCAGACGCTGGCCTCCACACACTGATTCCAGCCAGCTGCGTGTGTGTGTGTGTGTGTGTGTGTGTGTGTAACCAGGGATTACTGGAAAGTGTGTGTACAGAGTGAATGTGTCTTGTGTCACTTTCCACTTTGTCAGTCCTGGAGCTGCAATCTGACTCATGTGTTATTACGTCAGAGAGAGAGAGACAGACAGAGAGAGAGACAGACAGACAGAGAGAGACAGACAGACAGAGAGAGAGAGACAGAGAGAGACAGACAGACAGACAGAGAGAGACAGACAGAGAGAGACAGACAGAGAAAGAGAGACAGACAGAGAGAGAGACAGACAGAGAGAAGGGCGACAGAGTTTGGACTCACCTGGTTGAGGACGAGCAGAACACACACACACCAGGCAGAGCAGGTGTGTGAGGACGTGTGAAATCATCTCAACACGATCTGTAGAGATAAGTGTCATGGTCATGGTGAAAAGTAACTGAGTACTTTTAAGTCTTACAGTTAAGTGCAGTTTCGAGGTACTTTACTCGAGTATTTCCATTTCATGCTACTTTCTACTTCACTACATTTCAGAGGGAAATCTTGTACTTTTTGCTCCACTATATTTTTCTGATATGAAGCCACAAGAATTAGTTGACAGACAGAAAATGAATCGGAAACATTTCAATAATCGATTGATCATTATTTTTCAAGCCAAACATTCACTGGTTCCAGATTCTCAGATAAACTGAATGTGTTTGGACTGTTGGTGGAATAAAACAAGCAGTATGAATGCATGTCCATGTTCTGTGGCAACTTACAACCGTTATATTCTGACAACAGAACAGCTAATCGATTAATCAGGAAGCAGCAGATTCATTGATAATGAAAAGAATCGTTAGTTGCAGCTCGAATCTGACAGATTGTTACTTTGCAGATTAATATGTAAATATATTTAATTTCAAAAGTTTAACAGCTGGACACAAGACGTCTCCTACTTCACTGAAAAGTCTGTTCAGTGTTTGTGACCTGGAGGCTTCAAGCTTCCACATCACACTTATTTAAGTTGCATACTGGATCCTCATTGGCTCCAAATTAGCTGTGATGTCATAAAATGCTGCAGATATGTCCAGGTGTTAAACTGAGAAACTTTCATCCTTCAGCAGATGAATGTGAAAACAAACTCAGTGGAGGGAACTTTACTTTAAAAAGCTTCACACAGAAAAGAATCAGTAATAATGAATCAGTATTATAATGTGTAATAACAAAACACTGGCAGGGACAGTTCAGCTGCACAATGAGTACTTTTACTTTTGATTTACTTTGAGTACATTTTGCTGATATAACATAAAATTTTAAACGCAGGACTTTTACTTGTAAAGAGGTATTTTAGATGTTGGTGTTGCTACAATTATTTTAATTAATCTGTTTAATTAATCATTGATTAATCGATAAAAAGTTTTCATTATGAAACATGAACACATATGAAAAGAACTGTGTTAAACAGTGCCCCTTACTGGAGTCCAACAATGATGTCTACAAATATCAGTTTGTCCAAAACCCCCAAAATCCAAAAAGAAAATTCACATTAGAAAAGCTGGAACTAATAAATTATGAAATGCTGAAATTATTAATTATAAAAATAGTTGCTGATTAATTTCCTGTTGATCAACTAATCGATTGACTAACTGTTACAGCTCTAAGGTATACCTACTGCATGTACATACATTAACTCATTACACTATCCCATAATAACATTTCTTCACAACTGGAGTTTAATTCCTTGTATGTTTAAATAAATTTGGCCCACAAAAGTTTATTCTGACATTTCATTATTTCTGTTAAGATGATTTTGACTTCCTCTGACATCAGTGCTAATGAGGGAAAAGTAAAACATTTAAAAACCTAAAGTCTGAGATGATTTAGAGACAGATGTGTGAGCACAGCTGTGGTGATAAAGTTTATCAAGTGATCGAGTGGTTCAGCTGTTAGTGGATGTAAATGGGCCTAATTGGTCCCAAGTGTCAGTTTCTATCAACGAGTCTCTTATCATTTAGTTTTATCAGTGTGGGAACATTCCTGCCCACCCAGGAACCAGAAAACCACGCAGCTCCTCCGGTGACCGGTGGGAGAGTGGAGGAGAAACACGCAGATTACCGCACTAATAATAACAATCTAAAATAATCAATACATGGTGCACATCTGTCTTCAGTGAATCTCACCAGGTTTAAACAAAATGTAAGAAAATTCTGTGCAGAAATTTCAGCAAGAAATTGATTATAAAAAATTAAATAACTTGCCTTGAAGAAAGAAGTCAGAAAGTCCGGTTGTCTTGCGTCAGGTTCACTTCACACTTTTCCAAAAGAAATTCCCAACAAACAGCCGCGTCTCAAAGCGCAGGTTTCAGCGGTGCAGCAGAAGTCTGCTGGTCGGACCTCTTCCACCTCTCAGTACTGGCTGCAAGTTCAAATCCACTTTACACCCGCTATTATCCAGACATTAGGAAGAGGAGGGGCGCACATGTCCGGACACCCCCTCTGATAATACACCGCCCAGTGAGGGGGTGGGGGGCAAAAAGAGGAATGGGGTGGATGAGAGGCAGAGTGGGAGGTGAAGATGGAGGAAGTGAGAGCAGTGAAAGCCTGAGTGGGAGAGAGAGTCAGAGGGGAAGAATGAGAGAGACATTAAAGGGTCACTGCACTGATTTAATGTTGCTCTTCCATAAAGTTAGGAGGACTTCCAAGAGACAGAATACAAATAAAAAATTAAAATCTGTGCAGAAGAGGTCAAGATATCCAGATTTTCAACACTAGTAAGAGTCCAAAAACACTGCATCCTACATTTCCCATAATGCAACTCGATCACATTTTCATCAGACCCCTCCCTGCTTGCTGAACACCCACCTCTTTTTAACTAGAGCTCTCCACAAGTCCACAATGATGGACCCCGATCCAAAACAAACCCATGGGGACCCTGGTTGAACTCAGAAAAGGGGATTAAAGGCGTCCGTGCGCCTCAATCAAAGTGTTTGATAGATGGTCAAACAGCGTCTGAAACCCCCTCCCCAACAATATTGTGTCCAACAATACAGAGCCGAAGTGAAACCAGAACTTCCAGGTTATGTTCCAGAAATTAAGAAAACCTCATCCAACAACTAAAGATCCAGCCTTGAAACAGAGCCTCTCTCAACAGTATGTCATGCAGCTCGCTTCATATGTTTAGATGAGGACGGTTATTAGAGAAAAAAAATCTAATATTGTTGTTTATTCAATATTTCTGGGTGTTTTTAACAAACAGCATTTCCCGTAAGCCCACAGACCCAACGTTAAAGGTCACGGCTCAACTGAAGAGTCCACGAGCGAGTCGAGTGTCTATGGTTAGTTCAAATGTCTGTACTAACGACGAGACAGAGACGACTGAACACTGTACAGGTTTGTAGAAAGCAGAGATTACAGCTAGAAAGTTGAAATAATGACTTCAGAAAAGAGCGCTGGTGAGTTTTATGGATATGGACGAAACCAAGTTACGATGACGGAAGTACTCGCGCTGCAGTGCTGACAGATTTTCATGGGAGCTGCAGTTTTTTTGTATGCTATTGTTGTTTGTATCGTATTACCTGCTGTAGTGGAGCCAACTTGTCTTAGAATATGGAAAGTAAACCACAGGAACATGCTTCATTTTTTCAAGAAAGACCGATGAAAGAAATGCTGAATGACAGATTACATTGAGTTACAGAAGCTAGTGGAACAGAGGAGAAGAACTGCCCTTAACTAGTAAATTCATTTTGACATGTAAAATTGCTGGAGTTCCCCTTTAAAGGAAAATTTAAAAAACACAACAACCTCGTGATTTACATTAAAAAATAACCACGTTTACATTGTTTATTGGTACAAATATTAAAATGACAAGTTTGTAAATATGTAAAAATCACAATTAATTTCCAGTTCATGAAGCACATTACAAAAGTTCTTCCCAGTGTTTAAAATACATTATGATTCAGCAGAACTACAGACAGGTGAAAAATGAAACACCTGGATAAATGAGTGGAGGAACATAATGAATGCAGATCCTTCCATACAGGACATTAAGACTCACTGTGGCCTTCCCAGTCACCAGATCACAGGAGGTTCTAGTGGTCAATTAGAAGGTTCTAGGGTTTCTTTAGGCAGTTCTACCAATCCCTTAGGAGGATCTAGGGTTAATTTAGGTGGTTCTAGCAATCATTTAGAATGTTCTAGGCATTCTTTAGGATATTTTAGGTGGTTCTAGCAATCTTCTAGGATCGTCAGGTGGTTCTAAGGATCATTTAGTATACTTTAGAGTTCCTTTAGGTGGTTCAAGCGGTGCTTTACAAGGATCTAGGGTTCCTTAAGGTGGTTCTAACGATCATTTAGGGTGTTCTAAGATTCCTTAATGTCGTTCTAGTGATCCTTTTGGAGCTTTTAGAGTTGTAGTTAGGCTCTTTAGGATCCTCAGGTGGTTCTTGAGAATTTAGGGATCCTTTAGGTGGTTGAACACCTCTGGGAACACCACCATCACCAAAACACCAAATGAGTGAATATATTTTGGAAGAATGATTCTCATCACTCCAGTTAGAGTTCCACATTCTTGGAGAATCTACGACGAGGAGAACTGAAGCTGTTCTGGAGGCTCATGGTTGAACAAGATCTTACTGACACACTTTGTTGTTTTTTTCCCTCCTTCATTTGTCACCCATCTGTATGTTGTTACAGGAACAGTTTCTAATAAAGAATTTCACTGCAATCCACGACCTTTAATACAAAAATTCAGTTTAAAAATATCACCAACATAAATCAGTATTTATGTCTGTTCAGACCAGAGGAACCAGTCTGGAAGTGAAGGGTCAAAAGTCCTCAAACAGGTCCTCTGCTGCTGAACTTGCTGCCGCAGCATCTGTAGAGCGTTGGGGAGTCGGCTGCTTACTGGATCCTGCAGGGGGGTCGGTCCTGTGCAACACACGTACACACACACACACACAAGAAAGAGAGAGGGAACAGGTCAGTGGGCTAATGAGGCTGGTTTACAGGAGTTTTCCTGTTGAGATGGGAAGTGTATCATGTGGCCCATAAGGAGCAAGACTAGAAACACATGGGCAACTTTTATACCTGTGTGTAGGTAGGTGTGTGTGTGTGTGTGTGTGTGTGTGTGTGTGTGTGTGTGTGTGTGTGTGTGTGTAATTGTCGCCCAGCAGCCCCCCCACCTTAAGTGGTCTACATCAAATGCTGGACTTGACTACCTGTGTGTTTTTACCATGTTGAGGCTCATGTGCTCGTCCAGTCTCAGCTCTACAGAGGCTCATATATTGAATGTAACACCGTGTGATGTTTAGGAGTCAGGAAACAAAATGTCAGACATAAAGAAGGATCAAGGATGCACAGTGGGTAGCAGAGGAAAGAGGGCAGGAGGGGATCAAGGGGGAGAAACTGAGAAGGAAAGCACAAATGTAGGTCAGCTGAAGGGGCTCAGATCTTCAGTCTTAAAGGAATAGTTTGACATTTTGGGAAGTGCGCTCATTTGCTTTCTTGTCCAGAGTTAGATGAGAAGATTGACATCACTCTCATGTCTTGGACACGTTCCCAACTTTGAGGAATTCATATGAGGCTATATGAACCAATCAGGACAGAGACTTTTCACTTGACCAGAAGTTCAGAAACAAAAGCAGATATAGAATGAACAAAAAAATGGGCGGGTTGCATTAGATTATTAAAATATAACCTCTCTAGAGACAGGTAACTGCCTTTCTCCTGCTGTAAACTATCCAACATGGAGCACCTCTCACCTTACTGCATGTGTGAACGACTGACAAATCTAAATCCAAGGTGACCTGAGGAACACCCACAATCCTGTGGAGCATCTTGAGCTTTAAGTCACAAGTTGCTTTTTGAAGAACTTAAAAACCTCCTGGAAACCAAAACACAAGATTGCCGACTTTCTCCCACCAATCCAGCCCCGCTGTAACGATGATTAGCTGAATGGGAACGATAAGAAAAGGCCGGTGTGAGAAAGAAGAAGAGCGGGGAGGCCCTGAGCTTGTTTAAATCATTACCAACTGTATGACGAACACTGCCGCACTGCTGGAACCAGTTAAGAGGAAACAAGAGATGTGTTCACTGGAGAGGGGGAGCTGTTCTACGCTGCCATGGAGGACCACCCGAGACTTAAACACATGGCGCAGAGGGACGTGACGAGAGCGGTTTCAACCCCGAGAGGTGAGGTTAAGCTCAGGCATTGGACACACAGGAGCCCCCACACAGAGCTGGTCTGGTGACATACCAGACCTGCAGCATGTACACCAATTATGTGCTAGTTTGTAGCTTAAGAAACTAAACAGAGGTTTGGTTTGGAACAAGCTAGGCAAACGGAATAGTTTTGTCTAAATGACAAAAATGAAACCCAAAGTTCTGTCACTTAGAGTTCAGTGCACCAAATTACAACCAAAAAAACAACATGTTTTCACTTAACTCCAGTGGTATGTTCATGCAGACAGTGTTGCTTTAGTTTCCCAGGTTTGTAGATATCTGTCCCTGAGATTTCTGCTCCACCACAGGACAACAGAGTTGACACAGCATTGCATATAATCAACAGCAACATCTCTGTCCAGACGCAGGGTTCCTGTTAAGGTGTGTTCAGACTGAACACAATGCTAACTTTGAGGTGGTGGTGATTGCATGTAAAGTCAATACAAAGATGCGAGTGTACACAAAAAGACACAAATCTTTAACCTGAGTCTGTACGAGAGAAAAGGAAAAACTGGAGGAAAATAACCAAAGACTGGAGTTCCTGGTGAGATCAGCCAAATGTTGAGCTGACCCACAAACACACTCAGCAGAGACAGTTCGTATGTTGCTACACCTAATGTCTGTGCAGTCGCTACGACAGGCTACGACAGGCTACGACAACAAAAACACTCCTCGTGAATAATCCAAGGTGAAAATCTGTTCTTTGTTCAGTGTCAACACACCTTCAAGGTCCAACTACAATGGCATTTAAAACAGGTAATTTTAATGAAAACGTTTATTAATTTCAATGGAATCGCTGAGATCAGTGGTTTCGCTCATGGGGTTGAAGTAAATTTGTGAGAATTTGAGCTGTTGACTAACAGCAAGCCATCTTGACAGAGCTGACCTTTGAGGGAACAGAGAGCCAGAGTCCAAAGTGAAGGAAGCTATCGTAGCTGATCAGCTGTGCATCACCATCCAGTTTTATTGAAGCTCCTCTGTCGGAGTCTAAACTGCTCCACAACAGACACATGGCTTGTATCAGTTATGAAACAGGAGTCGGTGGAACAAATACATCTCTACTTTCTCTACATCTAGAGCTCAGAAGCTTTGCTAAATGTTTATTCTGCTAGCTACTCCGCAGAGCTCAGTTAGAGCTACTTTGAGTGAACAGTGCTAGCATGTTTCCAGCTAGCTTCAATGGTTTTTCAACTAGCACTGTAGTCAATACGCCACCAAGCAGATACTTCATGAAGACATGCGGATGAACTTTGCTGTGCCACTTCCTGGTGTGAACTGGTCTTAAACATAATCCACATACGGTCAACAGTTTTCATAGAGACTATTCTTTTGGAAGAAAGTAGTTCCACTGTTTCTGTAACGGCAACTTGCTTTTGAATTTTTTTTTTAACTTTGGAGAACCCCAAACTAAAACCCATTCACCTCAATTGTATCTGCCAAGGCAGAAATCTCAAAATATCTCAAAACCTGGAGAAAAAAAACACACCAAACCATCAACATGGAAAGATACGACTAGGGTTAAGTGAGAAAATATAACTTGTTTTTTATGATTTGGGTGAACTGACCCTTTAACACAATGGTTCCCAACCTTTCTGCCTTGTGACCCTTCAAAGTAAAGCCATCTCTACTTGTGACACCTGGTCACTGGTTTATTCGATTGTTTCATTTGAATAGAAACCTGAAGAGGTAAAATTATTCAGACCCTTTAGGGGGTCCCAATCCCGAGGTTGGGAACCACTGCTGTAATGGATTCTTCCTCTGACAGCATAAAATCCATTCATATGTTATACAAATGTCATAGATTTTACAGCTCAGTTGGATCATGTTAGAGGGACACAGCTCAAACAACAAACTACAAAACCTCGGTGCTGATTCCAGTATAAAGCAAGATGCAAACACACCAGTGAGGCTGGACCAGACCCATGTCTTGTAGTGATTATCTGCGATGGCTAGGAGAGATGTTTGATGGCTTACAGAACCAGTCCGTGTGCGGAGGAGAGAGTGTGCAAGTGTGTTGCACTGCAAGTTTCTTTTCATGGGAAAAAAAAAGTCATTGAGTACACAAACACTTATATCTGAAGATCAAGTTAACAGGAACTACGAGTCCGACAACCAGCTGTTTAATAGAACTCAAAACTTGACTCATTTTCTAAGGAAGAGGTCAACCCAGAGGTACATACAGACGCTTGTTTTATTAAAGGAATAATTCAATATTTTGGAAAATACACTTATTAGCTTTCTTTCAGACAGTGAGATGAGAAGATGGATCTCAATCTCATGTATGTGTGTTACGAACGGAGCTGGGGTCAGGACATGGTTAGCTTAGCTTAGCTTAGCACAAACTGGAAGCAGGGGGAAACAGCTAGCCTGGCTCTGTCCAAAGTTCAAAAGTACACCTGCCATCACCTCCAAAGCTCACTACTGAACACAGTGCATCTCAATTGTTTAATTTGTACACAAACAAAATGACAAAAATGACAGTGTGTTTTTAGGGGGAATTAAGTACTGGAACTATTTCTTGACGAATAACAGTGTATCCATCCACCCAGTACTTTGGTGCAGTGTCTCCGGCTATAGAGTTAAGTGGGAGGAGTCCTTTTCATTTGTCCCATAGACAATGTTAGGTGACAGTTGGAGCACTTCTACAGCTTGGAGGACATGAAACGCTTCAGTTTGGTCGGTGAGAACAGGTTTTGGTCTCTGTACAGGTATGATGGTACCAAACCTGGCAACCTCACTGCGATGACAAGACTTCAGGAAGCTGAACACTGTCGTTCACATCACCGACTGTTGTTCAACAAGAAATAGTTCCAGTAGGTAACTCCTCCTGAAACCACAAACTATTGTTTTTACATCTCTGTTCATGTACGGATGAAATAAACAAGATGCAACATGTTAATCAGTGAGCTTTAGAGGTGTTGGTGTATTTTTTAACTTTGGACAGAGCCAGGCTAGGTGTTTCCCCCTGTTTCCAGTGTTTGTGCTAAGCTAAGCTAACCACAGCCTGACTCCAGCTCTGTTCTTAACATCTCTTCTCATCTCACTCGCCAAAAAAAAAAAAAGCTTATTTCCCAAAATGTTGAGGGACACTTTTAATTAGTCATCGTTGTCTTCTGTTCTTGTGTCCTTCATTTAATTCTCTTCATGCTCTTTCACTCCCTTCATTTTCTGCTCCTCCTCCTCCTCCCTATCCTCTCTGTGGACGACCTGCATGCAGAAAAACATGGAGGTAACAGAGGAAGGTGAATGGGTTGAGTAGTGATGAAAATGGAAAAAAACAATAGCTGTTAACAGCCACCTCTCAGACAAAGGCCTCTCTTCTGCAGCCGCTGTTTGCCAGCTCAGAGGGGAGCAGCTTCTGCAGCGAGCCACTGCAGCAATCAAACATCCAGCCAGCCACAGCTGCTCATCAGCTTACTGCTGCTTCTTGTTGTAGCAGTCAGAGCTGGTAATAAGCCCGGTAATGGGCACCACTACCATCTACTGACAGCAGCTGGGGATGGATGGCACCACTTACGGCCATCTGCATGTGGCACAGTTTACAGTGGCTGGCACACAGAGAAGCTTGGACACAGTATATTCACCCTCTGTTGGAAGGCTACAGAAACAACGTCAGATTAAGACATGTCTTTGGAATATTTTCTAAATGGCCACGACCGAAAAGAAACTGGCAAATGGGAGATAGGGGGAACAAGAGCAGTAGTATTGTGAGGTTTTGGATGTGCAGCAACAGAGCTGTGTGATGGTCTGATTCAGGGACTATAGACACAGCAGAGAGGAGTGTGAGGAGAAGAAAGAGAAGGAGAGAAAAGAAGAAAGTTGCATAAGTGTGTCTTTGAGAGCAGTGACTGACTTTGGCTCCCCAGTTCAAGTCCTAGACCTCCCTCAGAAATCCCCCCGCTGTACTGTGTTCAGACCTGAGAATAATGGCATTCACCGATATCCAAGAAATGAAAGGTTTGGTTCACCCAAATTATGAAAAAACACATTTTCCCACTTACCTCTGGTGTTATGTCTGGCCATGCACAGACATAACCTGATAAATCTGTATCTCCTGATACAGATTTCGATACCTTAAAGCTGAAGTAGGCAATTTGAACATACATATTGCAAAACCTTCTGCCTCTCTCTCGGTTGCCTCGTATCACTGCGCTAAGCCACTCCCACCAAATAACGCACCAATCATGCACGCGCTGTTTGCTGCGCTTAAAGCAGAACGTCAAGGTTGTCAACCGTTGTAACCATGGATGTATACAGAGAACTGGATACAGCGTCGGAGGCGGGGCCCTGTTCATTCCTATGAAAGTTGCTCAGTGGTGCATAAAGCCAAAAAAGTTGGACTTCTGGATATAAAGTTATCCGGATCTTCCTTATAGCTTCCACATTTTGCGGCCCATAAAGCAGGCACACTATCGTTTCCTTTAGCGCCGCCTCCCAACCGCTCGGTCTTGGCTCACTCACATGAACCACAGTCACTCTATAACTCTGGATTCACCTATTTATGTATTTTACAACTTTTAGGACATCATGATTTAAATAAGGGCTATTTAAGTGTTCGTACGGGGATGTTGATGTACCTCAAAAACAGTTATCTGCTGATTTACAGACGTCTCTTTCACAATGTATGTCTGTGGGAAATTTGGGGCCAGTGTGCACCACACGACGGACCCGTAAGTTGTAATTACATAGTTTGGCTTCAAAGCCCGTCGCACTTCCTGGGGGCTTGGTTGTAACTAATGTCTGTTCTACTCGGCTAGTTCTGTCTGACTAGGTAGGTAAGAAACTGATCCTTTGTGAGGGAAGAAGTTCCACCAACCATGTTTCTGTAGCTCCAACAGAGTGACACGTCTTCTCTCTAGCTGATCGCCTCACGTCAGTTTAACCAACTGTTTGTACAGACACGCTGTGATTGGCTAGTTATGTGCTAGCTAACCCTGATTGGTTGTTTGATTCAGACCGGGTCCAGACAAAGGGACAAGCGCTCACAGACAAATTTGTTTTAAAGAAACCCTTTAATTAAATATTGCTAGTGACATGCAATGGTCAAAATTAGTTATTTCAACCAAAATTATAATTAAACAATATTCCAGCCTACTGCAGCTTTAACTCAGGGTACATCAGAGCTCTTTTTGTCCTGAATTTATAATCTGTATAACTCACTTTTTAATGTAAGTTAATATAAATCAGCAGCCCGCTGTAAAGAATGTAACTGAGTGCTGCACACTGCCATGATGTGACCGATCTATATTAAATATAGATACCTGATCCCCACAGTAAGGCGCACTGATACTGATAAAACGGATCAGATTGGTTCAGGCCCAGTAGCCATGCAGGCAGTTATCACTAGAGGTAAGCGAGACATGTATCTTTTAACTTTGTAATATTGGTCTCAGTAGTATGGCTGATGGGACCTGATGCAGCCTCCTGATGTCTTCCACACACTCATTAGTGGAGCTGTGTGTTCACATAAAGTCTGCAGTGGAAAAGGTCTTTTCTCCTGAGGCTAAGTGTCTGCTCGTCACCAGCTGGCCTGCCTAAAGCGAAGGCAGCGTGTGTTTGTGTGGTTAATGAGATAAACAGATAGAAAAGAGCAGCAGCAGAATCATAAACCTGCAGGACAACGCTGCTCTTTTATCACCAATAAAATCCTGAGAGCTGAATCTGATATTCCCTCTCAGAGGAATGTTGTAAATGTGATAACGCCCTACAGGTGTGCAGCTGGCCGTCCTCTTTGGACATAACAGAAGGGGGACAGGACTGGAAACTACTGTTGCAAGAGCTCGGACCCCGGAACAAGGTCACACTGCTGGTCTTCTGTTTCTGCACTTCTGTCCTCAGAGGCAGCCTCCTCCTCCTCCTCCTCCTCCTCCTCCTCTACAGTGAGCTCTGCAGCATCATGTCATATATGTAGCTGAGTGTGTGAATGAAAACTGGCTCTCTGACTTCTTCAGACAGGTCACTGAATAAGAAGAATTCATTTATTTGTCCGTCTTTTGCATGGTTTAGTTTTTATTCATTGACGAAAAATGTAAAGCGTGTCGTCATGATGTTTGTTTACAATGATTACTTTTTATTTAGTTCCTGTCTTTATTATTCATTGTGTAAAAAAGTTTTTGTTCACGAAACAACAGAGTGACAGGTGTTTTTCCAGATGTTTGTGTCGCTTGTGAAACACACACTTTGCTGCACAGCTCCACACATTCCTTCACATATTTACATCACTGATTGTGTTGCGATTTACAAGCGACTGCTACCACACGAGGGAGATTGGCTTTGCTGCCACTTTAGTCTTGTGTGCACTTCACGTACAGCTCAGCGGCAATTTAGGGGGCAACCTCCAACCATCTGAATGTTCAGGCCTGAAGAGCCGCTGCAGATTGGGTGTAATTACCCAACATAAAGAAGATCCCTGACAGGGAACTTTTATGATGTTTGATTTTCCCATTCAAGGAGATACCAGGGGAGAACAGAGAGAGAGGAGGGGGGAGGTGAAGGCAAAGGAAAGATGAGACAACAGAGATGAGTCTGCAAAGAAAAATGATAATAAACACGAAGCAATTCAATCATCAGCCTCCTGACTTATCATCTCTACGTCTTTTGTATTTTTGCTCTACTGTTTTTGTGAAGAAGGGAGGTGGATTTCAACCTCGACTTGCCACAATGAAGTGCATTTAAATAGATTAAATGTGTGCTTTTGTGTACTATTTCTGGCTGGAGGTGTCACACCCTGGCTAAATGAACTAATTTGAGGATGACTGCATGAAGAGTTTATTAGCTACAGAGCCAGTAAACTGCTCCTAGAAAGACATTAACTGACACCATAAAGCAGGAGAATATTATGTAGGAGGAACTTCTGTTCACACATTGTCCAAACAAACACTGAATGTGACACACGTAAATGACATTACATGTGTTCTGGCTGTGATGCAGTGCAGTCATGTACCTCGTTCTCTGGGAGCTCTGTGGGTTCAGCCTCTTAACCGCAGGGTCGGGGGCCCCAAGGTGACGAAAACGTCGCTTGCGACAGGGGGCCACGTCGGTGATGTCGTCCAACGGGCTCGCAGCAGAGGACTCTGAGGAGAACAGGAGTCAGTCAGGTTTTTGCATAAAACATTGTACTGAAAGTGAGACAGATAGTATAAATACATTTTAATTACACTATGAGCTTCACAGAGTTCATGATCTCACACACAGACTGTATATAAAGATGGCCGACGCATCTTCACTTCCTCCCACTGTACAAAAATGATGCCAAAATACCCCAGATACAGGAGCTGCTATCGTGTGCTGGTGACGTCATTTGGAGCCAGAGTCTGCGCAGTATCGAGTCCCCGCCCATACACCCGCCTGAACCAATCACAGCACACTCACAGCTGTCAATCATGACGTCACACCCCCTTTTTATAGCATCAAATAACTAATTAAAACCAAACTGATCAGAAAAATGATCACTTGAACAAACATCAGCGTGATAAGAACCTAAAATGACAGAAACCATTGACGTGTACTTTGATTTTTCAGTTTGGCCCATGTCCCATCCGCTAACATGGAGGGGGCGGGGCTTATGACCTATACTGCAGCCAGCCACCAGGGGGCTTCACTTTTGGGGAGCTGTCACATCGTCCATCTTTATATATACAGTCTATAGTCTCACATGACGAGACATGAACCTGCTGTCTGTCCCTGACGTACGGACAGAGACGGGAAAGAAAGCCCTCATGTTTTCTACTTACTACAGATACTACATTTCCCACAATGCACATTTTCTTTCATTAGACCCTCCCAGCATGGGGAACAGCCATGTCTTTCTCCACGCCCACCAGTTTGTAATGCAGGTGTTCTGATAAAACATTTCTGTCTCAAAGACATTATCAGGGTTATTTTCTCTAACTATTCTGAGCAGTGCTCTTCATGACCAGCAAACTGATCTTCATGTGTAAAATCAGTGGAGTGCCCCTTTAAATGTCCATGGTTGAAACGGGATGATGCACTTCCAGGTGTGCAGTAGAGGATTTTAAAACACAGACATCTAGTTTCATCTCTGACATTTGAACAGTAAGTCTTCAAGAGAGGAATTAATAGTTTTCACGTCATTCGTCTGCTGTTTGAGCCTGAGAGATGGCAGCCGGCATCTCGCCAACATCTGCTCGTGACTCCTCTCCTCAGCTGTCCGACTCCTGCTTTCATCACCTCTCCTCTCTCCCTCTGTCCTTAAAACGTGAGGACGAGTGTGTTGAACAGCAGAGAGGCAGATGGCTCTCCACCTGCTAATCAACAGGTTCCTGGGATCAAGGAGTGACTGCAGCCAGCAGCAGGACGAGGATGGTGGAAAATGTGGAAACATCCTTAAAATTAAGCGTTCTTCCTTTTCTGCATTAATCGCCGCTGATATATTTCTCTCCGTTCAATCTGGTGACTGGTTTCCACATCGTCCTTCCCTGTTTGCTGTGAATGTACTGACTCAGGTCTCTAAAGCAGTCTGTAAAAGCTGTTAAACTCAGCGACCCTACTGAACCCAAAACAGCAGCAGCAAGTAAAACCATAGCAAAGCAGACAGGTGTCAGAGAGCTGGTTGGTTTTCTCTGTTCTGTCTTGTTGAAATATGTGTTGTACTAAAAGCTGCTCTAATCAATCTTTTACATCAACAATATTGAGTGAATATTCATTATATGAATATTACATTCATCATGTGACACAAAGACACAATGAGATGAATCCAGGGAGAAACTTCCAACACTGGTATAAATGATTCCACAAAGACTAATTTAAAGCAGAATAACAGTTGTGAACATTGAGCTGATCAGTGAAGGCAGAGCAACTTCTCCCCAAAGTCTGTGTCCAGATTGAAGTGAACAGGAAATACTGTTTGAATACAAGTCAGTGATGGTTTGTAGAAAACCACAAGAGGATCCATCACCCAAACAACTGTTGTGCTGTTGCACCAAAACACAGAAGACTTTTATTTATTTGACCATTAGTTATTGTTTTTATTTTAGTTATATATTCATCTTAAAAAATGTTTATGTTAAATGTAAAATGTTTTATTTATTGAGTTTTACACAAACATGGCTCCATAAAATGTGTCATTAATTTCACTTAATGGAGACATCTCAAACCTTTAGATGATGTAGAGGCTCATAATTAAAAATAAAGTCATTGTGTTGTTTTTTTTCCCTTGTTGATGCCCAAAGGATCTAAGAAGTGCACGGAAATTAATTTTCCATCACTTTTTACTGGACGGGAGCATGAAAAGGTTTTTATACACACACACTTACTTCACCAGAACGGGCTCAAGGACAATCAACAATAGATTGTTTTGTTGTGTGGATCTAAACTGTGACCTTTCAGCAATGCCTCTCTCACCAGTGGCAGCAGCCTCCATACATACCACACAAACCACACACATACTGAAACTACAAATGTCCTAAAACCCTCCCTCTATCTGTTGGTGCTAACTGGCAACACGCGGCCGTCTGAGTCACTGTCGTGGCAACAGAAACAACACAATCCTGGCTGTGGACGATTTAACGTGTCTGAAAGTGGAAAAATCAGGGATGTAAACAGCTGAGAGGAGGGCAGAAACTCCCCGAAAAAACCCTCTTCAGCTCCATGATAGGTAACTCATGTTCTGCCCAAATCCATCGTACTGTAACACACACCCACAGTCCATACATTAATCATCTCCAGGCCATCTGGGAGCAGGAGTCTAGAGGTTGATGAAGTGTAACGTCAACGTTAGAAGCTGCTTGTATTTAAAGGTGTTTTGGGATGTCATTTCACGGAGGCCCACTACCTCTGCGTTACATAATTCCTCAGTGATGTCATGGTTAGTTTCTGGCCATGAAAAACACAGAAGGTCTCAGCGATGGTGGAAACACACTCAGCTCCCATGACAACAGCTCCCAAAAATATCATATTCATATCTTACACAATGTGAAAACCTTTAATGTGAAAATACTTTACAAAAACCAACTCTGTGGCACTAATTATTAAGGTGTTGTGAAGTAATTTATGTTACTGCTCTGCTCTCTTGCCCTCTTTCCACCAGAGTAGCTCTGGTTCTTGAACTGGTTCCATTCAGGACTCTTGGAACCTCGGTGCTATCTAGAGAACCGGCCCGCATTTAAAACAGTTTTGAGTGGAACCATTGTAATCAAGGACGTGTCATCAACGGAGGGCGTTGCACAACAGAAGTAAACAGTAGGAGCAAGACGGCGGATCTCATTGAATAGCTGCGAGCTTTTGTTCTGTTATTACAGATATTTGTTTTTGGACCAACTATTAATGATAAGAAGACGTAGAAGACTGTTACCATAGTAACCAGAGACCACTGCTGCCTTCTCCATCCTCTCTTTCCAACCTGTAGAATAGGACACGCCCACTGATGACATCACAGTTCACACTTCAGGTCGAGGAAAACCTGCTAGTTTTTTGGTCCCAGATCTTTATTTTTTTGGTCAAAATGCTCTGAACGGTTCAAAATTAGAACAGAACCCGTTCCGTGTTGGTGGAAAAGAGGTGACTTTCCAGCAGCCACGCCCTAATCAGTGATGTCACAGCAGGTGTTTTCCATCAACACCTGTAACTGCAATCAGGTACTTTCTGTAGATGATCCATTAAATTTACTCCATAACTGTCATTATGTTAATTTATCTGCATCTAATCTGTGTTCAACTGGCTCATAAATGAGATTAAAAAGACAGTGGTTGCTGGTGTAAAAGCACAATTTCTTATGGAATACAACTGTCAAAAGAGGGATCTTTTCTGGTGTCTACACTGCAGATTTATATGTAATTAGTTTGCTTTGTTATGTTCTTTGGCCTGTAAACATACAGTAATGTTGGTCTGGGTCTTAAACATGCCATTCAAATTGGTTATTTTACTTGTGGTCAAACTGAACGTAATGAATATTGTTAAAACAAAAAAATAAATGTTTTAAAATGAACAGACCTACGATGTGCAAAAGGAAATGACAAGTTTAAGAAGTTACTTACATGTTTTTATTGAAATACTCCCGTTTATAGTTTAAATTGATATGCTGGAAGATTATGTTGTTTAAATTTCTTAAGAGGACATTTAACTATGGTGAGATACTAGTTAAATAGAGTATGTACAGTATGTATCGAAACCAACTTCCAAAACCAACCAGGGTTTGAACAGAAAGAAAAGAAAACTGAGCATGGTGTTGATTTTTTGTCTCCATGTGGGAATAATGTTACCATCATAATATTAGTGAAAACTAAAAAGTTTTGTAAGTCAGGAGGCTGTTTGATACAGAGGAACTAGTTTGCTTTGGTGATTCATATTTGAGGGTTAATGGAGGTCAGAGGATGCAAAGTTTGAGTAAAACTCAGTCAGACAGAAGAGAAGCTTCACTGACAGAGATCTTACCCCGGGACGATAAAGTGGAGGCTGCTGGAGTCGGCTGCACCTCCTCTGACTCCTCATCGGTACTACCTCCATATTCATCCTCCTTCTGATCTGATGCTTGGTCTGATTTTACTGAACCCCCCTTTTTCTGTCCCGCAGAACTCCTACAACAGAGACCAGAGAGTGCACACAATAGTTTAAAAATCACCACCAAACTTTCATACAAATGAATAAAACACTGATTAAATATCTTGTGACTTTTACAACAAAAGAGATGAATCAGAGAATTGCAGAAATCAAGGGAGTAGGCATAAAACTATTGAGAAATGTGTTGAGCAACTAGAAAAGAAAACAGCTGAACTGTCTGTTAAAAAGTAAGCGATGAAAGCAGTTGAAATGTTAGTTGACGTGTGACTGGTGAAAGCAGTTGAAGTGGCAGTGAAATGTCAGCTGAAGGTAGGGCTGGGCGATATGGCCAAAAAAGTAAAATCTAATTTTTTTCAAGCATAGGGCCGATTCACAATTCTGTTTAATGCAACAAGGCTGAAACATGATTGAAATGTTGTATTTTTATGACTTTGTGTGCAATATAACTGAGCATTAATAATAAAGTACTGAAATGTTCACATGTTAATGCAAAAGCTCAGTTTTAGGAGGCACACAGGGTAAAGAACTACAGGACTACAAGGCTATAATATACCTGGTTTCCTGTAGGTCTGTGACAGTTTCCTGTAGACTGCGGATCTTGGCTTTCTTCTCATTCAGGACCAGGACAAACCGAGAGTACAGCTCTGCCTCCAGGACTTCTTTACCACCAGCATAGCGCTTCAGTCTTCAATGTACAGCAACACACAAACACACACGTCTTAAAATCTGGAGGTCACACTTTCTTCTTCAGCGACTCCTCACTATATTAGCGTTCATCCAAAATGCCACAAAAACTACATGTAGACACAAATGTTTCCCTCTGGCAACGTAACACCACTACTGATAATCAGTGATGGATAGTGCCGTCGAGGGAGTGATCACAAAGCCATGAATCATACGAGGTGAGCGGCCCTCAGGCATTAACTTCATAGCAGTTCTTGTCTTTAATAAAAACATTTTAAACACATTTAAATATTGTGTGTATTATGTCGTTTAATTCTGATGACTTAAAGTACAAATCTGGTGATATTCTATAGTTTTCTTATCCTCAACAAATCCCATGAAAAGACCAAAACCAGCAGTGAATGTATCTACTAACAAGTGTGTGTATGTGTGTGTGTGTATCACAGCCTGATCGCTCTTCTTCCTCTGAGCCATAAAAAAAATATTAAAAACTCATCAGTGAGCCTCACTGTTGTTCCTTCATCACCATCAACACACACACTGGAGTTTATTTACACACCATCCTGCTGCCCCAAATACTCACTAGAGCACCAAATGTGGATTCATCCGCCACTGAAAATAGTCCCCAACAAAAACTACAGTGAGCAGCTGTTTGAAACATGAAACTATATATCTGTGGGGTGTTTTTAAAGATTTACGTCTTCAGTAGGAACCAATGGGCTCGGAGCTGAGAGCCACAGACAGGAAGTCCGACAGGACTGAGAGACGGACTGACATGTTGTTGGTTTCGTGGGATTTGTTGACAATAACAAATATGCGACGCCAGCTTTATCCTTTACACTGACGTACATAATGAATTGAGGCGGACTGTATGTTGAGCCGTATGAAACACAAGGGCCCCTCAGAGTTAGCAGCGCGTGATGGACTCACATGAACATCGCTGTGACATCAGTTCATAGCTTAAAGTGACGTACCCCCCCACACAGTGTTACATGAGTTGGGTAATAACTCAGAGGGAACCCTGTGATGGATTTTAGGGGAACTAAAACTTGTGATTTTAACTTCCACGGTGTCGTAATGTGTTGTGCAGGATTTCCACAAAAGCTCTGCGTGTAAAACCGAAAGACTTCACGTAACTAAAGTGCTGAAAGGCTAATGGACTTATTCTATGATTTTAATCAGTTTTTGTTGTATTCAGGTAAAATGTGTGTTTGTTTAGACATAATTAAACACTGATGGATCTCAGAGGTTTGATTTATACAGCGGAGGAAGAAGTATTCAGTACTTCAGTAAAAGTAGTGATACCACACTACAAAAGTACTCCATTACAGGTAAAAGTCCTGCATTTACAAGTACAAAAGTTTTATCAGCAAAATGTACAAAAAGTATCAAAAGTCATTATACAGAAAGGTTTGTTAATAGTCTGTTTTCAATAAAACAGTATATAAATAATAATATACAACAACATAATATACATATATTATATTATTTGATTATTATTAATAATTTACACATCTGTAAGCAGCTTTTTAATGTATTTAGTCAAAGTAGAGCCACTTTTAACTTATTTATATACTGTTGGGTAGATTAATCTCAATAAAACCAATACATCATGTTTTACAGCAGAATACAAGCACAATCATATGGTTTGTTTAGAAAGCCCTAATGTGTAAAGTAACTAGTAGCTATAATGTAGTGAAGTAAAAAAGTACAATGTAAAGTACAAGTATGGACAGTATTTTAGTTACTTTCCACCACTAGATTTATATTATTAAAAAAAGGGAAAAGGTGTTTACACTCAGCGAAGTTAGGCATCAGAAAAGACCTGAACAGGCTCATTTCCACTACAGTTGGGTTTGAAGTGGTCATTTGAGATAAAATACCAGCTTTAAACCACCATTTAATGTCATAATGAGGCTTTCCCGATGTGGAAATCATCCCTGAACACAGCCTGGTGCTGGTTCTGAGCAGTGGGAACCCTGGTTGTTCTGTGTTTTGTGTGCGTTTACTCTGCAGTGATGCGTTGCTGTTCTCGTCTCAGTCTCTGGTTCTCGTCCTCTAGTTTCTGGTTGTGGTGCTCCAGTGTATTTCCCCTCTGCAGAATGTGGATCAGCAACTCTCTGACGGCCTCCGCCGGCTCTGGGACGGCGTTCAGCAACACAGAACCCAACCTGAACTGGAAGAAGGGAATGCAAAGAAAGAAAAGTTCAGAGAATCGGAAACATGAGCTCAGTTTTTACTCCCTTTATTTACAGGCTTTTAGCAGAGTCACTACATGTCTTTCTTAGCCAGGTGTGCCATATATTGTTATTTTCAGAATCAGTGCTTTAGTTGTTTGCCTGTATGTCCACAGATTTTCATGGCAGATATCTGTATATGAATTGGATAGAGAAATGTGACAGTTTTCCAGGAATAAAAAACCATGTTGATGGGGCACTGTGAGCCTTAGTAGTATCAAAAAAACATACTGACCAAACCGAAAAAAGGTAATATTAATGGATTTTGTCAAGTTATTGTCTTGACGTTGAAGTGTGATTTACACTCGAGGATATCATGATCTCTGATGTGAATAAACGTCCATAAATCTGCTTAGAAATCATAGAAAAAAGACGCTTCAGAAATTGCCTGAAAATCCTCCTGTTTTTAAGTTTTCTTCAATATCACAGTGATCCAGTGATGGTTGTCTGTACATCCATGGGTGCACTGCAGACATGAAGTGCTAACAGCTTATTTACATTCGGCATATTTTTAATGCTGCCAATTTGCCAAATGTAAATATATGTAGGCTTTGATGGTTTTCATTTTTCTCTGTCGTCATACTGATTCCCAAATGGGTCTATGTTGGTGTTAGCATGTCCCGTCATTTTTGACTTCCTCTATTTTCACACAAAAGTCAATTTTCACACTGAGCTGATAAAATAAAATACAATAAAAGTAGAAGGACAAGCAGCTCAGAGATCTGATAATACTCTGTGGATTCATCACTACCAGTGACCCTTTTCAAATTACACATAGAAATTTGATCCATTGTTAATGTAAAATATTGAGCTTTTTATAGATAGAAGTGTTTCATCTTTCCAAGTTTCTGTTAATTAATGTGATTTAGTTTACCACTTTAATCTGGTTACTCACTGACATAGAAGGGCCGCTGTCCCCTGGGAGACAAAGTTTTCCCTCAAACAATGTTTGCACACAGATAAGAGGCCGAACGGTGACCCAGATCACCACTGACCTCTCTGACCATCAGCTCCCTAAATAACTGACCTTTACTGGGGGAGACACAGCTGTGTGCGTCTGTTCAGACTGGATAAGAAGACAGATAAACAGTGAAAATGTGCTGATAGACCTGGCTGGGTGAATCATTTAATCTCTGACACAACACTCCCTCCAACAACAAATACAATCATTACTCTGTACTGACAGAAAGTTTATAGACCTTTTACTCTGAAAGTTGTCCCCAAGTCATTAACCGAGATATAGATGCACTCTGCTGAGGTGATACCAACCGTTTACGTCTCATTTCACTCACTCTCTCACACCTTTCCCACCCTCTGTGCTTCTCTGCCACGTCAGGTTATTTACAAGTTATTTACAAGCTATTACTTCACTGCCTCTTAGAAATGTTAAGTAAATAACCCTCAGACTAAACAGCCGACTGAAACACTGCTCGAAGTGGAAATACCTCTTCTAAGCTCTTCTGGCAAACACTTCCAGTTGTAGCCTCATCGTGTTCACTTAGTCAGTATTAACCAGAAATAAGACCTTCAGCTGTCACCTGACGGCTCATATTAGGGATCTGAGTGGTAAAGCTACTGGTCAGAGCTTGATGTTGTTGACTGGTCTGAGACACCGCTGGGTTGGCTGGACAATGTTGATGTGGGCAAAGGTTTCTCATGTTGTCATAGAGACGCTACTGTTTCAAAAGCTGTTTCTGACTCTCTGATTCACACTAATTAACCGCCGGACACTTTTATTTGGAGAGAAACTCCACCTATTCCAAATTTACTGCCCAAGTGGGTGAATGTTAAAGTCATTAATATAACAGCAGGTTTATCGTAAAAGAATGAACCTTTCTCTATACAGAGTAGTGAGTTTGAACTCGCATCCTTTGCAGTTTGAACCTGTCAAGCTGAACAGGGGGACACAGTACGCTAAAGGTGCAATAGGTGTACATCTACACACACATAATATATACAGTATACTAGTATATATATAGTATATATATATATATATATATATATATATATATATATATATATATATATGAGCTAAAGGCTAAAACATCTTAATTTAGTGTGTTAGCATGCTAACATTTACTAATTAGCACTAAACTCAAAGTGCAGCTGAGGCTGATGGGAATGTCAGTAGTTCTGCAGGTATTTGGTCACAAACCAAAGTGTTGGACAAATTAAAATTATGACCTGATGATGGTGCTAGATCACCAAAGTCATTAAGATTCATCCTCTGGAGAACATGAATGTCTGTACAAAGTTCCATAACAACCCGTCCAATGGTTGTTGAGATATTTCAGTGTGGAACCAAAGTGGTGGACCGACCAACATCGGCATCCCTCGAGGCGCTAACGTAGATAAAAACATAAAGCTCAACTTTACCTTCAGACAAACCAATTTGGCAGCAACTAACATTTGATTTCAACTCTCACAGCACGATTTATCTTCCAAAAGTTATAACATCTCATGTTTAAAACGCTGCAGAGACAACAGAGACACGGGTTTATTACCAAAGGGCTGCCGTTAGCAGACCGTTAGCAGCTAGCTCACAGTCTGATCTCCTGGCTAGCTTCTCCTCACATCTACGAAAATGTTTGAGCAAATGTTCAAGGTAGGTGAAATGTAGATGGTTAATTTCTGGCCTTAGTGACACAGTGAAAGTTTTGCGTCTGGCTCACATCCTCCACCATCACCTCTAGTTGGTGTGAAATGCATGCTGGGATACTTGTCTAGCCCAAGTTTACACACACACGTCAGTACCCAGAATATCAAACCAAACTCCAACAGAAAACACCTGCAATGTCAAATGGTTGTTCGGCTGCAGAACTAAATGAATGTATGCATAAGCACACACACACTGTACATATGATCCTTCACTAACTGCCACTGTGTGCCGACACTGATCCTGGGACACCCGGGAACAGGGTAGTTTTAATGTAAGTTCTCTTTTTTATTACTTTACACTTTCAGTTTTCATTTTCTGAAAATGAGCACTTGAGTTTTATTTTGATTCATCTTTAGTTTTAGTCATTGTTTCCTATAAAAATGTCAAAAAACAGTTTCTAATGAACTAAAAACATGTGTTCACCATGACAACAGCAGCAGCAACACATTTTCTCCACACATCCTGTGGTCTTCACCGCCCTGATGGCTCCTGTACAAGGTCCACTCATCATGTAGCAACAGACTGATAACCACTCGCATCAACAGGTAAAAATGAAAGCTATTTTTATTCAGAGCAAGTAATCTGAGAGAATTTACTTTCACTTAGTGTTTCAGTTCACATTGTAGTTACTGTTTCATTTATAATTTTCTGCTGACTTTCCTTTTCAGTACAAACAGCACAATGAACTGTAATAACTTTGGTGATCCTCTGACCTTTTGCCATCATCAGGTCAACATGTTAATGTTGAGGTATTTAGTTCTGCAGGTATTTGGTTTATGACCAAATACCTGCAGAACTAAAGACATTCCCATCAGCCTCAGCTGCACTCTTGATGATGGTTAGTTACCATATTTGTTCTTTAGGTTTTATGTTCTCGTGCTGCTTTTATGGTTTTTTTTGTGAGTGAAAGTCAATTCCCCCTCCTGTGAATAATAAAGATGTATTCTCTTCTAAACAAATAAAAGGATTTGTTGAAGAATGCGTAGTAATTAATGGCTTTATATACTCACTGTGGTCATCTGATTATGATTATACTACATAATACTGTATCCGTTGTGAGAATAAGCCTTTAAATCTATTGAAGTCAGTGGATTCAGTAATAGAAAACACTTGTGAAACACAAAGCAACATGAATACCAAATGTCTCAGTCCTTACAAAAAGATCTTATTTGAGCTGGAAGTCCGCAGCGTTACAGAGAACATGCTGACAAAATGCTTCACCATAAACACACACACACACACACACGCTTGGTATGTTAACCACCTCAGGTAACACCTGTACGAGTGTGTGTGCGTGAGAGTCTCACTTCGTGGCTCTTTTGGTGTTTTGCAGCGTTGAACAGGAGCTGCGATTAGAGGGGAATGAGCAGGCATTAGACTGAGGCCTTTCATTATGACTCATAACTTTATGACAGATGAATTACTGTTTGGTTTTTTTTACGTTGAGCAAGAGAAACCCTGTGATGACACATCCCGGCACACTTCTGTAAATCCACTCTTTCTAACTCTCGTTTTTCAAAAAACAGGAGCATCGATTCATTTCCCCTCTGCTGCAACAGACTCACTCAGATTTCCATTCTGTCATAACTACCATGGCAACAGAGGCTTTGTGTCTCCATCATGAATGAGTGTGTTCACACAACCGACCCCTGAACAGGGATTATTCAGTCAGTTGCTCAACTCCCTCACATCTGTGTTCTCAGCAACAAAATCACAGCACTGCAGATACATTTATATTTGTATGTTATTTGTTTCATACGGTCTCCTAGCAACATCAGTTCACCTAAATCAATAGCAAAAATACTTCTAATAAGTCAGAATTGTTTAAAACAAACAGGGCTGCAACTAACAATTTCAGTCATTATCAATTAATTTACCAACAAGTTTCTCTTTGGTGTGAAAAATGTCCATCACTAGTTCCCAAAACCCCTGGTGACTTTTGAAAACGTCTTGTTTTGTCTGACCAGCAGCTTAAAACCCAAAAATAACTAACTGACAGCTATTCTGATAATCGATTAATCGTTTTAGTCAACATCTGCTGGTTCCAGCTTCTTAAATGTGAGGATTTTCTGCTTTCTTTGTCATTTCTGACAGTAAATGAAGAGTCTTTGGGTTTTGGACTGTTGGTCGGACAAAAGAAGCAACTTGAAGACGTCATTTTGAGCTCTGGGAAACTGTGATTTTCAACAACTTTGACACTTTATTGACTAAACAGTTAATCGTGAAAATAATCGGCAGATTAATCGATAATGAAAATAATGGTTAGTTGCAGCCCTACATAGAATATAAAAAAACAAAATATTTACATCTGAGGAGCTGGAATGTGAATGGATGTGAATTTTTGCCATTTGTGCTGAAAAAATTATGAAACGATTATGAAATTACCAAAATACCTGCCAATTAATTTTCTGTCGATTGATTGACTAATTGTTGCAGCTTTAAAAAAAACAGCATACAAACACACAATACTGCAAATTTGCAGAAATGGTTTTTAGGATTAATAATCAGGTAACAGATATATGGGATATGGGAATGCTGGTGCACACTGTCAAACAATCTCTCCTTGTAGTGCTGCACTCGGGTGTTTATACAAAAAGTGATGAAAGTAGTTCACACACCGCAGAGATGCTGAGACTGAACCAAAACTGTCCGTAAAACCAAAACAATGAGCCGAAACATGCTAAAATGTGGATGATCGTTCTCTGTTGATTCATCAACCTGGTTTCCAGCAGGCCAAAATATCAGTTGCTGCTGCTTTAAAATTCATCCTCTGGGGACCAATCAGATCAGAGCAAACTGCAAGTGAATCTGTCCATTAGATGTCAAGATGTCTCCAGTGTTGGATCGCGTCCTCAGGCTCTGCTAAAGATGAGAAGCTCAGCTGAATTATGACGATACAACTGGAGCTGAGAGGGCAACAGTTAAAGCCAATGATGCGTTACGATTGGAATATTTATTACATGATAAATCAATTCAGACCAAAAGCGCTGATCTGTGAACAGTTTGCTGCGGCAGCGAAGGTTAAATTGATTTGTGGCCTTCAGATTTTATTTATTTGATTTGAGGGAGACTTGGCCAAGAAAGCACACACAAAAACAGACACGGGACAACAGATACATGAGATACTCACCCAGGGAGACAAAATCATTACACTGATTTGAAAATCACACCAGAACAAATGCAACAACGTATGAGCCACTGATGCTACACTAGGCATTTTCTACAAAACATTAAATAACTTTGGAACCGTTTATGATAGAGACGAGCTTTACCGTGAGATTCTCAGCTTTGCAACTTGAATTTGGTGCATTTATGACAATCAGTTGGCTCATTTGAGTGGAAATTTGCACATCACAGTGGCACATTTGCTTATTTGACTATTTTCTAATAATATATAACACTTTGATATCAACTCTCAGAAGTGATATGGACCAAAATTTAAAGACAGCACCAAAATGTAAATATTGTCACATTGTCCAGTGAAAAAACACCCAGGACAACATCCAATAAATGTCTGTAACTCACTGAGGAAAAGGAGCATCTGCACCAAACTACATGGAGCTCCAAAACACCTGAATACAACTTTTCACATTGAAAAAACTAAAATTCCCAGGTCGACTCTGGAGTTATTTAACAAAACACAAGATTTTTTCACTGGGCGTTTTTTGTTTATGTCAAATATGGTGTGCTCACACAAAGGTAATGCATGATGGTGACTTTAAACTGCAGCAGAAAGAAAGGGCAGGTTCCCCTGAATCATATGATGTATAACACTTTATACTGACTGAAAGAATGAGCTCAGAATTAAAAAATATAAAACTATGTTCAGGCGTTTCTTTGTCTGTGTAGGTTTAAGAGGGTTAGAGGCCGTCCACAGATCTAAAGCAGATCACAGAACGTATCTGTCCTCACACGTGGTTATTTCTAGCTGTTATCGTATTAGCTCTCTCTGGTGAGGTAACACTTAATCACGTGAAGCGGCGACTCAAGTTTCTGAAATAACATCAACAGACGTAGATTAAGGAAGCAGAGGTGACGCCGCTGCCATCAACAGTATACGCAGCGCTGACCGACGTCACGTGAAACATCAACAACCCTGAAGAAGGCTTTAATGTCAACACTCAACCTACATTTTACTGATAAAGTCAAAACACACGACCACTTTTTGAAATTAACCTTCTGACTCGTCTGCCGGCAGAGAGAGAATTTAAATAAACACACTCACACGTCTACATCACGTCTCACCATGCGGCCTCACTGAGATGCGCTCACATATCATCTGCAGAGATACTCTGAAGACTAAGCTTCACTCACAGAGATGTCCTTCTGAACCTTCTCATACGCCAGTGTGACGGCGGAGCTGTGGTCGGGCGGAGACGGCGTCAGTGTGAAGCTGTAAGTGGTGGAGTCTTCTGTCTCGGTCAGCGCCTGCTGGAGGTCCTGGACGTACCTCTCCGTCTGCATCTCCAGCTCCTCTGCCTCACCGCACACTGCTGCCTCACTCACTACAGAAAACACAGGGAAGTTACAAAGAGGATGAGCTTGAATCATCCTGCAGAAAGTGTGTTTAAATAAGAGTTAAACAAACAGCACCTTGGTGGGGTTTAAGGCATCAACCATGAACCGCCAGTACATTTACTCAAGTACTGCAGTTTACAGAGCTGGCCTGACCCATTAAGTGAAGCAGTTGTTTAGGGCCCCCTGGTCTCTGGGGAGCCCCTAGAAAAGATTATTTTTAATGAACACAAGATAAAAACAAAAAATTGAAACAGTGACAAAACAATGAGCTCAGAGATGGGACAAATTTATAATTTAGGTAGGTAAGTAAGGGATGTACTGTTCCGTACGAAAGAAGCACTCAGGATTCTGTGCTAAAAAAACAACCAATCACATTTTGCGGTTGTATTAGATATTAGAAGTTCAACAAAACAGATGAACAAGACAAAAACGAAAGTCAACACTAACTGGGATACACATCTTCACAAGCTGTTCTTCGACAGTTTGCATCAGATCTTTTTGGTCATGTCTCATCGTTTCTATACCTGAAGACAGGTGATATTCAGCCCTTTCCAACGAGAACATTACTTTAAAAACTGCATCAAACTTTAACCAGGTCAAGCAGAAGGCCCTGAGCAGGAGCCTTCACAGGGTTACTGTGGTCTGTTTACAGACAGTGGTGCTGCTAAGAGGTCCCACTTTAGTCTTTACATGCTTATTTGTGCTTATACTAATATTTACAAAACACAAGTTGGTTCAGTGTCATGAGGGGGGCCGCAAAACCAAATCCTGCTTAGAGCCCCCACAAGTCTAGGGCCGGCCCTCGTAGTGTAGTACAATCTCTTAACTTATCTTTTAATTTATTCAATCCTACAGTTAAATGAACTTTTTCCTACATGCAGCCATCCACTGAGGTGGAAAATGACTTTATCAATATTAAACGATTATCTAAATAGTTGCCAATTAATTTTCTGTCAGTCGATTAATTGAATAATCGTTTCAGCTGTACTTGTACACTTGTAACTAAAGCTGTAAAATAAATGTGGTGCAGTAAAAAGTACTAAATTTCCCTTTGGGATCTAGCGGAGTATAAGTCTGAAGTGGCATGAAAAGAAAAGACTCAAGTAAAGTACAAGTACCTCAAATGTATACTTAAGGACAGTACTTGAGTAAATGTACTCAGTTACATTGCACCGCTGTGTGAAACTAATAAATCTTCCACCGAGTGAAACTGTCCGAGCAGCTAAAAGGTCAACGATGCTCTAAAATGTTCCCAGGTGAAGTGAGAAAGGTGTGTGTGTATGTGTCTGTGTGGTCAAACAGGTGAGGCTGTCCAGGTATCAGGTGAGCATAAATCTGTCAGGTCAGACGTTAAATGTGAGACGACAAGTTGTTGTGAGGTCACGCTGGGTGAGATTTTTCTTACCGTCTCCCCTCCAAGCATCCCGCCCATCAGTCAGCAGCAACTGGAAGCCTGAACCTAAGCCCCGCCCCCTCCAGTCCACCCGCAGGAAGTAGGAGGAGTCAGGCTCTGATGAGACGTGGATCTCACGCACTGACGTGTGCATCCCTGCAGACCTAAAAACACCAGACACACAAACAAAACAACCCCGAGTTACAGGACTACTCTGGTTTCTGGCACACGGGTCGTTTATGAACAAATTTCTGTCTGGCAACATTTTGGAAAGGATCCCTGCAGAGACAGACCTTTTTGTTAAAGAGTAAGATCCTTTCGTCTTCCTGCAACAACTCAATCTCTCGCGAGATTTCAGAGCGAGACTTTCTGTTTCTGATTAAACAAAAAGGATCTCACTCTTTAACAAAATTTCTATCTCTGTAGGGATCCTTTCCATAATGTTGTCAGACACCTAGAATAACAGTCTGAGCCAGAGTCAGTGGCAAAAACAAGCACTTTTAGTGGACGGACTTTGATGGGCGCAACTGCCCCAAAGGATGACGTTGCAGCCATTGCAGCCTGTTCGCGGATAAGATAAGATAGATAAGATAAACTTTTATTGATCCCACAGTGGGGAAAGTTCACTGTTAAAGCAGCTCAAAAAAGAGATAAAACAATTAAAGAAAGAAAGAGAAATTAAATAAAAGAAACATCATATACACAATACAATAAATATAAGAAACAAATAAAAATACAAGGACCCTAAAGTGCTTGATAGTCATCAGTCAACATCAGTCATACTGTGATGTGAGTGGTGGTTACAGTGACGCAGCAGATTGTAATGCAGCATTATGCAGTCTGATTACAGTGGGAATGAAGGACCTGTGGAAGCGCTCCTTCTTACACTTCGGGTGTAGGAGTCTATCACTGAAGGAGCTGCTTAAGGCCCCCACAGTCTGATGCAGAGGGTGGGAAGTGTTGTCCATGATGGCGGAAAGTTTTGCCAGAACCTTCCTCTCCCCCACCACCACGATGGAGTCCAGGGGGCAGCCACAGACTGAGCTAGCTCTTTTTATCAGTCTGTTGAGTCTGTTCTTGTCCCGCTCAGAACACCCCCCTCCCCAACACACCACTCCATAAGAGACCACAGATGCCACCACAGTCTCATAAAAAGTTGCCTGCTCACACCGAAGGATCCTAGCCTCCTCAGCAGGTATAGACGACACTGACCCTTCTTATAAAGAGAGTCGGTGTTATCTGTCCTGATATCTGGATGCCGGTGTAGAAAATATGTAGAAAATAAGGCCCATGTTTAAAAATACCAGAGTTTCCCTTTAACCCAAACCAGTGAAATAGTAAAACACAGACTGTTCAGACCTTCTGAGTGGCAGACTGTAAGATGACAGTCCTGCTTGCTGGAGGTGTGTCAGACCTGGTGGAGATCTATCATAACTCCCCCACAGCTGTTCTTACATCATTTTCCTGGCATGTGTCGCAGCCTGCTGTTCACGTGCCAGCCAGCACTTTACCCCCCCTCACCATCGCTGCGACCCTCCTGCAAAACAGCCGCTGACAGAAGAATAAAACCTCCTCCAGCAGCTACTTTGACATGCTGTGAATTCATCTGCACTGCAGCATTTGCAGGGGGCCGAGTTATTGTTTTATAGACAGAATGAAAGACATGTTGAAGGTCCGATGGGGAAATGGATCTGTAAACCATCAGAGACCCCATAAGGCTTGGCAGGAGAAACCTCGAATCCCCCACAAGAGAAAACACACAAGGCCTGCCTGTTGTTAGCTGTTTTAGAGCTGCAAGATGGGGTGCAGTATCAGATTATATTCAGGTAAAACTGACCTCCCCTGAACAGTAATTATCCAATCATAGTTTACCAACGGTAAGTCGGTCTGTTTTGGATTTCTCCACATGTTGAAGCGGCGTTCACAGGGCTGTAGTACGAGAGATTCTCTGTAAACAAAGAGTTTGGAGGGTGGTGTCTTTTTTCAGCCTTTCCAAAACTCTAACGTAAGCCACTAACGTTAGCATGCCTGGTAGAGGGTGACACAGGAGTGAATTTTCATTTCATTTCCGTCCCAATCCTGAAAGAAAGACTCCCGTCCCGGCTGCAACCAACCAGCAACAAGAATAAAAAAGAATAAAAAAAGACAACAGAACGACTAGCATTATGTTTAAAATAAAGAAAATAGCGTTTATTCATATTAGAACTGCATATTGTCTTCATCCTCAAAGCCTGTTCTTGTGTAAAAGTGAAACATGCTGTTTGAAAATACTTAAACAGAAAAAAATAACGGTCTGATATTACATTTTTTCCCTCACTATACTCGTACTATAATACTAGAGCTAACTAGCTATCCAGCACAAAAGCTTGTCTTGTGTAAAAGTTATATAAAATGTAATATAAAAGCTCTTATCTTTGTATGGCTTTAAATTGAACACTGTCCAGCCTGTTAGCTTGTTGTTATTTGTCTGACATTTGTACTTTTATTTTATTACTTTTACTTTATATTATCTTATTTTCATTATTGCTACAGTATTGTAATGTCTGACTAACACATGCTACATGTTCAGTGTGTCAGGCAAGAAAGTTAATTCTACTTAATTGTTGTTTTTTTTACCCCGGAGCTTTCAACCGTATCTCTTGGTCTTAATCAGCAGATGGAGTTGTTGGTTTTTTTTCTTGCATTTTCCCCTAATTAACTTGATCTATTTTCTGTTTATCAAATAAACTTGAGAAGGAAAATCTACTAAATTCTCAAGCACCACCACCACCACCCCAATATGCCTCCTCATGCTAGAATGAGGGTTATGTAATTGTTAAACATCGGTGTTCCTTAGTGCCGTTTGGTCATGTAATGACCAAAGTGAGCAGGACTGTTGTAAATGATTAGTCCAGCTTCATGCAACCGTGTCATCACAGCTCTGTAAGCACTAATACACAACCTCTCATTAGGTGTAAGTACAGGCTCCGCAGAGTAAAACGGAGAAACTCACACCTCAGTTAGCTGGATACTAATGACCAACCACGGCAGCATGCCTCCCAACACAGCCAGACACATGTTTGAGCAGAGCAACACAGCAGCCTCATCTTTAACAACATCCTTTTAACACCTGCTTCACGACTACATACATATATGCACAGTCGGAGGAACTTCTCATTTGAAAGAGATACTGGAAAGTGTCATTTCCTGCATTTAAAGACACCGTTACGTGCGGCAGGATGTTCCACTGTCTCTGCACCACAGACAGGGACAGAGTTTAAATTCTACAGTTATGATGGCAACGCTGACCTGCTGGTCGGTCGTCCACCACTTTGGTCCAGACTGAAATATCTCAACAACTAAAATATTCTGGCTGCAAGGCGATGACTCCGGCTGACTTTGGCGATCCCCTGACTGAGCATTTGTGGTTCAGAGTGAAATGTCTCAACATCTATTGGATGGATTGCCAGGAAATTCTGTACAGACATAGACTCTTAGGGTGCTTTCCAATCCTCATATCACTATTTAGTCAGCGGGAGAGACATCACATCGACTGAGCCGCTGAGAGATGACAGCTCGTTGACAGATAACAGAAGCTGCGACAGACTGCGATGGATGTTTGAGCGAGAGGGTCAAAGCTCAAGGCGCAATGTTATGACGAAGTAGTATGTCCTAATTGTATGCAGAGTGCATGCAGCAGTACGTACTAAAAGTTAAAAGAAAAAGTATGCAGCATTAGTCTCATTAAACTCTGTATGTTTAAATTGGACGATACTTATAGGCCAGGAAGGAAGAAAGAATCACGTATTTATTCACCAGCAAGCGTGGACAGGCTTTGAAAAAATTAAACAATTAGTCTATAAAATGTCAGGTAATAGTGAAAAATGTCACCATTTTCCAGAGACCAAGGTGAAATGTTCAACAGTCCAAACTCCAAGATATTCAGTTAACAATAAAACTAGAGCTGCAACAATTAATCGATTAATCATTTAGTTGATCAACAGAAAGATAATCTGCAACTATTCTGATAATCGATTAAGTCATTTTTAAGGCAAAAACGCCAAACACTCCTTAGTTCCAGCTCATTATTTGTGAGGATTTGCTGCTATTCTTCGTCTTATGTGACAGTAAATTTAATATTTTTATACTTTAGACTTTAGTCAGTTGAACACAACAGAAAATATGATGACATCACTTTGGGCTTTAGGAAACCGTGCTGGACATCAATCAATTAATCAAGACAATAATCTGCAGAATAATCGATAATGAAAGTAACTGTTATATACACACACACACAGAGAGAAAAGCAGAAAATCCTCACATTGGAGAAGCTGCAACCAGAGACTGTTTGACATTTTGCAGATTAATGATTAAACATCAATGTATAATCGAAGTCTTCTGTTGATCGACTTTTAGATTAACTGACTAATTGTTGAGACTTTCTTGTTAATGTCGGGTGTGGGGGGTGGGGTGTAGCACTGACACACCCCAGTATTTCTGTCCACAGAGGGAATCTTGTGGTGATTATGGAAACTGTATTTGGCTGAATCCAATCCCTCATCTCCCGCGATTAAATGCTCAGATGTTTAACGGGGTTTGGTGTGACTTTCTTTCCGCACAGCAGCAACGGCGAAAACATCCCCGTCGTCCACAAACACACAGACAGACGGTCACAACAGCAACAACAGCAGCAGCAACCCGCCAGCTCGTTTCTCACCTGCAGCTTCGCCGAGTTCGTCCGAGGAGTAAATCTAATCTTTGAGCTGCACCGGGGAAGAAGACTCTTGCGGCATCAGCAAGCGACACAGCTGAGCGAATCAGGGGCGAGCAGCATCAAAAGCAGCCAATGGGAGAGAAACACGTGGTTTGTTTATGCGGCGGCTACTTCTCAATATATGTTAATTACCACTAAATTCCAGTGGTGTAATGTAACTAAGTACTTGTACTAAAGTACTTGTACTTAGTTACACATATTTGGTACTTTGAGTACTTCCACTTTATCGGAGCCTGAAGTCTGAAATAAAGTTCGAATTGAAATTGAATTTATGCATCTCAGAGGGAGATATTGTGCTTTTTACTCCACTACACTTATTTGACAGCTTTAGTTACTCGTTACTTTGCAGAATAAGATTTTTACATTTTATAAAATTAAAAAAAAAAAAAAGAAAGAAAAGAAAATAGCACAGTGACAAACTCAGTGCTGTACAATTCAAGTAAGGCTTTGTCTGTGTGTTTGTGTGTTTGATAGTTTTAGCACCAGCAGAGCTCTGTGGCTCAGAGGGGCTTTGGTTTGGCTCTGCACATGGGAACGAGTATAGAACATCACCAGACTGAACATGTTCTGTATGGCTGGAAATATATGAACTCAATAATGACTTATTAAGGTTGAGCCTTCCCGTGCATGCAACCATTCCCATATCGAGCTTTACAATTCATGTAAAAGACAATGCTGATCGTGGGAACTGGCCCATAAAATTCTCCCTGTCAGTCTTAGACGTTCTGTTGTTTTGTCCTTTCGACATGCCTTCACTTCTCTGCATATTCAAGACAGCAGAAACCAGACAGACAACTGCTGCATCTGATGAGAGGAAGCGAGTTAAAGCAGAACGTAACGCCGTGTCCCTCTGTGTTGGTTTGGCTTCCTTGTCAGAGAGGCTGAGGCGACAAGCTGTGCGCCACATGTGCTTCAGAGGGAAATGAAGGGATTACTGAGTCCATGATCTGAGTTCTGCAAACAGACACTCTTTCCAAGAATAAGTGCTTTAAAAGGCTGCTTGGCCATTAAAGCACTTTCTAGTGAGGAAACACACTGAGGCCCACATCAGTACAGGGATTTACTGTGTGTGTGTGTGTGTGTGTGTGTGTGTGTGTGTGTGTGTGTGTGTGTGTGTGTGTGTGTGTGCAGTAGTCGCACGACCAGAGTTCACCTGTGCAGCTCTCCCAGGTGGGAAATATTAAGTTTCAGAGAGTCTCAGAGTAAATTCTACCTACTACCTACAGAGGTTACGTCAAAGTCTAAGACTTAAATAGTGTATAATTAAATTACTACATATTTTAAACCTCTTTTTTCGGCCAACTCATAAGATAAGATAAGATAAGATAAGCCTTTATTGTCCCACAGCGGGGAAATTTTAGGGTTAGGGTTAGGGTCATGGAGCTGATGTTAGCTTAATTGGCTAGCTAGCTACATCTGGTTCTGCCAGCAACAATTATTATTTCAGTTGACGAAAGTGGGAGCGTATCTGTGTTCCCCAGCTCAATGTCCTCTTCATATGACACGTTAAGGAGACCTTTCAAAGGGTTTTATGTTCTCAGGAATGTTTCCGCTGTAGGTCAGATGGTTAATGTCTGTTTCTCTGGGTCAATATGTTGAAATCACCTACAGCTTATAGCCTGATGTTATATTCCGTAAAACCTTCGCCCTCAAATTTGCGGCAAGACAGTTTTCTTGACTTTAGATATTTATATCTCCACAGAGGCTGAACAGATTTTTACCATTCAAACTGTATTTAAAACGTCCATCTTCCTTCGTTCTTTGCAATTTGAACTGCGAAGATAACCCAAACTAACCTTTTACAAAGTACGTAAGTAATGGACCTTCTTTTGTCTGTCTGACATCAAGGACCCATTGTTTCAAAAATGACTGAATTTCGACAGTAAAACTGCCACAGTAATTATAAACTGCATATTTGCAGTGCGAGAACAGAAAGCTTGACAGGAATAGAAACAGTACAGTACAGTAAGGGTGGTGGGGCTTAGCGAAGGGTCCATTACTCGACTACTACATTTAAATTTCACAGAAACTACGCGTTGGTGAATTAAAGAGCCCACAGAGAGCTTTTTACAAATCTGGGATCTGCATCTGTGTACGTATGAATGTGGCGTACTGTTTGCAGAAAGTTCAGTTTGTCTTCGGGACAGACACAAAGACACCAGGAAGCTGTCAACAGAGTGACCTGCATCCTCTGATCCCTCTGCTCTCTCAGCCACAGCTGAGTCTGGTGGGACTCTGGGCTTCTTACTTGGCTGCATTTCCTAAACTACCCTGAAGTCATGGAAGCTACTGGGATAACTGGTTTCCTCCAGCACCAACTAAAAAAAAACTCAGTAATGAATGTGTGCTTTCTTCTTGTATTTGCTCATGTTTTAGTTGGCTCCAACAGTAATTCCTTCCTGTTTATGTATTTATGTTTCTCATCACGCAGTTCTTTAATTTCTTTTCAGGATCAGAAGCAACTCCTGCTCAATAATCCACTGTGTTATAATTAAAATGCAACATCATTAATTGTAAGTAATACAGTCATTTAACATGGTATTAAAGCCACTATGTACAGGATAAGAAATTCTCGCCCTCCTGTGGTATATATATATATATATATTCTCTTTTCACAACATGCAAAGTTCATGTGCAGTTCTCCTCCACTCTACAGAGCCTTTTAATGTCTTTCAGTTTATTATTTAGGGGTGACTGTGGCTCAGCAGGTAGAGCGGGTTGGTGGTTTACACTGAGTGAAATATTCAAACCCAAGACTCCATGTTTTTAATGGCTGCACTATCCAATCAAATAGAAATATTCTAAATGTCTTGAGCATCATTTTATTCACATTTCCTCAAAATTAAGCTGGAAATATTTGGGATCTTCAATTAGAATAAAGTAAAGTTGTGAGTTTGAGTTTAGTAATGTTTTTGTGGTTTAACCTTTCCATCCTTGCAATTTTATATTTTATGTTTTTTTTTTTACTTTTTAATCTCCTGTTTTTGATCTCATTGTTTGTTTTTATATTCATCTGGTTGCTCTGTAAATGCTGGATGTGAAAATAAGCAACTGATTGCTAATAAGTTCATCATATCAACTTAAAAAGTGATGATATGTCAGGTGGCCAAAAAAAAAAAAATCAATTAACAGCTTTAATTTGAACATTTTTGCAGACATTTAAATGCTTTTTGTTCTTCTGGCAGTTTCATGATGTTCCTCCAAGTACTCAATCATTGCCTTTATACAAAGTATGAAAACAGTGCAGTATCTGTATTTAATTAGATGTACTGATACAGTCCGTTCTGGACACGGCCGAGCTCACAGTGAACACAGCCTCCTCCATCCTGCCCACAGGCCTTCTTAATCCAGCCTCAATCAGTTAACCAAACTGGCTTCCAGACGTCTATGTAAACACATCTGTGCTTCTTTTTGTTATTGTTTTTATTAGTTTGGTTGCTGATGCTGTTACTGTCCAACATATTCAGTCCACTGTGGCTCCATGTACTTTTGGAGAATGCTGGGCCTCGAAAGAGAGACCTTGCAAGGTCTCTGTAAAACAATGCTCTTTTCTTATGCTCTGTATTGGATTTGTGGTCAAACACACTCTGGCAACTTTGTTATTTCTGGAAATGTTCTTTATATTGGCTGAGTGAACCTTGGTTACTCAAGATTTAATCTCTATAAACAGATGTCTGCATATGAATGCAGAATCTGTAGGCAAGGGATAAGATTTTGGTATCGGAAACGTTCTGGTTTCCGTTTGTAGCCTGAGTAGTATTGACCAATCACGTTTGAGCGGGCTTTGGTTGCATGCAGGTAAACAGTCCATGTGGAGAGCAAAAGAGGCGGAACACATTGGCCAAAATGCAATCTCAGAACTTGTCAGCTATCGTCTGACGACGGTTTTCAATCTCAGAACCCTAGAGATTAGCTTTTAATTAGCTTTTTTAAAATGTTCCTGCATTCAAATAGTTGTCATACAATAGCCAATTGGTTCAAGATTGCTAATCAGACTATAAACAATGGCTGGCATACGGAAGAGGAAGTCTTGGCCCGGATATCCGTTGTGCGGATATCTGCTGACTACACCGGAAACCCTGAAACACTGGTCGTTGCCCCCAGAGGCTAAATCGTGGTCAGACGATTGGTGATTGGTTCCAAGATTGCTCAAGATTTGAAGTTTGTCCTTTACGATGTCTGTGGTTTCCTCCTGCTATTAAAACTGTACTGAATGATCACCAGTCAGTGTCTAGTGAGATGTTTATATGTTGGCCAACCTGCGTCTGAATGCACCAAATGGAGATGATCCCTCAACAGTATTAGAAGTCTTGTATGTGCGTTTGTTTCTGACCAAACACAGAGTCAACACCACAGCAGAATAAAGAGTTTATTCACAGAGTTGGAGGCTGGTTGATCCTGAGAGATCTCGGAGGGACTGGCGATAGAAAAGGTCAACAAACCTCTCCAGGGTCTGGGTCATTTATTTAGGTTGGCACAGGAGGGATGTGATTCTGGTCTCTGCTTGGTGTGGTGGGTGTCGATGGGAACAGGCAGAGAAGATCAGATCTGAATAGTGAAGTACAGAGTTTGGAAGGTGGACAAGACTCTAACGGATAATTCTATCAGTTATGATAACATTTAACCCCATAGGTGACCTCAGCACTCTGTACGTTTCTCCGTGATTCGGTCACATTGCGTCCCTGTTATCCAGCAGTGGGTTGTATCTTCAGAGGTATTTTCGTGATCTCACAGATGTCTTCTGTCTGTCCGGAATGATAACATGTTTGCCCGAGGTGAAATCATTGCTTAAATCCACTGGCCACTACCACAGCCTGAGCATCAAACTTAACGTACATTCCTGTGAAGAAGAAGAGCAGAGTGGAACGGTGCAGTCGGTGGAAATATTGCATTTAAATGTTGCTTTTGCCTCGGATAAACATTTTATCATTCCAGGCAGAAAGCAAACACCTTTAAAATCACAAAAAGAGAAAAGACACTGCTAAATAACATTTAGACTTTTCCTCTAAGGTGTACATTTACTTCTGGAACAGAACCTGGAAGTTCTGGTTTCACCTCGGCTCCATCTGGAAACATGGTGCCATCTCTACAACAAAGTCCAATGGGGCAAAAAAACTCCAGCCCACAGATGATCAGGCAAGCTGTAAACAGTTTAGTGCCAGATTACACATGGAGGTGAAACCGGATGTTGGTGATCCCTCATTGAACAGATAAACTGTGTTCACACAACTCTGACAATGACAGCGAGTCAAAGTGGAAGCAACCGTCTGACGTCTTCTTAGTGACGTAGCTGGGATCTGAGATCTCTGTGATTAACATGGTGAGTACAATGTTATTATTACTAAAATGTTGCTTCTTCTTTCTGCTTTTTGATGGAATTACACAGTTTGCTAATTATGGAACAAATAGTATACGTACTAAAACGCGTGGTCCACAGTACTGCATGATGAGAAAGTGACTCAAACTATGTTTTGTCCAGTGGACCCACCCAGAGCCTTTAGAACTTGCTGGGACCCATCAGATAAACAGAAACAGGTTTCCCGGTGGCTCCTGGCATCACCAGAGGGCCCGACCAGACAGCACAGCCTTATTAGCTCCAATAGACTCCTAACAGATCCACACGGGGCCTTCAGTTTCTGATCTCCTCTGCTCTGTCATTAGCTAACTCTTCACTTTCATCTCCTCTGTACTACTCAGGGATCCTTCCTTCCGCCTGTCTTTAGCATCGCCTGCACCTAATAGCCTCAAGCAGACATATGTGCATGAATGCGTACATGAGTCAAGCACTTTAGGCTAGATCCTGCAGTAATGACTTCCAGCTCAATCTTTAGGTAACAAGCATTTCCTGGTAGTTGTGTCTGCCTGAAGACAACCCCTGACCAACTTTCTGCAGCTCTCTGAGGCTCAGTCCTGTCTTTGTCACACAATAGTCCTTTTAAGACATAAAAAGATTAATCTATCTGTTAAAGTGATGGCTTATTGTCAGCTCAGCATGTTGTGTTACATTTCCAGGGATACAAGCAGATTTTTAAATGTAGAAAGGCCATTTCGCAATATGAGTTGGGCTGAGATCCAGAACAAGAGCTAGCAACTTGGAGCTAGCAACAGGACCCTTACCACATCCAGGCTGCAATCCTACCTCAGAGAGTAAATTCTGGTGACATTAATGAGCCTGTTTGGCTTGTATGTCCAGCCACAACTCTTGGCTTTGAAATAATGACCACTGAAAACTCTTGTGTCTGTGGGTAAACAGGCTGTGAGGTCCTACTGAACAGTTTAGAGGAACTGCACAACTCGCAGACAGACTGGAGATGGATTTTGCTTCATCAGAACTGATTGTCTTTTGTCACACAAACACATGTATCTGTGCAAACTAAGCAACCATCACCAAAACTGAAAGATGAGGCCAATGCAGAACCCCAAGATGCAATACCACTAATGACCACTAGATGCAATGAAATCTGTGTCTCATAGCAATTAATTCAAATAGAGTAAGTGATACAATTATGTACAGCATGCCGGCCGAGAGAGCTCAAACCACTGCAACATAAAGGATAAGGCTGGTGAAGATATAGATCTTCTTGTTGTCAATGAATCCCATTAAAAGACCAAAACCATCTCTCAATACTGTCTGACTTCCTGTCTGTGGCTCTCAGCTCCGAGCTCATTGGTTCCTGCTGAAGACATAAATCTTTAAAAACACCTCACAGATATATAGTTTCATGTTCATAAAAGACTCAGTAATTTCCTAAAACAGCTGCTCACTGTAGTTTTTGTTGGGGACTTTTTTCAGTGGCGGATGAATCCACATTTGGTGATCTAGTTAGTATTTGGGGCAGCAGGGCGGTGTGTAAATAAACCACAGTCTGTGTGTTCATGGTGATGAAGGAACAGTGAGGCTCACTGTGTTTTTAATAGTTCTGTTATTGATTTGGGTCTTTTCATGGCATTTGTTGACAAGAAGGAAAATACAGAATATCACCAGACTTTAAACACAAGCTAACTGACAAAACCACTTTGATAAAACATGTCAAACTTGGACCCAACTTTGAAAGTTGTGTTGTAAAGTCTGTATGGATACTTTATATGCTCATGTGGGTTTCACCAACTTTGTTTCTAATAGGAAACGAATTTCTTTTTCATCCCTTTCCATTTAAAAGTCAACTTGAGTGAGACTGAAGAACCTCCACCCTGCCATCAGTCAGCAGAGACAACTGAGTTTTTCCATTACAGTGCCATGCAGCAGGTGTGGATGGGGGGGTGTTTAGGTCAAGACAATTAACCCATGATGTTGCTGTGAAGTTTTCCCTCTCCTCTCACGGGGGTGGGGTGGGGGGGGGGGGGGGGGAGGTTGCAGTCCATAAATGAAGTCCATAAATGAAGGTAGTGAAGTTCATTAGGGTTGGCCTACTTTTGGAGGCAGGGGCACCGAAAAAAGGGGCCCTCAGGGGTCTCGGCAGGGATTATGGATATTAACTGTTAAAGAGACCTCGATGAGCTGTTGTCAGTGGGCCCAGAAATCCAAGCAGCAGTCCTACATGGAAGGTTTAGCCCGGGATGAATCTGCGTCCAGGCCAGCTAAAGCAACAGCATCAATAAGTCCCACTGTGGAGATACTTCTGTGTCTGAACAACACAGCAAACAAGCTTCATCGTTTATGCCACAAGATTTAAGTCGGAGGGATCCTTTTTTCTGGATCTACAAATGGCGAGATCAGCTACTATTGTAAAAGACAAACAACAGTATCCAAAGACTGCTACCATATCCCATATAAAGAGATATATGTAACCTCACATATGTAAGCAATTCTGCACCTATGTTGCTGGAAAAATGTTTCCACACTTGTAAAGTAGAAAATGGTGGTCTTGGCTAAATATTGAAAAAGTCAAAAGTGACCCCAATCGTTCCCTAAACTTAACCAAAATGCTTTTGTTGACCCAACCATACAGGACTCAGGACGTGAAACCCGGTCTGCACTCTGTACCCTACCAACCACCAAAAGCTTTGAGCTAAATGTTAATGTCAGCATGCTAACATGCTCACGATAACAATGCTAACATGCTGATGTTAAGCAGGTTATACTATTTAACGTGTTCACCATCTTAGTTTAGCATGTTAGCATGCTAACATTAGCTAATTAGCAGTAAACACAAAGTGCAGTTGAGGCTGATGGGAACGTCTGTAGTTCTGCAGGTATTTGGTCATAAACCAAAGTGTTGGACACATTAACATGTTGACCTGATGGTGGCGCTAGATGAAAAGTCAGAGGATCAGCAGAGTTATTACAGTTCATCCTGAGGGGAACATGAACGATGAAACACATTTTCTGGTAATCCATCCAGTAGTTGTCAAGACCTTTCATATAAAACCTCATGGTGGCGCTAGATGAACAGTCAGAGGATCATCAGTTATTACAGTTCATCCTGAGGGGAACATGAATGATGAACACAATCCATCCAATAGTTGTTGAGATATTTTACTCAGAACTACAAAAGTCAACCTCGTGGTGGCGCTAGAGGAAAAGTCAGAGGATCAGCAAAGTCGTTAGGATTCATCTTCTGGGGAACATGAATGTCTGTACAAAACTACATGGCACTCCATCTGATAGTTGCAGATTGGGGTTCAGTGTTTTCCTCAAGGACACTTCGGACACACATGGACAGGAAGAGCCGGGGATCAAACCACCAACCCTGGAATTAATGGACGACCTGCTCTATCTCCTGAGCCACAGCCACCTTGTATTGTAGTAGTCATAGGAGAAATGAACACTGAAGACTAGAAGATGTTGAAATGGAAGATGGACGACCTCTGAAGATGTATGTGCGTACAGTAAAAGCTCAGAGGAGGAGAACAGGATGAAGCGTGGATGTTGGGCAATCCAAAGACAGAAAAACAATAGTTGGAGGAAAGACCCCCTCTCAGCTTCTCTTAAATTGGATCCAGGAGACATCAGTGAATGAACCCTCTGTGCTTTTGTTATGAGGCACACACACACACACACACACACACACACACACACACACACACACAATCCTCTCCCATGGATGAAACTTTTGGGTAAATTGTGTAATGAGCCTCAGTGAGCTGGCAGTGTGCAGCTGCCTGGCTGCAGTTTCACTTCGCCTCCATGAGAACGCATCAGGCTCTGTGGAAACCAGGCACAGGGGGGGTCTTCTGAGGGTAACCTCCAGGAGGCGGCCCACCCCCTCAACCCACCCACCCCCATTTTTATTTACTTTATACTTGACTTTTACCCAACCAGGGAGCCTTTGGAGACAGAACAGCTCTACTTCATATAAGCTCATGGAGAACACAACAAGATCAAATAAATAAAACATACAGCAGCTAAATAATATGACAAGACACAAACATTAAACAAGTGCACATAGCATTTCCTCTGCATGTAATTTCATTGATCAGCAGCATGTAAAGCAATGCTCCAAAGTAATGAGGCAGATTTAGTTTTGGAGGCAGATCAAAGAGGACGATGGAAGTTTGATGTACAGCTGGAACATAAACAAGATGGTGGAGATGAATTATGTTGGTAATATCGGTCATTAAGAGTCACCAGAAGCAAATCTTTTCATCAGAGAAGAATATAAATTAAAGGTAAAATCTGGATAAATGATTGTAGAAACACCCAGGGACCATCGACCAGAGGAAACCAGGCTGGCTGATTCAGTATCGTCTTTTAAATCTTTTATTAGAGCCGGAATTTACTGGTTTTCAAAAAGATCTGTACAAATAAAGATTATTATTATTATTCTTTAGTCTGCTGCCTTTTGTCTTCTCTAAGTCTTGTCGTCACCTTGAGGTTTCCAGGTTTTGTACCTGATCGTTCCTTTACCGACACCAAAACCAAAAAAATGTGCTTACAGAGCACATCTGGCAACCTATATGCTACAACCAGAAACTGGGTGGATGGATACGCTGTCGTTCGTCAAGAACACGAAGAAAACATTCCTGACTCCAGCTCCGTAGTGAACACACAGACGTGAGATTGATGTCCATCTCAACTCACTCTCGGAACAAAAGCAAATAAGCGGATTTCTATGAGGTTCCATTTGTGCCAAAATTATGTCACATAGTGCACTGATGTATAGCTGTGTCTCAATTCAGGGGCCGCATCCTTCGAAGGCTGTATTGAAGACCGAATGCGTCACAGTGGCGTCCCACTTCGAAGGCTCTTTCAATGCGGCCAATTTTGAGGATCCAACGGCTGGATCCTTTGTGGCCCAACCTATCCCAAGATTCATTGCATGCAAGACAACATGGCGTCCCCAAACGTACTGTTAACAGCCGAGGCCGAGCAGGATTACACTTTAATGTTTAGTATTGGGTTTCAACTCACTCGAATAGCTAATGATACAAATGTTAAAAAACCTCAAACCTCAATTGCAGCTACAACTGTTAAGGTTGTTAGTCGACTGGAGCGGCGTTTGGTGACGCTGGTGACGCAAGTAGGAAATCCTCCATAGACCAGACCGTCTCATTTAATGACGCTCGGTTCGGCCCCTGAATTGAGACATAGCTTATGTCGACTGAACATGTGACAAATTGTATTACTGCTTTATGTGTTTTCTCATGTACTAAGGTACGAGTTCTGTCTGCTGTGGACTCGACACTGGTCAGTCTTCAAGGAGCCAAAGAGTTCCAAGAAACCTTCTTGCATCATCAGTGATGTGAGACCCTTTTACATGCTCACCAGGAGAACACACACACACACACACACACACACACACACATACACAGGGATCTCTGCTCTCTGTCCTGGGAAACAAAAAGCTTTATCTTCATTGAAAAAATCTGGAGTGAGCAGCTGAAAGAACTCCAAACAAAAACCCAGTCCGGTCTGCAGTTTATGAGGCTTCCTCTGAGAGTCTGAGAGCTGCAGTGCCTCCCACTCTTTAGCTGCTGACGCATTATGTTTGAGGGTCCGTTTTTTAATGAAGCCAGGGTGTTGACAACCTTATTGATCGGTCACATAAGGCTCTGTCCTGCAACAGGCTCAGCTGTTCTCCTCCTGCCGTGAAAACTACAAACAGACCGACCACATTATCACATTATTCCCTCACGGCAACGAGAGGGCAATTCATCTTGCGGCTCTGAAAACAGCCGTTAAAGAGAAAAAGATGTGTTTTGCTGTTTGCGCTGCAATCAAGTCTTAATGCAGAACACAACATGAAAACCATCATTTTGTAGTTTTGGGGGAAAATGCAGAGATGGTGGACAAAAGAGAAAATGAAGAGTAACATCAATACTAGTACTTATAGGAGTTATCTGAGGTTCGCTGTAGAAGTATAAAGTAGCACAAAATGGAAATACTCAAGTACCTCAACTTGAGTAAATATACTTAGTTACATCCCACCACTGGACTGAACACTACATGTGGCTGCTGCTGCTTGCACATATTAACTCAACTCACTGCTTATTGTTGCTATTTTTAAAACAAGACCTGCAGTTTGTTTATTGCCAGTTCTTTCAGGTAAGCCTTATACAGGCATGTCCTCTCTCCTGTTGCACCATCAGTGACGGAGCGGCAGGACGACCTTCACACCAACACCACCACCACAGACTCGCTGCACTCCTGCGGCAGCTCGAGCCAGTGGCGCCTCCGAGTGGCCGACTCTTCACATTACAGCTGCATTAAAACCAAAGTCAGTCTGTATCACAATGTGACACATGCAGTCAGGCTGTAAATGCTTTATAATAATAAACTTTATTCACACAGCATCTTTCAAAACAAAGTCACAATGTGTTTTATGATGGAACATAAACCAATAATTTTTGAGTTTTGGACTGCTGATCAGACAAAACAAGCTATCTGAAGACATCAGCGTGGGTTAGTAAGGGGGCCTTGAGTTAAAACTGATCCTTGTTTGTTTGTTTGATAAGAAACAGAAGTTAATCTAAACTTTTTTAAGCTGTAACAGCCAATGTTTTGTCTTGATAAAATAATAAATCCATAATCAAACGTTTTGTTCCAGCACCAGAATAAAGTCAGGCTGTAAACACACAGAAGCAAGGCTTTATTAAAAGGACCTCAAATATACACAAAGAGAATCAGAAGAGTCTGAAGAACCACTTCACTGCATGTGGAAGGTGATTAGTCCATTTATCAGAGTCCAGAGAGTGAAGCGGGTCAGAGTGAAGAACCAGCAGGACGACCTCTGCAGGTCAGAACGTCACCACCTTCGTCTGTTTGGGTTTGGTTTTCTTCACTGGAACATGCACTTCCTCGTGGTCTGCACTCATATTGTTGGACAACCAAGCAACCGTCACAGAGTTAGCTAGAAGGAGAGAAATTTAAGATGAGACGCAGAGTGGAGGAAGAAGTATTCATCCTTTATGTAATTCAAAGCAGCAACACCACACTGAAAATGACTCTACTCCAAGTCCTGCAGGCTGTTGCAGCAGCTTTGTGTAACATCAATGGATGTAGTTTACTTTTGGATGTAGGAGAGTTGGTAACTAGGCAACAGTGTCAGAGCAGGTTTGTCTCATCATATTAAATCAAATACGGGAGGCACACATAGACTACCCAAAGGGACATGAGACACTAGAGCACACACAGGCTTTATACGAAGAACGAGCTGATGCGAATCTATCCGTCCATCGCAAATTCACATCTCTGCCGGTATGAATAGTTTTGATGTGAAATATTCGCAGGTGAGTATTTCACGTCCCAGGTGTCGTGTAAAGGCCTTGAAACACTGCAGGAAGCAGGACGAGGTGGTAGTTTGAAGCTGGAGACAGAAGAGACTCACTTGCAGCCTGGTGCTCTGGACAGTCCTTCTGAAAGTGTTCCACTGAACCACAAACACGACAGCTTCCTCCTGCAGACACAGAGCATCATTTAAACTAGAGTCACATGTATTATTACACTTTACACTGTAGAGAATATCTGTGTTTGTACCTTGGGCATAAAGTCCTTTAGGATTATCCGGGCAGGACCGCGACAAGTGTCCAGTCTGACCACAGATGAAGCACTTAGCGTACGGGTAATCACCTGACACAGAGAACATTCAAACATCATTAAAGCAGAGTTACATGTGAATCCATTACAGACGTAAAGCAGCGAGTCTCCGTGCTGTCCTCACCCAGAGCGGGGTCCACTTTAGCTCTACACTTCTGGATTTCATGTTCGGTGGAGCCGCAGCGGTAGCAGATGCCTCGGCCCATCTCCTCGTCTCTGTCGGCCTCCGGACAGTCGGCCAGACCGTGACCGGGCTTCCTGCAGTTAAAACACAGCTGGAGGAGAGAAGGAAACGAGGGGAAGGATGAGAAGAAGGAAACGAGGGGAAGGATGAGAGGAAGGAGACAAAGTACCAGGCCCTGGTACAGTATGAGGAATATGTGGTTTGAAATCCCTCACCATGTTGCTCTTCTTGTCTGTTTGCCTCTTTATCCTTCTGTCCTCTCTTCTTCGGTCTTTTTTCAGGGCGGTTTCCACCTCCTCCCTGAGCCCCGGCTCCCCCTGCCAGCCTCCTTTATCCCCTTTAGGCAGCGGCTGTCCGGTCTGCTGGAGATACTCCAGGAAGCCGTTCACATCCTCGCTGACGTAGTCCTTCTTCTTATTGTTGGGTTTTTTCACAGCTGATCCACCAGGCTGAGTCCCTCTCAGACGGTCCCTCTGAGGTCCTTGTCTAGCACCACCGGGGCCACCAGATCTGCCTGGGTGACCTCCTCCTCCTGCTCTCAGCCGGCTCCATGGAGTGGCCTCTGCTGGCTTGTGTTTATGGACGTTATTGGCTCTCGCCCACCTCGTCATGACTGCACCCCCCGGCTGAAGCTAAAAAACTAAAAGTATATTATTCGACAATATTCTGCTTTTACTCCACTACAGTTATTTGACAGCGTTAGCCTTTACTTACTTTGCAAATTCAGATTATTAATACAAAATATATTCAACAAATAAATGGTGTTATATTATTATAAATTAAGATAATCCAATAACATCATGTACATTATTCTAAAACGGGCCATTCTGCATAATGAGCACTTTTACTAGTTTATTTTGATGCTAATACTACTTCTACTTGAGTCTTTCTGCACGGTTTTACTTCTTTCAGTGAAGTAGAAGATCAGAGCTCTTCTTCCTTCACTCAGTCAGTCTGAAAGGAACCGTCGACGTTACTGAGATTATCGATCGATCGAGACAAAACAACTGGCAATAGCTAGCACGTAAGCTAGCAGCTACTTTAACTCACAGAGCGTTGCTTTGGTTTTTAATGAAAAGCAGCCTGATAGCAGGATAATCTACATTTCTTTACCCCGACACGTGTTTCTACTCCTCCAGGAAGTGGTCAGCTCGTCTTCTTCTTCTTCTTCTTGTTGAGGTTTCATGGCGGTTGGCAAACAACGTTATGGTGCATTACCGCCACCAGCTGGTCTGGAGTGTGGATCTGGATCTGGATCTGGATCTAACTGCACTAGTTATACATAAAGAAAGTTATATTCTCTCCACTGAGTTTGTTCTCCTAAGATACCAGAACAAAAACAGGTAACACTCTTCTCCGGAGTTTCTTTGTAAAATATCCCGTAAATCAGGTTTGAACTTGATGTCTTTAAGGTTCTGCACCAGTTCTCTTCTCTCAGCTTCACATTTTGGACGGTGAATCATGACGTGTTCTACGGTTTCTTGTTGCTCACAAAAGCCTCAGCTTCCTGTATTATGCTTTCCTGTTTAACCCTGTGTGACCAACACGTAGCCTGGATACGATCCTCTCGTCTCTCCGGGTTCTGGTTCTCTCATCATCCCTAATGTCCTTTGAATTCTGCAGAGCCACCTTCCTGTCCTCTCTTCTTCCCGCTCCTTCTGCCGCCTCTCTTTCAACTTCTGTTTAATTGTTGCCTTCACTGAAGGCTCCAGTGACGTCAGTGTGGTTAGTTTGTGCTGCTCCTTTTGCTCACCTGCCAGGTGTTTCACTCCCTTCAGCCCCTGTATGTGCTGGCGTCCATACAGATGCCATATTTAGTCCCATCATTTGAATTCTATTTAGTGTTTGATGGATCTCTGTTACAATATCTGCCGCCTGCTGCTTCAGAGTGTGAACCACAGATTAAATCCTTCCCATAATCCTGTTTGTTTGATAAAATCATGGATAAATCAAATCTTTCTGGTCCACTTGACAGGTTTATTTTGAACTATTTTGTATCTGATTATTTTCTCCATTAATCAATTAGTTGATTGGTTTGTAAAACTTGTGAAAATAGTGAGAAATGCCGTCACAATGCTTGTTGTGTCCAACCATATAATTTACAACATTACAATTATTAACATAATTAAAAGAAAAAGTACAAAAGTATTATCAGCTAAATGTACTCAAAGTATCAAAAGTAAAAGTTCTACTTATTTATTTATTATTATTGCAGAAATATTAACATGTAAGCAGCATTTCAGTGATGTAGCTGGTTGAGGTGGAGCTAATTCTCTATATTTTATGTCCTGTTGGGTATTTTACTCTAAAATAATGCATCATATTTTATAAACCAATAATGTGTTTTGTATAAAAAAAATCTTAATCTGCAAAGTAACTACAGCTGTGAAATAAATATAGTGGAGTAAAAAGTAGAATATCTCCCTCTGAAATGTGGTAAATGTAAATCTTCCTCTGGGTTCCTCTGGAATAAAAGCTCACAGGTGATTTTACTTAATGTGACTAACAGGAAGTGGAGTGTGTCTGTCCTGATCTCTGAGACCATGCTGCGTCTGCTCCTCACTGCACTTCTGTTTATTGAATCCTTTAAAGACGGTAAGAATCAACACATGCTACTGTTGGATTTTACTCCCTGGATAAGCAAACTTGTGATTTTTCTCATCTACTGTGTTTTAGTCGACTCCGATTCTGTCCAGGAAGCCAATAAAGGTACAGCTGGGTGGTATCGATCAATATGTTGACGTGTTAGATGTGTGTTACTTTAATGTAAAGATGTGTGTTTTTACAGCACTTCAGGATGACTCGCTCACCAGGGCGTTGTATTATATTGAGTCTAACCCAGAGACTTTAGATGGTGAGCCCACACTGTTTGTTTCCATTTGAGAAGAAAATAGTAGAACAAAGAAGGAAAATCTGTTTTAATATTGTTTTTTATTTTATTTTGCTCCAGAGTTGATGTCCAAGAACGGTGAATTGTTGGAGGGAGACATGATTTCAGTGAGTGAAACAACCTCATTATTAATCCAATTTATTTTTAGAATTGTTTTAATTGTTGTGTATTTATTATTGCACAAAGTTGGCAGACAGATTCAATAACAAGAATGGTCAAAATCGAAGCAGCAGGCTGAGAGATCCTGACTTTTAGTACCTGATATCGCGGTTTAAGCTCCAAAAACACTGGATCCTACATTTCCCATCATGCCACTCCATTTTTCAAAGTTTGAGAAATCAACATACTTCACTGTTTTATACCAGCAGGAAATGACACAATACATGCTCCAACAGATGTCAAGCTGCAACTTGACAGAGGCTAGTATCAATATTTTTATGGATTAAATGACTTCATGTTGATGTGAATGGGCTCGCTTGTAGAGAAGAACCCAAAGAGAGTTATTGTTTTAGTTTTATGGCTCGCAACTTTGCTGTTTGGGCTCACACTCGGCGCTCTCATAGCATCGTTTTCAGCCGGAGCAGGCAGCTGTTTTCAGAGAAGAAGCTGTAAAAAGCCGCTGTCCACTACCTGCTCAGTACAGTCGGAGACGAGCTGGTGAACATAGTGGAGCATTCAGCAGCTAAAGAGCCAGATATTTCCCTCAGGAGCTGGTGGAGACCAAAAACAGAGCTAACTGAGAGGAAATACTGGACTTGGATTCATCAGGTGACACAAACACGACTCCACATGAAGGATCATGTTGCTCCGTGTCTGCTGGATGTGGAGATAAGCAACTGTTTGCTATAGTTCTCCAATACCAATTAAATTAAAGAGTACTCTGCAGACTTATCATTGCACTCCTAAAACATTGTCAGACTCATGATGGAAAGTTTCAAACAAAGAGAATCAAATTTGATGCAGCAGAATCAGATATCGTCTTTCTTTTATTCCACACATTCTTCTTCCTTGTCAAAAACTGGCGCCTACATCACCCACAATGCAACTCCACCTGCTAACAGTTGTGTGTGGGATTGTGGTGATGCTAGTAGCAGCTAATAAAGCCTGCAGCAGAGATGAGCAGCGGCTGCAGAGATCTGTCAGCTCACTTCTCTCTAACTCCACACCAACAGACTGTTTTCATCTTCAGCCCCAACCAATGCTGACTCAAGTGACATCACTTGAGGACATTTATCAGACTTCACTCAGCTCCCTCTGAGACACTAAAGGCTTTGTACTACTTTAAAACATGCAGCAGAACTCCCAACACCTCAACAAAGGTGTATAAGTTCCCCTTTAACAACAAAACCGCTAAATTAAATGGAGCAGATGATGCTGTAGTTTGTGGGTCCAGATGTGACACTGATAAAATAGTGACAAAGTAAACTCGATTAGAAAAATGTTTTCCAAGTGCAGTAGGTTTAAGTCAGTTCACAAAAGTTGTAACAAAACTGAAGGCAAAACTAAAGAAATTAACTTAAATTTAAATAATTTAGCTGTTTTATTTACAGAAGACTCTCTTTAAGAAGACGGATGTAATGCAGTAAACAACAGTTCTCTTTGTACTAAAGATAGAATAAAACATTTGAGTTTAAAGGTTCATTTTTGACATTGGAAATGGTAGTTTGAATTTTTTGTCACTGTTTTATATAACGTAACAATACTTACAAACGTAACAAAGAATTAGAGGTGATGATCTGTAATGTGGGGGGCTTAACATGTTGGTAAGGATATTGGGATCAATGGAGGGAGCTCATGGTCGCTCTGGTCATGTGCCCATTAAATTACCCAGCACAGTCCTCAGTAACGTGATGCTCGGTAAGTGTTTCTTTAAAGTTTATTATTTCACCTCTTACAGAGCAACAGGAACACAGTGGGTAACAGATGGCCGACCCTGGAGATACCGTATGTGATTTGCCCAGAGATCGGTAAGCAGTCTGACATCTGATCACTGCTCCTCGTCTTGACTCACAGGCGTCTTTATTTGACTGTTTTTGTGTATTTTCCAGCCTGTCGGACATACGACATCCTCTCTGCTATGGCGATGGTGTCCGAACACACCTGCTTGTCCTTCCACATGCGCACCTCTGAGACGAACTACCTGCTCTTCAGAAAGAGCGATGGGTCTGAACACAATGAATGTACTAACAAGTCTTTTCATTATTGATTATTCATTATAATCCTTTGGTCTATAAAATATCATTCACGAGCAAGGACCACACCATCAGAGACATGTGAACGATAGTGTATTAATTATGGATGTAAGAGTGGTGATTGATGGGCTTCGTCAAGGATCCACTACAGCTCCTGGTCTTGGCAGCTGGCCCCCAAATCCTTCCTAAGAATCCATTGACGACTGAACATGGCACAGGTCTTGCTGGTTGGATGGACAGCTGCTAGGTTGGAGATGAACAGTGACCCATGACTTTGATTAGATGATCTGGGACTCGTCGGCAAACATAGCTGCTCTGATACGGAAAGGAGTGACCAGAAAATACGTTTTCCAGACATGATGAGAACCTGCCGGAAATGGAAGAAGACGATGTGACCAACAGAGGGTCGGATGGGGAAGATTTTTGGATTGTATGTAATGTGCTGGGGCCTCTTAAGGACTTTAGATATGATGTTAGTTTAAAATGAAATACGGGATGTGGATCGCCGGGTTGGTTGTTTTAGCGAGTAGGCAATGCAGTCCCAGAAATGAGGTGAAGGTCGGACCGGCAGGGGTGGCGACCTGGATCATGTGAGGAAAATGGACTCCAGTGTGCAGGCCATGTGGTGAGACGGGTGTCTTGAACGAAGACTGTTGAGTCAGATGGCGAGCAGCTGGCACTAAAGACGTTTTTTAATTAGTGGTGACAACTGGGCAGGTGTTGAGGGAGAACAGGGGGAACTTGTGAACAGTTAAATACCTGCTATCAGAGGAAGACGAGTTAGTTAGCGCAGCTATGTCCAAGGACAGAAAATGTAGGTTAAACCTGTTGGGGAAGGCGCGAAAGGATTTATGACGGGAAGGGAGTGTCTGAGGTGTGGGCCTGCTCCTGAACTTCAGCTACAACTATCTACGAGAAAAATGTCAAATGACCAACACAGTTTCCTAAAGCCAAAGGTGACGTCTTCAACTTGTGTTGTCCAGTGGTGGAAGAAGCACTCGGATCTTTACTTCAGTAAAAGTAGTAATAAAGTAAAAGTCTCGTATGTTTAGGTGACCTTTTGTAGTCTCTGTCCACTGTCATATTCTAGTTGTGCGTCATGTGTGGGCTTCATCGGCGGCGAGCAATCCATGTTTATTGGGCCACTGTGCAGCGTGGGTAACATCGTCCATGAGATTCTTCACTCTCTGGGCTTCTACCATGAACACACGAGGACAGACCGCGACCAGTACATCACAATTCTTGTCAATAATATTATACCAGGTAATGTTTCTGAGCTTGTGTGTGTTTTTTAAGATGTATAGAAATACTCTGCTTTGATAATTTTGTTTCTACACAAAATGGTTTAATTAACTGGTTAAAAAGTCTTAAAATTGCATCTCCTTCATTGAAAAATACAGAATCTATGAATATGTAAATATCTTCAGTTTCAAAAGCCCCATTTGTACGATGTTAACATTACAGGGGGAGGTGGGGAACTAAATATTCACTGTGCTCCTCTGTACTTTAACTCATCGTTCTGGACGGCATTTTAACCATGGGGAAATTACAGAACAAAAGGGACAAAAGCCTCCCCAGGGGGGCGCCGGAGAGTTGAAGGGGAGGCAAAGATACTGTGTGAGGTGAATTTGAGTCAAATCGCACTCTTTCTCAGAGTCATAACTCAGTCAGACACACATTGAATCATTCAGTGTGACTTACACTTCCAGAGGATATCATTATCTCTGATGTCTGTTGCAAACATCAACAAATCTACTTAGAAATCATAGAAAAAAGACACAGCAGAACTTGCCTGAGAATCATCATTTTTAACTTTTCTTCAGTATCACAGTAATCCAGTGATGGTTGTCTGTATATCCATCAGTGCACTGCAGACAGGAGCTGCTAACAGCTCATTTGGCTCACTTTTAATGGTGCCACTTTGCCAAAATGTAAGCAAATATAGGCTAAAAAAGAATGGGGCTCGAGAGAATACCAGGACCTTCTCCCCTAGAGAAATAAATCCAGTCCCAATGGGGCTAAAGTTTAACAGCTGGACACAAGATGTCTCCTACTTCACTGAAAAGTCCGTTCTCGGTGTTTGTCACCTGGAGGCTTCGAGCTTCCACATTGCACTTAAGTAAGATTCATACTGGACTCTGATTGGCTCCTGATTGTGTGCTCTGAGTGGTGATGATGATAATACCGATGTGTTTCAGGGATGGAGTTGAACTTCCAAAAACAACAAGGCACAACCTCTAATTTTGCTTATGACATGTCTTCTATCATGCACTATGGAAGGTAAAGTGTCCGAAATACAAAAGCATGTAAACCTTTTTTTTTTTCTTTTTTTTTTTTTATCTCTGTAAAGGTTATTTTGTGAATGTTTTTATTCCCGTTTCAGATATTTTTTTTCATCAAACGGCCTGCCGACCATTGTACCCAAGACAGAGGTGACGGACATGGGACAGAGGGTTAGAATGACCAAGACGGACATTGAGAAAGTTCGCCATCTCTACAACTGTGGTATATTTTTACTGACATTTGCTGACTGTTATATTTTGCAGATGAAGGTTTTAATACATGAGACTAATGGTTTGTACCAATTCCATGTTACAGAACATACTATTTGTATAGAGTATGTACTGTATACTAATTGTTTTAGTGTACTGTTTTTGCAGTTGGCATACAAAAAATCTGCATGTTTTTATACTAAAAGGAAACGATACAATTCTCTTTACCAGATATAATAGAAAAGGCGAGACAGCAGGAAAGCAGTTATGAGAATGCAAACATGTATTGGTCCACAATCCAGTGTCTGCCCTCACAACCATGAACTGAGGTCATGTTTCTGCCAACAAACCAGAGGAAGAGAACACATCCACTTCAGCACCTGACTCCTGCCACTAGAGGGCACAGTAACACCAGCAGAGGACAGGCCTAGACTGATCCGTGCCTGACCGTTTATAATAAAAAACGAAATATACACCCCAGCATCTGATTTGTCTTTACTGGGATGTTTCACACCAGGCAGTCAAAACAAGCTCACATTTATGTTTAATTTCCCCCATTATTTTAAAAAAAGAAAACGGTACTTTCCAAATGCTGTGACCTGAAATTAAAAAGAAAATGTTAGATATTTTGAGGAAAAGGCTGTAAGCAACAATTCAGCCATTCAGCTCAACAGCTAGTCAGTACGCTGCAAACAAATCTCAAACTTGAGTCCTGAAAACCTGCAAAGTTCCTGGCGGTATAAAGAATCTGCCAGTGCAGTAAAAATACTTCCTCAATGTTTTCCCTATCGATCAACGACTTTCTAGAAATGTGTGCGTCTTGACGTCATGCACACGTGGGCAACGATGACCTCACGAGATCGAGGCGGCCGCAGTTTTCAGGGCCAGGCGCTGCAGCTTGACCCAGGGCATGATGGGAAACACCTGGCTGTCGCCTGATCAAAGAGCTGATTGGCTCTCCAATCCAAATTGTCGGTAATATTCAGTGCTAGATTGCTGCTGTATGTTGTGCAGTGTCACAGCGCCCCCTGCTGCTGCCGTCTGAGTTCGTCCACTTTCCAAGCGAGGCGCAGTTCATCTCCAACGAGCCTGATGTCTCTGGACAGTTTTCCCCCTCCACACTTACTGTTTCTTTAAAAACCTAATTAGATGAGTCGATTTCATTCATTCAACAAGTTCTGAAATTTAAACAGACATTTTATTAAAACTTAATGACAAAAGTTGAGCTGATTCCACTAAATTCAGTGCAGCTGATTTGTTTCCTTTGTGATGAACTTTTCAATCAATAAAAGAAAAAAAAAACGGTGTCACGTCTATTTCAGCTCATCTCTCTCTGCTGTGTTTTACAACATAATCATCACTTGGCCCAGTTTCAGAGCAAATATTAACCATGTAAGCTGATTCAGAGGATATTGGATAAATCCCACTTTCCCATCTTCATTTCCATCTTTGTATTTGTAAGTTTGGTGATTTCCTTTAACTCTTCTGTTTTAATTTCAAACTTATGATGGTTTTAATAAGTGAAAACAATGCCAGTATTGTACTGAATATCTGATATAATGTCATGGAAATGTATGCATATCAGGGGCATCTCTGTGGGTGGATACATGCAGGAGACAGAGGATTAATGTTCTGGCAGCTGCTGGTGATTTAGTGATTTGTGATCATTTCTGTACATCTGAATCCATCACAGCTGTTCATCTCTGTTTGTGTCTGCAGGTATTTCAGTTTAACAGTCATCGAATGAAAGATCTGCATTAAAGTCACAAATCAGCAGCTCATTTTCTCACTTTATAAACGCTCATTGTTGCTTTCACACAGAATTTAAATGTAGAAATATCCTGAAACGACTTGTGATGGATGGAGTTGTGTCAGAATGGATTAAACTGCTTTTCCAATAGTTCATTCATTCAATCAACAAGCTGGTTGTGTAGATCCTCACATGCAAGATATCTGAGCCCAAACTGGTTCATATTTTCAGTAACTCTCACAATGGCAAACATGTGACTCTTGAAATTCAGTTACAGTAGAAACAAGTTTAATTAGTGCATCATATGTTAATTTAATTACATTTACAGTTGCACCACAGCGGGCAGTTTTACATAGTTACCACATTTATTACATAGTCTTTTCTCAGTTGCTTTGGAACAACTGTCAAATAAATATCATGACCTTCAAAATACTGACATTTTTTGTATTTTATATAATTGTTACTCTCAGCTGCTCACTGAATGGAGGTTCAAAGGTGAACACTAACCCACTAATCGCTGACCCCTGCTGTAGAGGAGAGTCCAAGTGAACAATAAAACAAAACAAAGATCAGTGGCTTCAGTGACATTTGACTTTCTTGATGTAAACGATAAAAGATCAACGAACTCTGATGAATTTATTTACTTTTGACTCGTGAGTTTAATGTTTTGAGTGACTTTGTGCAAAAAGACAACGTGTCCCAAATCCCAACAGATTCACTGCAGGATCTTTAGTATAAAGTGTGTTCACACTGCAAAAGTGACTGAATGAAGTTTATTCAAAGCAGAATTCAGAATAAAAATTGACAATTTCTGAGCGTGCTGTCGATGCACACTATTTTTCTCCCACAATGTAATGCACAAAGGAAAGGGAGGAGCTGCTCACAGCTGAACAAACATTCAGAATTCATTGTTGTTGGTTTCTAACTTTAAATTCTTCTAAGAAAAGTTATCCAGCGTGTTCGTTCCTGACCCTCAAACAACCTCAGCTGACAAGAAAAGGTTTCAAAACGCTGCTCTCCAGTAATCTCTGACAAACATTTATCTCCTCAGCTCAGTTTATTGTCACGCAGGTCGGCTGGCGGGAAACTGCTGTGACATTTACGCCTGACATGCAGGATCAAACAGGCCAAAGAGTGGAGCTCAGAGAACAGGCGCGTCATTACTGGCAGCTCAAGGTGACGCTTTCAGACATTTCTGTCACTTTCTACATTTCTGCTGTTTTAATGATGGAGAACAGAAGCGTATCGAGATGGGTCATATATTCATAATACTGACAATGAAATTAATAAATTAATGATAAATACACATCAGATGAAACATAAATATCTCTCCCTACATCCAGTTAATAAGCAGGCAATAAAATAAATCAATAAATAAATGACTGATCCATTAATTGAGGAAAAAATGTTTTAAAAAGAGACTTTTTTATAGAATAAACCATTAATCCATTTGGGTTTTGGACTGTTGGTCAGACATTTGAAGACGTCACGCTGGACTTTTTCACTATTTTATGACTTTCTATCGACTAAAAGATTTATCCATTAATGGATAAAAACAGCAGATTAATTGATAATGATGGGCTGTCCCTAGTTTCTTTGTTCCATATTTGACAGCATTTACACACATTTACATTTACACACAGAGCTGAAGTGATGAAATCAATCAGTTGATCGACAGCGACAGAAAATGTATCGATAACTATTTTGATAATCCATCAATAACTTTTCAAGCAAAACTCCCAAAACATGAGGATTTACTAATTTCCCTGCTCCTCTGTGATATTAACAGCGATGGAAGAAGTATTCAGATCCTTTAGAAGTATGAGTAGTAATACTGCACTGTACAAATACTACTACTGGTACAAGTACTGCAAATGGATCCTTTAAATCACTTCTCAAAACTTATCTTTTTATACAGACTTTTTATTAATGCTGTTATAAACACTTTTATTTCCAACTTATCAGTTTTATTATTGTTGTTTATATCTCATATTATTGTTGGGTATTTTATTCCATTTTATTTGTTTAATTGTCTGATTTTATTTGCCTCCTGAGATGTTTTAATCCTGGTTCAACCATGTAAAGAACTTTGTTTTGAAAAGTGCTGTATAAATAAAGTTTATTACAATATTATTAAGTAAAAGTCCTGCATGTCAACTTGTTCTGAAGTAAAAGTACAGTAGTATTATCAGACGTAGTAGAAGTATTATTTTAGTCCGACCAACAATACCCAAAATAATCAGTTCACTTCATATTTGAGAAGCTGGAACCAGAGAATTTTTGACACTTTTGCTTGAAAATGACTTAAATGATTAAGTAATTATCAAAATAGTTGTTATAATATCTAAAAAATCACCTCGAATGCGTCCAAATCTGCAACAAACGACATGAAAATAAAAGATCAAATGTTTCTTATGTCATTAAAAGCAACATCCACCTTCTTGGTTTCCACATGTGATGCTGACAGACTCTGATTCCCAGACTGGGAACGCAGCGCAGCGCCGGAGTGCGGACAGGTTGGAGTCCAGTTGAAGCTGCGCGTAAAAAAGCGCGTCCTCGTTTATCCGGTAACATCCGCATCAGTTCCTGCACATCTCCCTCTGCGAACAGAGTCTGTCTCCGGACTGAGAGCACAACCCGGGACACATAGAGGACCCCATGCATGCGGATATATCAGCTTTTTATTATCTACTTTTAAGAAAACTTTAGAGTCGATCTCTTTTTTCTGCACAGATCTGAAGGGGAACTATACCAGTGTTTCCTGCTCTGTTCTTCATTCCTGACCCACCGCTTCTTAACCCGAGTCTGCGGAGATCAGAGCATCCAGAGGGGACTTTCTGCCTCGGTTTGTTGGACACCCAGCCGTGCATCACCGGATAGTGTCGTCGAAATCCTGCATGTTCGTGCACGAAAATAAACTTTTAAAGTTCTTGGCACGGAATGATGCACTGACGCAGCTGAAGCGAAGATCTACATTTTCCAGTAAGTTCAGATCTGAGATGATTTTACATTCATTCTGTAGCATGAGCTTGTTCTCATTTTTAATTTACTGTGTTACTGTCCTCCAAGTTTAATGTACAGATTCCGTCCATGTTCACTGTGAAAACATCTGTTTCTGCATTTTAATGAACTAAACACAGAAAATGGACTGTTACATTTTGGATCACTGGTTTAAAGAATATATGGACTTATTAGCAGCTTCAACAAAATCATACTGAACAAAATGAATTGTGGGCACAAAGAAAGACACACATATAACCAAAAAGGAGAAAGAGCTGCAGAAATAGACATTAGGAAGAAGGACTGTACACCTCGATCAGGAGAAGGTTGCTGAGGAGGCAATAAAACCCCAAATCTTACAGCTCCAAACACAAAAACACTGAAAAATCAACTGAAACATTCCTACAGGGAATGTAACCCGAAGAAAATCTTGCCAAATACACTTCTACCTGTCTCTCTGTTTCCTTCATCATCACGGTGCTGACGCTGCAAAAAAGAACATTGAAAATACATGCAAACAGAAGTCAAGTCAGTTTTATTTATCGTATAAATCCCAAAATCCCAAATTACGAATTTGCCTCAAGGGGCTTTACAATGTGTACAGGATGCGACACCATCTGTCCTTAAGGTGTATTCACATTACAGTGGAAAAACAAGGGTCCTCATTGGTTGGCTCAGTATTTACCACTCTGGACCTCTTGGTGGTGCTGTACTAAATGGCGCCACCTTAGCTATAACACTAATGATGCTAGCAGTAGATTGCTACGTATACACAAATCAGTGTATTCAGTTTTAGGACTTTTCTCTAATCTTAGCTTTTTTTGTGAAATATTGGATCATTTTAACTCTTTTAGCCTCAGACAGTTATTTAAATGAAACCATGTGAGAAGTTTAGAGGGGAAATGTCTCTTTCTTTGGTGAAACTGCTAACAACTCAGAGACATCTGAAACAGGACAAGGAGCAACAACTAGAGACTGATTTGTAAGAAGTCACAAGCCAAAAAGGTTCAGAACCAACAGTTTAATCTCTAACAACGTGTTGCATTTTATAACCTTATATATTTTCATCTAAAATCTGACTAGTAACTATAGCTGTCAGACAAATGTAGTGGAGTAGAAGTATAAATTTGCATAAAATGAAAATACTAAAGTACTAGTACCTTAAAATGATCCTTAAGTACAGTAGTTAAGTAAATGTACATTTGTTTGTTTGAAGGTGGGCATGAGTGCGAGTATGAAGGTCTGTAAGCTCAGCCGGCATCGAGACTCAATATTGCCCAAAATACTACCGGTCCACTGGGAATTCTCCCGGTTCTACCAATTGCCACTCAGCCACTATTATGTCTTGTGTGTCCTGAATGTTTAGATTTGTTTATATGTTATGTTCTGTTGTACATGTCATGTTTTGTTGCTTATTATCTGTGAAAATAAAAATAAAAAAATGTAAAAAACAATACTGATTACCTGCAAAATAACATGGATTATACTCATATCCTGACCATAAAATGTGTCTCTCTTGTAGATCTCCCTCACAGTGCAAAGATCACATGGCTTCACCTTGACTGACAACCATCCGGCCCCCTCAGTCTCTCGTCTTACCGGGGAAATCCTTTTTCTCAATGGTCCATCATAGAAACACCCTTTTGCTAAGAGACCGTTCATAAAGTTTTACCCGTCATCACCATGGCAGCTGCTCCAGGTGCACCCTGCCTGTCTGAGGTCGGCGGACTCCCCAACAGGAACATCAGTCTCATCTCCGGCACCCGACCCTGCAACCGGAGCACCATCAGGACCTCACCTTACAACCCGCAAGCCACCGCAGCCTTCGCCATCGCCATCACCTTCATGATGATCCTGACCATCGTCGGGAACATTCTGGTCATCATTGCCGTCCTGACGTCCCGATCCCTCAAGGGGGCTCAGAACCTCTTCCTGGTGTCGCTGGCTGCAGCAGATATTTTAGTGGCCACGCTTATTATTCCCTTCTCGTTGGCTAATGAGCTACAGGGCTACTGGGCATTTAGCTCCATTTGGTGTGAAATCTACCTGGCGCTAGATGTTCTCTTCTGTACCTCCTCCATTGTGCACCTGTGCGCAATAGCACTGGATCGCTACCTGTCGATCTCTCGGCCCGTGTCCTACGGTGCCAAACGTACTTCCATGCGCATCAAGGCGGCCATTATCATAGTCTGGCTGATCTCTGCGGTAATCTCTTTCCCTCCTCTTCTTACCTTGGACAAGAGCGAAGGAGGTGAAGAGGTGTGTGAACTAAACAATGAACGCTGGTATATTCTCTACTCCACCATTGGCTCGTTCTTCGCCCCCTGTGTGATAATGATTCTGGTGTATGTGAGGATTTATCAGATCGCTAAGAAGCATACACGCTGCCCGCCCGGACGGAAGCATAAAGCAATAGTGGGAGGAAATGCCAGCATGGCAACCAATGAGCCTCCGGCAAAGTTATCTGAGCAGTCACAACAGAACGGGGATCAAGGAAGTATGACTGCCAGCCAACGAGAAAAAGTCCTGACCAAAATGTCTGGCTCGGATTCCACCCCGTCATCACTTCAAAAACCGCCTGAGAATACCACGAGCCAGGACACTGGCCCAGTCCAAAAATCCACCTCCTCCCCCTCAATCCCCCAACATGACAGCCAAATCCTCTCAGCTGTTCCCCACAAAGAGTCCCAGACAAATCCTGACGAAGGGGGGGAAGCGCTTCCCGACAACACCTCCAGCTCTGGCTCTGACGCCGAGCTGGAAATGGGTGAGGAAGGTGTTCCCGGAGAGGACAGCAAAGAAGAGATGAACAAGACTGACGAGCAAACTTTGGGATTGTCCCAGAGCAAAGGGTTCAAAGTTCAGGTGCTAAACCTTGCCTGCAGATACAAAAGCACTATGGCCACATCATCTGGCACCCAACTGGTACCCGAGGATACACCTAAGATTCAGGGGACGCCCATATCCCGCCGCAAAGCCATGGTGAACAGGGAGAAGAGGTTCACCTTCGTCTTGGCTGTAGTGATGGGAGTGTTTGTGATCTGCTGGTTCCCCTTCTTCTTCTCTTACTCTCTTCAGGCGGTGTGCCCTGAAACTTGCAGCATCCCCAAACCTTTGTTTACATTCTTCTTTTGGATTGGCTACTGCAATTCCTGCCTCAACCCCGTCATATACACCATCTTCAACAATGATTTCAGGAAGGCCTTCAAGAGGATACTGTGCAGGGACACAAAGGGTACATTCTTCTAGAAAGGAAAGTATTGTTATTTTTTGAACTGCGGGCGAACAGAAGGATAATTTAAGATAAAAAATCATTTCTTTCTTTCTGTATTTGAGCGGGATTGATTGACCCTCTTCAGCATCGACATAAACGCTTGTACATTAAGGAGGAAATTGCGTCCATTTTCTTTTCTCCTTGTGTTTGTCTGAACGCTGTTAGCTGAGTCAGAGCAGCACTGACAAAGAGGGAGATTTCAGAAAGCCACAGTCAAGTGGCCGAATCAATTATCTTTAATGTTATATAAGAATACAGTGTAATTGTATATTCACTGACTCTGAGGGAGAATTATTTGATTATATTTTGAAACGGAAGTCAAGAGGATACAGGGTCTGTGTTCAGTAATTTAAAGTACAAACAGAACTATGATGGTGTATGTGTTTTTGTGTGTGCATGCATGGGAGTGGAGGAGAGTTGCCTAAGGGTCTTTCTGGAAGAGAACAAATATCACTAAGTGTCCTTTATCTGAGATAAAATGGGCACTCAAGGAACACAAGATCAGGGAAAATGTGAGCATCCTCCTCTCTGTGCCTCTTCCTTTCACCCTTTTCCTTCTCTTTTTCCTTCCTCCACCTAAAGCTGTAACTTGTGTATTCCCTAGTCTCTGTGAACCGTTGGATGTTACACCTCTCCCTGGGAATCGCTCATTAGGTGATAGCCAGAGGCTGAAACGGGGAAAACTAGAGCAAGAGAGCTGAAAATCAGCAGAGGCTGCATGAAAGATGGAAGCTGTTCGTGTGAATGTGATACTCGGAGGCAGCACGAGCTGAGCTGTTCACTTCTTTTAATCTTTTCTCCCCTTTAAAGTTATTTTTTTCCTCAGCTAAACTAAAAATGACGCAGGTAGTCAGTGCATGTGTTGTGTTTTTTGTTGCGATTTTGATTTATTTGCAATATTTGATTAACAAGATGGACAGTGAGCTTTGTATCTTCTGCCAAAGCAATACAGACTGTATCTGAACTCGGCGCTGACCCCGACGATGAGCAGAATCCCTGATGAAGATGCTCCTCCTCACTCTGGACTGATCCGATTTTGTTGGTGTGTGAATACTGTATGTGTGTGTGTGTGACTGAGTTTGCAGCTGCATGTTTTTCAAAAATGCACTTCTTATCTTTTGAAAGCCAACAGAAATTTGCTTGACTGAAGCATCCAGTGCCGTATACACATGTAAGATAACACTGGTGTTGTACAGTATACGCTTACATTTAAAACAGTATTCTTGCTTCTTGTTTTAAAGTCCAACTGAAATTAAACTGCATGTTTTTTCCGTTACAGATCTGCTGCGTTAATTACACGTCCTGTTCTCCGTTTTGCAGCCATGCTAGCAGCTTCGTGAGGCTTTGAGCTAATGCTAACGTCAGCATACTAACATGCTAACGTGATGACGTTTTGCAGGTATAATGTTTCACCATCTTAGTTTAACGTGGCAGCCATTATGTCCAAGACTCATTTCCAGAGGGACAAAATAAAGTAATCTTGTAATCTTGTGTTAGCATGCTAACATGTGCTAATTAGCACTAAACACCAAGTACAGCTGAGGCTGATGGGACTGTCATTAGTTTTGCAGGAATTTGGTCAGAGACGTTAATACAGTTCATCCTGAGGGAACCATGAATGTGTGAACAAAACATTAATGGTAATCCATCCAATAGTTGTGGAGACATTTCCCTCAAAATCTCGACTTGCTGAGCGAGCTACCAAACAAACACTTACTCAAATAAGTTTGCACGCTAGATCAGATGAAGAGCTTAAAGTCTGATCATGGATCAGTTTAGATGCTAAATGTTGTGGTTTTTACTCTCCAACACCACTGCTAACAAAACATTGTCTGTAGTTAGCTTGTACAGTTACCAGCACAGCTTTGTGTCAGTCGTGGATGTATCCCAAGAACTGGACATCCAGACTCCCAGTTCAGTCCAATTAAAGTTGCTCACCCAAAGTGTCCAAGCTTCCATGTTATGTGGCCCACTGCACATGCTCATTAGTGTCTCTTTCCCTAATCCTGCCAGCCTGTCCCATAGACTTTACATGGAGGCGATGCCATCCACATAAAAATATCATTTCTAGGCTCTAGAAAACTTTTACAAATATAACTCACCTTGTTTTCAGTTTGAGGTGACTCCTGTCTCACTCCTGTCTCACTCCTGTCTTTATGAGCAGTTTATACGTCGACATGGGAGGTTAAATAAAACTTAATAGTGACGCCCAGCTAATAAACTACAATATCCTCCTTCATTTTGGACTCTTCCTCAAGGGTCAGCTCTGTGAAGACGGTTTGTTATTAGTGTCACAAATTTGCACCAGAATGTGTGAAAGATTCATGCGAATCCACTGAAATTTATTGACTTGACTGTGAAGTTTCGTTGTTTTAAATCCTCCATGGTCTCAATGCACTCGCCATCTCGGCTGTTAATCACAAACAGCAACAAATTTGAAAATCACTTTGACTATTTTTTTTTGTTTTTGTGATTTCAGCTGGACTTTAAGTTTAGAATAGTTATGAAAGTACCACTCAGTACTGCCTTGTATCTGCTTGTATCTTCTATGTCTGCTCCTGTGTTGTCGTGTCCCAGTGTTACGCTTTTCTTTGGAAAATCGCTTCATATTAAGGGTTGAATAAAGGACGTGGTGTGACTATATAAACACACTGCTTGTTGTTTCAGAGGAGGGTGGGTGGGATTGACTGTGAGCACTTACAGAGCAAAGAATAATGGAATCAGACAATTTACCATCACTGCTTTATGTCAGAGTGTTTTACAAGAATTATCTAGGTCTTCTTCAGTGACCTTTGACCTGCATATACTGACATGGATATGGAAAAATAGGTATTAGACCTAAAGTAATAGGTGGATTGAGGCAAAAGAAGACACGAATCCTGTGTACTTTTAGCCAGAGTGTCAGTGGTATTATCACATTCACACCTAATAATTTACCATACATCTTAAAAATAAACATATCTGTAATATTAAAGGTGATAATTAACTGAACAAGACTCATGTTAGCTTGCTGTTTAACACCTGTGAGGGGTCAGAATGTGTTGTTTACTTCTTACAGTGAAAACGTGTAATGAAAGGTGTTAAAGTCTTCCAGTGAGATAATTTGGTGTGATTAGGACAGCTCTTATCCTGATGAGTTGAGGTTTTGTCTCCAGGAGCTGGACCCTTATATTATTTGAGTCCCTCTGGATTTAGAAACTCGTGACCCCTAATGGTAGTATCAAAAAAAACAAACACAGAAAGCAAGAATTACATGCATTGCAGGCAGAAAGCAATGTACTACTAATGTAGGCCTTTTCCAATACTGGACGAGTTCCTGGAACTAAATGTGGGCACTTCAGGAGGTGATACAAAACTCAAGTTCAGTTACACAGGGGTGCAATGCAACAGCTCGGTTGATGAGGCAACAGGGCATTACTAAAACAGGATGTGTTTAGATCAGATAAGCTTGTTTATTCAATATTCACCACTTGCCATAAGCCCTAGACCAGGACTTCTCAAGTCCGGACTTTGGTCCGCATCCGGACCAAACAGCAAGTCAATCCGGACCCAGCCCAAACCTCGTGTTTTGAATACAATACGTTAATAATAAGTGTAACATTTTCTATTTTGAAATACATACATACAATATTGATCAATAAATTGTTAGTGACGTTGAATATACAGTGTAGCTGGAGATCGTTCACAGCGATCCTCCAGATGAATGTGGTTTTAATGTGGCTTATTCCCCATCATTGACGTTGTTGTCATGGCAGGAAAGACATTTACACTTAGTGTAAATGTAAGAACACAAGTATGGACTAACTGTCTGTGGTTAGTTCAGTGTATGTAGTAACAGCAGGACAGTCGAGTGTCTGGTTAGTTCACAGAGAGGACTGAACGCTGTAGAAGTTTTTAGCAGAGATTACAACTAAAAAGTTGGAAAAATTACTTTAAAAGAGAGTTGGGGAAATTTCTTGTGTGCATAAATGCTGCTTACCTGCTTTTTCAGTGATATCTGAAAACGTGTACCTTTTAGTGAGTGCATGGACGGAGGTGAGCTGGTCTGTGGGTATGGAAGTACTGTTTACCACTTCAATCCTGTTCATGTGAAGCAACTCAACGCAGACATTTTAGTCCATTCGGGTGTCAGATGATCTCACACTGTGCTAGACAAATGTTCTAAGCGTAGAATATTACATTCATTTCAATATGTTTATGACAGTTTCATAGCTCGAGGGCATTATGGCATTGGATTTTTAATGTCTTTTTTATGACGCCATATTAATCCTCTGCCATGTGACATCGTTTGTTTCTGTCAGTCACGATGTACAGCAGCAATGCTTCATAAATCAGTTAACATCACTGAACTTCGGCTGGAAACAGCTCAGTGCCATCAAAGCTCAGTGCGGATATGTTGACAACACATCGTACAAATACCTTTAGACATTCATGCTAATACAGATTCTACTTGTATGAGTCTCAATTTTATTGCCAGACAAGAACGACAACATTGGACAATTCTGCAGATCCCTGAATTATGATGACAACATTTAAAAATGTCTCGCTTTTCTACAATATCTGCACATGGCAACTGCAGTGTGATTAGGGAGAGATCATGGTTATGGTTAAAGGATAAGTTCTATATTTTTCTTCTTATCAACAAATCCCACGTGCAGAGCAAAACCAGCAATGACAAGTGTTGTGTTTGTATCACAGCCTGATATCTCTTCTTCCTCTGAGCCATAAAGCTCCATTGTTGCTCCAAAAACTATTAAAAGCACATCAGTGAGCCTCACTGTTGTTCCTTCATCACCATGAACCCACACAGTGGAGTTTATTTGGACTCAACCCCACACACACCGTCCTGCTGCCCCAAATACTCACCAGAGCAGTGGTTCCCAACCCTTGGGTCGTGGACCAGTACCAGGCCACTGTACATATGTTACTGGGTTGTGAGGAAACGACATGATTAGAAAACCAGAAAGTGATCTGCATGTGATATGTTCCGATTACTGTTGCAACTACCTAGCTAACATGAGTCTACAGTCATGCTAGCAGCTCTGTGAGGGTGTGCTTTGAGCTAAATGCTAACATCATCATGCTAACATGCTGATGTTTAGCAGATATAATGTTTACCATGTTCACCATTTTAGTTTAGCTTGTTAGCACGCAGGGCTGTGAATAATTCAGACAGATTACATATTGATTACATATTAAAGATTGTACGGAGCCTGGAAGGTGTCATGGGAAACAAATGTATCTGTGTTCTGGATTTAATCATTTGTGTGCACGGATTACTTAATTTATGCTCTTGTTTAAATCATTCGTGCACTAGGTTTAATCAGTTGTGATCTGGATTTAATAATTCATGCTCTCGATTTAAGCAAATGCGACACGGATTAGGCTGCTAAATTCCTGCACTAAATTAAATAAATCGTGCACACGGATTTCATGCACATGAATTACTTAATTTCTACTCTCGATTTAATATTATTTGTGGCGCGATACAGCCGCATTCAAGCTGAGCCTCTCGCTCTCTTGCTGCAGAAACAATTCAACAGGTCCTTAATGAAAACTATACAGTAGCTGTAGGTTGACCTCGGCACACATAACGTCTGAACGTCAGGTTTTTATTCCACATTCCAGCTCTGAGATTGGTCTATAAACCTTACAGAGAGCATAAAAGCCACAGTTTACATACACATACACAGACCTCTCCAAAATTAAAGAAACACCTTCATTGACACCTATGTTGAGTTCTTTCACTTTGCTGAGTCCATGTTCACATGTTACTGAATAATCTGTTCATCATTAATTATTAAATACCTGCAGGCGTCACACGGTAGCAGGAACAACTCGAGCAAATCCAAATGAGCGTTTTAACGCAGAGCAGCTGTAACTTCATTCATTATTTACAAGACACAGTATGAAATTGTTGGGGTGGGGAACCTAAAATAGAATAAATAGGTTTATTCTATTTTAGGTTAGGTACATTTTTATTTTTATTTTTATTCAAATCTTATTCTGTACCTGCTGCAACACAACAATTTCCCCTCTGGGGGATCAATAAAGAAACTATCTTATATTTTGTTTTATTTGGTATACATGTTTTTATATGTTTTTGCTGCTGTGTGGCTACAGGTAGGCGTTTTTGAATAAACGGATTATTCAGTGACACGTGAGCATAATCTGTTAGATTTAGTTTATTAATCTAACGCATTACAGACAAAGTGAAAGAGGCTGAACTCAACATACATGAGAAGTATAATGATTTAGGCCAACTAAAGCAGTTAACCTTCATCTACTACATATTTTTCATTAAGGAGTGGCTTTATTTGGGCAGCAAGAGAGCTTGAACGAGGCTGTATCACGTCACAGACAATATTAAATGTTGGCTCAGTGACACCTCCCGGGCTCCGTAAGATTGCGGTGCATACGGGCAATATTTGAAATTGTATAATGGGAAACATTTTAGACAGTCTGTCATATAAAATCCCCAGGCTGAGCTAAAATCAGTGTGAGTCACAGCAACAAAGTGTCTCGACTGTTTGTATGTGTGCACGTCTGTGTGTATTTAATACAAAAACAAAGAGATTTAAAGAAGCAAAAATGTTCACAAAGACGAGAAGAAAGTTTTGTCCCAACTCCAGATACCCAGGAGGTTTTAGTCAAACAGAAGAATAGTCCAGTTTTTCCAGTTCACTGTAAATATAAAGATATTAATTACAGCTGCTTTAATTAGAGAGCATTAGTAGGTAGGTAGGTAGGTAGGTAGAGGTATTTTTAAACAGAGCCAGGCTAGCTGTTTCCCCCTGCTGCCAGTATTTATGCTAAGCTAAGCTAACCACGTCCTGACTCCAGCCCAACACACAGACATGAGATTAATATCCATCTTCTCATTTCACAGTGTAGCCTATTTCCCACAGTGTTGAACTGCATTTCTTTAAAACTCCAGTGTCTGCCTGACTATTCAGTGATATCTTAAAATGTGCATCTTTTTGCTGTGTGAGTAGCAACATGTGGATAGCAGACGCCCCACAGGAAAGCCACCGCGATGACCAACAGAAACACTGTGACCGTTGGCCTTTTCTTTTGTTTTTCTTAGTTTTTTTCCTCCGTCCGGATGTTTTTCTCTCTGCTCCTTCATTGCCTGTGGTGCTTTCATGGCAGCTACCTCTGCCTCGGGCGGCAGCTTCTCGAGACTTAAGTGACAAGAGTCAGCGGGAGGCGGCCGAGGGAGGAGGAGGACGGGCTGATGTGTTGAAGCTGTAAGTGCCAGGTGACTCCAGGGTGGCACACACTGTGATTTTCTGACATGACTCGCGGCCACGGAGCTACTGTAACATGAATAATATACAGTACATGTTCTGAGGTTGTTAAAGAGTCGCATTGCCGACAACTCTGAAGCAAATAAAGACTCGTAAAATGATTGATAGCAAAGAGAGAGATATTCATGCAGTTCACAACAATACACCTGCACCTTCACCCTGATTATATACTACCTGTAGTATTACTATGGGAGTAGTAGTATAAGAAGCAGTATTTATTTTACATTCCATTATATTACTTATATCCCTATGTAACAATACTATATTGTTATTGTGCTTTTATATCAGTATAGTATCTGCTATATCACAGTATTCTCTTCTATTTCTATTATAGATACTTTATAGTATTGTATTATAACTGTATAACTGTATGTATATTACATATACTGCACATATATTATACATAATATATACTTATTATATTACTATGTGAATTGTACCTATTATTCATACTTATACCTATATACTTATACTATATACGTTCACACATCATGGCTGCCAGAGCTGAACTACTAGACTTATATAGTCTAAGATATTGTAATGTATATATTGTACATAGGTTTTTAATGTCACCCCCATATTTCCTTAATTTGTTGTTTTATTTGTTTGTTTTGTTCAAACAGTTTGTTTTCTCGCCTCTCTGTGCTGCTGTAAATAAAGTCTGACCTCTGTTGTGTTGAATGTAAAGAATATATAGAAAAAGCACCAACCAGAAGGAGAGAAGTGTGTGTGTGTGTGTGTGTGTGTAATAATCCAATTCTGTGCGGTTCAAACAAATAAGGATGTTATCCTGTTAGAAAGTAGCCATTGTGCTCGGGGGTCTGCTGTGACATGGTTAAATGTCAGACCCCATCTCTGCAGAGACTAATCGGATGAGAATGGAGGAACACACACACACACACACACACACACACACACACACACACACACACACACACACCATTTTTATTTAGTTTTACTTTAGATACTTAAAGCTACACAAATAAATCTTTCAAATTAATAACGGGTCAAATTACATGTGAGAGTAATCGCTGTTAGTAACAAACACACAGAGAGCTTTTTAGCCTCTTTTAGCTCCTAGTTTTGGTTTACTGTTCTGGTTCACCTGGTTTCCAGCAGCTGTTTTCATCAAACAACCTCTGATAAAGTCACCTGTACACCACCTGGTGAACACAGTGGAGCATTTAGCAGCTAAAGAGCCAGATGTTTTGTAGATTTTTGTTTTTTGTTTTAACTGGTGAAAGTGACGGTCAGCACCAGATAAAAATGAGAAGCTGCGAGCTGAATGTCTTGTCCACTGATCTTTGCTAATAAAAGAGGAGAGAGATAACAGTTAGCGTCAAAGTTTAGCGACTCCATGTGTTTTGTCAGAGTCAATCACAGGTCTGCCCAAATATAATCTTTCACATTCACACACTTATTTTCACCTGCATATGCAGTGCAATCCTGCACTGTAGAGCCAGCTGTAGTAAAGGAGAGCAGAGCTTGAATTTTGATACTGATCCATTAAAATAGGCCCGAATCGGCCTCGATATCGATCCTTAGGATCAGCACAGGACATCTCCAGTATGTGGACCTTGAGTTAATTTCTTTTTTTCAAAATAACAATGAATAAATACAGACTGTCCTCCCAAAAATACAGCCATACAGGTCATCTGTGCAAGCAGCTTATTACGACCAATATTTATGTTTATTGTTAGGCGGCGACCTCTAGTGGCCATAGTGATTATGACGGGAGCAAAGGAGGAAGTCAGGTGAGGTAGTTTAAAGAGCGACAAAGTCCGCTATTCGTGTCTTGTGTGAAACCAAAAGTCAACGTTGATTTATTTTAACTAACGTCAGATCGTAACATTAAGTTATATAATTTAAGTTAGGTCATGTGACGTAACTTAACTTATAACCTAACCAAGTAGTTTTGGTTTCACTGTGCTCTCGATTTCACAACGTTAACCACGTGTTTATTATTGTTACTATGACGACGAAGGTCCGGTATGCCTGTCGCTGGTGTGTCCTTTTGGGAGTCACTGGTAAACGACCTATTCTGTGGTTCCGGTATGAGGACGTGTTGAATAAATATCATTTAAAGATGGAAAAAGATTATTTTTGCTGCAGCTTTAATCTGTACAGGAAGCAGAGAAGAGTTTGATCAGGTCTCTAATGTTTCCCTGAGGGGTTTAGATAAACTCTGTGTGTCTCCACTGATAATCACATAACTCCATCTACATATTCATTAATTTCCGTCACTCATCTCTTCAGCTGCAGGGGTGACTGTTGGCCTTTCAGGTGTTAAATAACAGATTTGGGACATGAACAACAGCAGTACACCACTAGAGAATATTTTTAGTTGAACAACGCATGAGTTTCTACAAAACCTGGTGAGTATTTGGAGTGTGTGTTGGAGTGTGCACCTTCAGGACGAGCTGGAGGACCGTTCAGCAGCACGAGGAGCACATAATTGATTTTGGGACGCAGTTCAGCGTGGATATTTACATGAGCGGCTGCTTTCGGAGAGCTCAGGGTTACAGTTGTTATTCATGCATTTATGTTGCTTGAGAGTCGAGCAATCTTTGTGAGACACATCCTGCTTACGCTGCAGTTCTTTGGGGTCACAGAGCCACGCTTTGCTTACACATTTCTCAGGAGGGTTTTCTGGATGTTGGCAGTTTTTCAACATGAGTGGCTGTCATGTGTTCACTCTGCTTCCTGCAGCCATCTATCCGAAGAAGCAGGGTGAATGAAGTAAGCTGGATTAAACTGCACCGAGTAAACCCCGTAACTCCACCAAATCTGGAAGTCAGAGGAGAGTTGTGGAGGTTACCCAGTGTGCTTCAACACTGAACTTTAAGTTTTCTGTAATTTAAACATCACACGTTGCCTGCAGACATTTAAATTAATATCCTGTAAAGATTAAACACGTCTGTATTTTAGACAGAAAGTTTGACTAAACAGCTCAGCTCACAGCAGCTACTGAGCTTGCATATCAACAGATCCATCTCCATGACAACCGAGCAAACTTCCTCCACTGATGAAGACTGTGTGATGCAGCTGAAAGCTCCAGAAAAAGCTGGTAAGTGCACCTTGAGTTGGAATTGTTCTGTCATGTTAAAGCTCAGTTTGAAGATGCTCATCACTTCAGCTCATGAATGCAACTTCTTCCTCTTGTTTTGGCAGCGATGATCAGTGGTGGAAAGTATCAACATACATTTACTCAAGTACTGTACTTAAGTACAATTTTGAGGTACTTGTACTTTACTTGAGTATTTCCATTTTCTGCTACACCACCAGCACTACATCTCAGAGGCAAATATTGTACTTTTTACTCCTCTACATTTATCTGACAGCTGTAGTAATAATGCAACTGAATTATGATGTATTATCAAAGGTTAACATAAGACTTTATTGATACCCAGCAGTATATAAAGGACATAAACTGAGCCCCATCTTTACCAGCTGCAACATTAATGCATCAATAATTATAATCCATATATATTCAATATATATCCAATATATTTTACATTATTCTGAAATGAAAAAGTAGCCCAATCTGGCAACATTAAGGTTGTCAGGTTTGGAACCGTAGTGTCTATCAGAGAGCAAAACCTGCATTCATTGATCTGCCAGCCTGCACTGTAGACGTGGACATGCTTCACAGAAGTACTGGGCGGATGGATACACTGTCAAGAAATAGTTCCGGCTGGTAACACCCACTAAAACCACACATTGTCAAACAAGACACATTATGTGTGTGAGAGCTTTAGAGGTGTTGGTAGACATGTGGTTTCACAATAGACAGAGCCAGGCTAGCTGTTTCCCCCTGCTTCCAGTCTTTATGCTAAGCTAAGCTAACCACCTCCTGACTCCAGCTTCATACTTAACACACAGACGTGAGAGTGGTGTCGAGCTTTTCATCTCACTCTCAGAGAGAAAGTGTTTTCCCCAAAATGTTAAACTATTCCCTAAACTCTACTCGGCAAATCTTTTCATGTTTTGGAAACAGCCATATTTTGGAGCGCAAAGACACAAACTTTTTTGTCATTTTATGGACTTTCGGAAAGAAAATGGCTTTTTAAAAAACAGACAGTGGAACAAGTCTGCCTTCATCTCTCTCTTCTCTCACACGTGACATCAATCACTGACCGTTTTAAATCCAATCCTCTGACCCCGGCAAACAATTTTCTACCTTCCCCTCTGCCTCGTCCTCTTTCTCTCTGCACAGACGATTTTATTATCCACTCTGAGCAGAAGCTGATCACATCTGAGGGCACTTCTCCCCACCACTGATGTCTTCTTATCCTGCCTTTCATCATGCTCTCCTCCTCCAGGTCATGCTGTGCGACTACCTGCCTCCAGCTCAGACACAGTGAGACTCCTAAAGAAAATAGTAGCCTCTGACTGCTGCTATCAGTGTTCCCAGAGCTCATGAATGTGCTGCCTTCAAGCAACTTTGGAGAGCTTTTGGGGCTGAAAGCAGTCTGACTGGAGGCAGCGCTCCATGATTTCCACGCTGCTTTTGCTCTTGTCTTCAGCCTTCAGACACTGAACTACCAGACGTTTATTGCTGTGCTTCTGGCTCTCAGGAAACATGCATCAGGGTCCAAATTTATCAAGCAGCTAGAAGTGAAATGTGGGACTTGAAGTGAGACTATGTCAGTTTTGACAGAAGAAATAATACATTCTCTCTCTTACAAATGATAACAGCCTTATTTGGTCACATGGCCAGTGGCTTATGGCGACTAATTTTAGCAAACTTAAGCTTGATATTGCAGAAGACATTAGTTTGCAGATATTCTTCAGGTTTTAGCAGCGTTCTTTGGACATGTATACAGCTCGTTCACGGCCTCCTCCTGTTTCCGGTCAGCTCTGTGCTGGAAACAAACCACCCAGCCAACAGTTAGCAGGGCTGAGGTAGAGATACAGGCACAGAAGAAAAGACAAGGAGAAACGCAGCTACTGTTAAACATGATGAAAGACTTGGAGATCAACAGGTTTCTGGATATGAGCAAATATCACAACGCCGACCTTTAAAGAAGGAACGAATGAAAGAGGGAGGCTGAGTTCACACGGTCCAACAAGCTGCATGGAAACAGGAATATTAGAGTAAAATTCATCTTCATCAGCCTGTAAACAGCTCAGTAGGAATGTTGTCTTTTTAGGAATGAGGGCAAAAACAGGAATATTTTGTGCATGTAAATGTAGTCAGTGTAGTCAGGAGTGAGTTGCCTGATAAATGTGTTTTATTTTTCAGCTTTTTTATTCTCAAGTTGGCTCTTTAGAGCATCCTGAAGTGTAATTCTTGGATGTTTGATAAATAAGGCCCTGCTGTCACGTGGTTTACTTCATAGCTGTCACACAGGAGCCTCAACTTGACTCTTAATGTCCTTTAAACAAATGATTCCCCATGAGAAACTCAGCTGTGGTCCAAGATTTACTCATCTCCAATCTGGACTGTGACAGCCCCCCTCTGACTGGGCCAAAGATGAACTGTGTTGAGACATTTCACCTCACCCAGAAATGTTGCAGACTGCTTCATCTACACTCTCCTTCTGCTCATCTGTCTGGTGTTTGTGTATGCAGCTACTGAAGGAGGTGCAGCCTCATACCTTCATGACATGTTTCAGCTTCATACTGCTGGCCCCGGGCCTGGACTCTGCTATAACTACTGCACCTGAGATGTGGGAGGGCACAAAAGGGCTGCTCTCCCGGGCTGAGGCTTTGTTCAGGCTGCAGGCAAATCAGATTTGTTTCTCAAATCATATCTCTAAGACAGACTTTCTGCACTGTTATTCTCATGTGATCAGATTGGATTTGTGTGTCCAGGCATCAGTAACGACGTACGCTGGTGACGAGATCCATCATCTCGACCTTCAAACAATCGCTCTGTCAAGTTGCAGTTCAGAACTCCTCCGGAGGCTGGTCTACAGCCGCTCTGATGCACCTCCGTCACTCTGGATTTGACGTTGTCGTTGTGTGTGGCATTGTGAGTCATGCAAAAGACACTTTGAAATCCTGTTTGAGCGTCCAGAGCGTCCAGACTAAGACACATTTCAAACCACCTCCAAATGTGGCTTGGATCTGATTGTGTTTTTTATGCTGTCCAGACTTTCTGAAATCAATCTTGATCCAATCTGGATAAATGCCAAAAAACAGATTTGGGTTGGCAGTCTGAACACCTCATGGCCTCCACGCCTTTGTAGTTTACTTTAGGTTCACATGTTACAACACTCACACACATACTTTGATTCATCCATCCAGGCCTCTTACTGTGTGTTCAGACAGAACGCAAAGTGAATTTTAGAGGAGGTGCAGTTGCATACAAAGACAAAGAAAAGACGTGAGCAGACGCAGATTCACCAATTGAAAATGTTTATGTAAATGTATGTATGTATATATGCACAGATGTGTGATGTATTTTCTCCATTAATCCATTAGTTTAGTCTGTAAAACATCTGAAAAAAGCCCAAATTGATGTCTTCAAATAACTTTTTTTGTTCAACAGTCAAAAGGATTTTTTTACCATTATGTAAAAGCAGCAAATTTTCATATTGGGGAAGTTAGAACCATCACATGTTGGGGAATTTTGCTTGAACATTGACTTCAATGATTAATTGATTATCCAAATAGATTAATTTTATGTTGATTAATTGCTGCAGCTGCAAGTAAAACCACATATTGGAGGGATGATGATGCTGTTTAACTTAGCTGTGAATTTCTGTCCTGTAAGTATATATATATATATATATATATATATATCCCTCAAATAGATTATATATTTTGTGGTATTTGAGCAGATAATCATTGAATTTTACATATAATATGCATGTTATTATAAGATGATAGATACTTTATTTGCATGTCACAGCAGCAGCACACGGATGAACTATTGGCCCAAAGAATAATTTAAAACAAATGTCAAACACGTGCATGTAGTTTTTTTGATAGTAATTTAAATATAGAGTATTTTTATCAGATGCAGGTTATTTATTTAACACTGAGGCAGCAGCATATAAAAGCCACCTCTGCTCGGGGTTATACATGTGCATGTACAGAATATAAAGAAGGAACAATGGGGAGATAAACAGACAGGACCTTGCTGTAATTCAGCTTCATGCAATGGGATAATCGATCTGTTTAGAAATACAGCAGTACTTTTAAATACACACACAGACATATGACACCCCCACCCCTCCCAACAGAGACACAAACTAAAAGCAAGCTTGAAAAACACAACATGATGACATCCATTAATTTCAGATTACTGTACAGAGCACATAAACGTCCTCCATTAAGGTTAGCCACCATCAGGACAGAAATGAAAGCGGTTGCCAGTGTTACTAACCGCAGCGAGATCTATCATGAAAGCAGATGAAAATGTCAGCTCCCGACACTAATAAACAAGTCATTTCTGCTCAGAACTACAGATAAAGATGAAACACATACAAACAGATTGTTACATGTGATTGTTCAAAACCTGATTGCATGATCTAATCTAACGTGTTTGGGGGTTATAATTATTCCAACTGCGTCATACACACCTTCTATACACCAGCGTGTTTTTCTCTTAACTGCTGAAATCTTTTCCCAGTGAAGCTTCTCTGGGAAAATAAGAATAAATCACAAAGTAAAAACATTAGCTTCAGCCGGTTCCATTAGATGGAGAGGAGGAGGCGAACCAGTCGGAGGGAGAGGCGGGGAAGGGAAAAGAGAGGTGAAACATGGGGGAGTCAGCTGTGAAAAATGACTGAAAATTGGACCTAAAATAAGAGGATAAAAGGTAGGTGGTGCAGTATGGATTTAATAGGATGCTACAACAGATGAAGTGCAAGAAACTGAGGGATTAATGGAAAAACATTTGCTCTGATTTGTCCAGACAAATAATGTTAGTAAAAAAAGACAAATGTTTAGAGTGAAATGTAGTATAGTAAAGGTCTGAGGTACTGTATCATGTTAGTAGACCTGGGTTCAACCAGTTTAACAACACTAAAGCATTGAGTGCAGACCTGGAGACTGAAGGAACAAACTGTATGATGATGATGAAAGTTCGTTCTTCATCTTGGAAAAACAGTAATTAAAGATCCACAGTCTTTGCAGTCTTTGATATTCTTACCAACAGTCACTAGAGGGCGCCGTCACGTAAAAGCATGTCATTTTTAAGGATTTGTTGAATTGATGATTCTCCAAAAAAACACACAGGCTGTATTTGAAACCACCTACTAAATTAGCAGTACGCACTGATTTGGCCAAAATATACCATGTAGCATGCAAACAAAACCACAATCTGCAGTATGCCAAAATACTGATGTCGTACGGATTTGGGAAAAAACTCTCCAGTATGCATCGGACCAGTCTACCTTGCCTACTGTGTCCCACAATGCAAAGCCCTGGCGGAGGTTTGCCTTTAGCCGTGCTATTGTTTACTTCTGGTTACCAAAACAGGAAACCGGCTAAGCCTGGCCTAGCATACTGCAAAATACATCGATTTTCATACTGCATACTGCGTAGTATGTCGTAGGTGGTTTTGAATACAGCCCCAGTCCACTCTCAATTATAGTGGTCCACGGGCCCACAGAGTGTCTTCTGCAGAGGCTTCATCCTCTGCTCATTAAATTGCAGCAGCCTAGCCATCCCCCACAGCCGCCGGTGCCCCAGCAGCCTAGCTATCCACCCAAAAAAAAAAAACAACAACCCACAACTTCGACCGGCAGCAGAAGGAATCAGTTCCCCTGCAAAACCTCCTGCCTCGTAGGGCTCGCTCTCCACGGCGTGAGCCTCACCGAGACCGCGGTCCCCCTCACTGCGACTTGTCTTGCGGTCGCAGAGCAGAGCGCCCCAGGCTTCAGAGGCAGCTGCAACACCATCCAGCAGTGGGAAGAGAGGCTAGTACACCACACACACACACCACTGTCCCTTAAGACTCTCCAGCTGATCCAGAATGCTGCAGCACGTTTACTGACCAGAACCAGAAAAAGAGATCATATTTCTCCAATATCAGCTTCTCTACACTGGCTCCCTGTAAAATCCAGAATAGAATTTAAAATCCTTCTCCTCACCTTCAAAGCCCTAAATGGTCAGGCACCATCATATCTTAAAGAGCTCATAGTACCCTATTACCCCACTAGAGCACTGCGCTCCCAGAATGCAGGGTTCCTTGTGGTTCCTAGAGTCTCTAAAAGTAGAATGGGAGCCAGAGCCTTCAGCTATCAAGCTCCTCTCCTGTGGAACCAGATCCCAGTTTGTGTACGGGAGGCAGACCCCCTCCTCACATTTAAGAGTAGGCTTAAGACTTTCCTCTTTGATAAAGCTTATAGTAGGGCTGACTCAGGTGACCCCTGAGCCCCCCCTTAGTTATGCTGCTATAGGCCTAGACTGCCGGGGGACTTCCTATGATGCACTGAGCTCCTTTCTCCTCCTCTTCCTCTCCATCTGTACGCCCTCATATCCATCAATGCTTGTTACTAATTCAACTTCTTCCCGTAGTTGTGTGCTTTCTCTCCTCTCTCTCTCCCCTTCTGTTGCTTTCTGCAGGTATTTCTGCCTCCGGAACTGTAGAGTCTGGATCTGTGGTTGCTGCCACCTGCTGCCCCCGTGCTCCTGCTCTGCACCCGCTGCTGCTATTACTGCTTTTGTTCTTATTATTAGTATTACTATTATAATATTGCTATTAGTATTATTTTATTTTATTTTTATTTATTTTATTTTATTATTATTATTTTAATTATTATTATTTTAATATTAACATCAATACCATTACCACAACTATTACATCTCTGTGCTGCTGTATGTTCTCTTTCCTCCTGCTCTCCCCCCCCTTCAACCCAACCGGTCGAGGCAGATGACCACCCACCCAGAGCCTGGTTCTGGTTCTGGTTCTGGGTCTGCTCGAGGTTTCTACCTGTTAAAAAGGGACTTTTTCCTTGCCACTGTCGCATAGTGCTGCTCATGGTGGGAACTGTTGGGTCTCTGTAAATATAAAGAGTCGGTCTAGACCTGCTCTATATGAAAAAGTGCCCTGAGATAACTTTGTTGTGATATGGCGCTATATAAATAAAACTGAATTGAACTGAATTGAATAGATGCTGCCAATCTGTTTGTGTTTTCAGGCTCAGTTTCCTGGTCACTGTAGTTAAACTAATCAATTTCTCCAATACTTTGGAAAATGTTTTTTATTAAAGTATCTGTTGGCGAGCTGTGTCTAACCCACACTGAGAGGAGGGTGGGTGGGGGGCTGTGACGCTGTTGGGAGGTGTTGTGGGTGGAGGGTATGAGGGTTGTCCACTTCACAACTTTAACGCAACACAACAGTCACACTTTAATCATCTGAGTCAAGGTTACGAGGAGAGTTTTGGCTTCATGCTTCGTGAATTTGAAATTTAAATTAAAAACATGAAAGCGAACACAACAGACCCTTTCAGTCCAAGTCGAGGAGCACTCCTCACTCATGCTAGTTATACTGCATGTGTGAATTTATGAACAGAAACAGCTTTAGCCTTATAAAACCTGCTCATAGGAGATTCAAGGACACCGTTATCAGACATTTTCTGACTCATTTTCTGAGTATTTGAATAGACTTGGCGTCAGACGTTCATTTGTCTTAATTGATGTATGAATTATGTATAATCTTGCCACTTTATTGCTCTCTTTTCCTCTCTCCTCTCTCTTTTGTCTTCAGGAAACAGAAGCTCACAAATGTTCTTTTTTTTTCATGCATTTTCTGACACAACAGGCACCATCAGACAAAACACTCACCAGGAAGATGGGCGTGATTTTTAATATAATATGGCACCATTAAGAGCGCTGCCCACACCCTCCTCTGGAGGACTCCTACATTGTGAGCTTCTCCCCTATGGGACCTTACGTGGGTGCTATTAATTCTGCTTCGCTGTGGGAAGCCATTGTGCTGCTGTCTTTCACCGTCTGTCACTCCTGATTGTTTCCATTCAAAGCAGGAAAATACACCGCAGGAGCCATAATGCTGCTGTGGTGTATACCTGCAGACACACAGGCTGGTTATGGTACATCAGACACAGCCGACACACTCACTTTGCTTTTAATGTCGACAGTGGTGTCTTTGTGTGGCTTCAACCTACCGACACCCCCCTCAGTATTACACTTTTTACTGCATGACATTTATTTGACAGCTTTAGTTTCTGTTTTCTTTATAGATTAAGATTTGATGAGCTTGATGACAAAAGAAATGATGAGCTGATAAAATATGATGCAGTATATTTACTCCTGTCCTGTCCATTAGTACAGTTTTGGCCTGGTCACACCAGGAAGTGGAACAGCAAAATAGATCCGTGGGTCTTTGTGAAATATTTGCTTCTAGATGTTTGTTGACCACACTCGCAGGGCCAGCTGGTGATCTGTTGTAGCTGGTGAGCTTATAAGTAACTCAATGATTTTCTATATAGCTTGTAAATACGTTATCTACACAATATGTGATACAAAAATACTATATAGCATTTAGTGGGCACTGGATCTCCTTTGTGTTTTTGTAAACCAGTTCTCTGTTGTGGAGCTGTTTATACTTTGACTATTTTTAGATAGATATACGGTAAATCTGCCCAGAGGTGGATACACTCTGTGTATACGAACCAATACACCTCTGAATGTACGCTGTGTGCGGTAAAGCTGATGGATTTCAGCTGAAACTGAGCGATGTAAGGAACTGAAATGGCTGATGTACCTCTTCACACAGGGGTGACAGAGTTTAGTGAACTGCAGATGAATGAATGTGCTATGCAGTAGCCGTGTTATTACATTTAAAACACACATTCGCCACACTTCCTACTAAACCCAACTCTCTCTCTCTCTCTCTCTCCCACACTCTTGTAATTTGCCAGCTGCACTTTGGACCCTTTCTGGAACAAAAAAGACAGCAATCGCAGGTCAAAGGCAACAATTCATGCTGGATGTTTCTTCCCTCTGTGAAGTCTGAGTGCTTCTAACCAGAGAAATGCTCTCTCACCGCCTCCATTTGCCTGTTTTTTATTGTCCCTGCCATCATGTCGAACAATATCTCAGTTAATGTTCCGGCAGGAGAAACAGAGCTTTTCACGCTGCAGATACTCGTATCTATATTATTATTATTCTATATGTATATAGAATACTTTGTATATCAATGAGACAGGTTTTCCTTTAGTTAAACAGTGTGAGAGAAAGATTTGCATACAGTTATATCAAGTGTTAAAGATCATTAGTGTGGTTTTATATTTACATTGTGTGCACTAAAAGGCTCGGCTGGTCTAATCGTATATTTATGTTATGCAGTACATGCTTTCAAATTCAGTCCTCAGGCTGTATCTGCAGCTACATGTGCTTACATGTGTGTGTGTGTGTGTGTGTGTGTGTGTGTGTGTGTGTGTGTGTGTGTGTGTGAGAGAGCGAAAGATGCCATGACCAAATACTGTATGTACCTCCACTGACATGGGTATGGCTGCTTAAAAAGCACAATATTGATGCAGTGATGCAGCATGGACCACAGTATGGAGTGTGGACTGGTAGCTGGAGAGGTGCCAGTTCACCTCCTGGTGCCCTTAAGCAAGGCACTGAACCCCTAACTGCTTGAGGGGCGCAGTTACATGGCAGCCCCGTTAGAGTACGCATATTTCTGTCCGAGCCCGACGCAGTTAATGTGAGCTGAAGCAACTCAAAATACCGTCGATTTCCATGCATGGTTTTCAGTAGTTTTTTTAAACTTCCCTGATGACAAATTTTGTTTGACGTCCTCCATCCTTAGCCAGGCTACATGAATATTTACTGCCTGTGTGTTGCGTTCATGTGTTGTCACGTAAATAACAAACCCCAGCACTGGACAGGAAGCACCATGTCAAGTGTGATGTGACCGAACCCGAAAATCATTTCAAATCTTTTGTCCGAACCCGACCCGACTAACATCTCTCCTGCCCAGTTGCATGCGTCTCGTGTGTGTGTGTGTGTGTGTTTTCTGGGCAAATCAGAGACTCAGACATACACACAGCACACAGGTAATATTCCAAAAGGCAAAATCTTAACTTGAAAGTCAGGCAGTCATGCACAAGAGATCAGTCCAAACAAGCAAACAAATCCAAGCAGGGAGTAGGCAAAATCCAAAAACCAGAAAACAAGGCAAAGTCAAAAGTAGAAATGCTGGAAAGCGATGAACACATGAGGGAGAACAAAGACATTCTGGCAAGGAGCAGTGACAACAGGGGAGTATATAACAGGGTTGGCTGAAGACACAATCAGGGGCAGGTGAGTGGATACAGGTGTGGACAATCAGGACTAGGAGAGACACGAGGGCAGGAACTGAAATAACAGGAAAGGTTATACTTCAAGATAAAACAGGAAACACAGACAAAGACTAACAGGATGTTACAGTGTACGTGTTGGGAGGAGGCTGGGTGACTATTTGTGGTCGTGCGCACATATAACAATATTTTATGGACTTGAAGACACAAGATAACCCAGCGTCACGCACTGCTTACCGGCCTGATCGGGGGAAGAATTAAAGAGAGTGATCCACAGGCGAATATCCTCCTAAACTTCATCACTACCAATAGATCCCCATTGTAACCCAGAGAGACGATTTAGGGCCAAATGTAGAGCAATTACCCAACCACAACACCACGGTGCCCTCACCCCAAAGGCTAATATCCCTCCTGCAACTGAGTGTGTGAAATGTGCAAATGCATGAAGAAAGAAAGCAACATGAAAAATGATCAGAAATATCCATTCATTATGGAGACTGCTGACCTAGCTAGCGGAGGCATATAGCGAAGAAAACCACTGAGGAATAGATTCAATCTCCCTTTATCTTTCTTCAGCCCTCTGCCTTTATCTTTTCTCATCTTTACAATCTATTTCTCTCCCACTGCTTCCTCCATTTGAGTTATTCTTTCATCACAGCGATCATTCTTCTATGAGTCATTGATAAGGTACCACAATATAACGTTTCCTCCTCATTCCCACTTCTCTCCTCATCTTAAACCACTATTTCTCTTCAGATTCACCTGTCGTTATGGTTATGGTTGAGGAAGCCGAAGGTACATTTTCGACTTTGCTCTGCAGGATTTCATGGTTTGTAATAAAATGCGCTAAATGTAAAAATCCCTTTTTTAACACCACAAATTTCACACATGCAGCATCCCTGCTCTTATTTATTCCCCTCACAAACAGGTGGTAGCGGATACAAAATGCAAAGACGCACAACAATGTTGAAAATTTCCACTCAGTTACCTTGGCTTTTGAGTGAAGGGTACAAGCTGGCATTTCTGTGGCTTTCAAAGAGCACAGCGAACAGCCTGAAGAGCTGCCTCTGTAAAGACAGCTTTATTGTGTGCTGGCTTTTCAGAGTCCAGAAGGTGAGACTGATTAGAGGTTTCTGGTGACCTGCCGTTGTTGCTCCGGCTGCTGTCTCTATGAACTCAGATGTGTTTATGTGACAAATATATATCAGTGTTCTCGGCCCGTGTAAACGCTTCTCACATTTAAATTTCAAAAATGAAAATAGCAGATTGCTAAGCCTGCCCCAGTAATACTGTTTACGTCTGTCAGTCTTTCACATGTGCAGTTTACAATGACAACGGTGGCAGATTAACCATTAAAATAATTTTCTTGATTTCAGACAGAGGTAGACAAAAGCAGTCTCTCATTTCTAGCCAGCAACCGTCCCTTTTGTTGGCTGAAATGACTCCTGTCACTGGCAGATTTTATCAGCTTAAATAGCTTGCTACCTAAAGCTAACGTTATAGCTCCAAGAGTTGGCTGACTTTTTAATGTTTCCAGCTGACTCATTTTAAGACAAAAATCATATAAAAAGGTCTTAAATGTGCACTTGATGGCTACATGCAAGGCTAAAAGACTGAGGCTAAAGCTAACGGGTCCCAGGCAAAAAGTCCTTATCCGTGTAACAGAAACAGCTTTGTTCCTGTATTGCAGGGTGCAGCTAGTTAGTCCTAGTGTTATAGGTATGATATTTTATTGTATTAGTTGTTATATGTTATTTCTTTCTAACATGTTTGGCTGCTTAGCTTTGTATTGTGAAACAGTATGTTTCACTTGTAATGTTACCAAAGAAAAGGCTTTTAGGACGAGAACTAGCAGATGTGCAAACGTAACGCTATCTCAAATCCAACAAAGAGCTGCTAACGGTAGCTTCAACTTCCACACAGCGGAGAAATGAAACACAGGATGTTCCAGATGTGAACAGGGCTTTGGTTTGAACGTAACCTGCAACACCACAAAATAATACAGTTAGCTAATGATATGCTCCTTGGCCTTGGAAAGGCAAAAAAAATTACATATAGCAGTTTGGTGTCTAATAAACCCGAACTCATGGATCTATTACTCAAACTGGACTTCCTGGATTGTATTTCGTCTTCTCACCTGCACCTGTAGAAACATGGCTACACCAACACAGCTTGTGTTTTTTAAAGCGGTGCTATATTCCAACTGAACCGGGGTATATTTTGGTTTGATCTAATCTTTAATACATATCTAAATGTATTTTTGTGCTGAAATTAAATCTCAGAGAATGACTGATGCTACACAAAGTCTGGTCAGATCTGGAGACAGGAAGTGTAGCCATTGTAGCACACTTCAGTCATCATTAGATCCGTGGCGATGGGTGAGGAGGTGAGTGTGCTGGGAGATGGAAGCACAAAGGTTGGGGTGACGACAAGAACAGAAAGAAGAGTGAAGGAGTTGGAGAAATTTCAAATGGGAGAAGTTTAGATTTACCAAAAGAAATGTCCCACTTTCTGTCTCTGCCTCCCTCTGAGTGTTTGTGTATTCTGCACGAGCTCCCCATTTGCATGAGTCATGATGACTATTGTCATCGTCCGCGAATGATGAAATGAAGGTCGGTGCGTCTGTCAGCCTGTCTACATATTACAAATCTTGTTGGGAAATCTGGTCACCATTTTTTTCCCATGCTGCCCTCCTGGAACACACATATTACATCTGTTCCATTTATTCATGACTTTTCTGTAGCCACAGACACGTCACCCTGAAAAATGGAGGCAAAAAGTCATTTTGAATCAACATGCGCAGCAGACGAAAAGGCCTATTGTGTTCTCATGCTCCCCTTTACTCTCCACAAAAAATAAGTAATATAAATGTAAGGACAGATATGAAGATAAAGAAATATGTGACTCCCCACTGCTTTTCACTTTGCTGCCTCTCTGTTCTCTTTCCACAGAGGTCTTGTATCATTAACAAAGATGGAGCGTTCCAGGTATGCATGTTGTCCATTGTATCGTTCAAACAGTGAGTGAGCCTGTCGCATCCTGTTTATCTGTTATCTGAACATCTAAAAACATTGTCTCTTTTTTCAGAAGCCAGTGTGAAGGAGCAACGCTGATGAAGACTCGTGGCTTCTGGTATTTTTCACTTCCAGCGTCTCAGAGAAGTCAAAGGCATAAATAATACATCAAAGCAAATATCCCTGTTGCTGTGTTTTTGCTATGGTCTTGGGTTTAATGAAACATCTTCGTGTTAGCATGTAACAACAAGAGTCTACAGCCGTGCTAGCAGCTCTGTGAGGTTGACAATCCTAACATGCTGTTTACCATGTGCACCATCTTAGTTTAGCATCTTAGCACACTGCAAATCAGCACTAAACTGAGGCTGATTGGAATGACATAAGGTTTGCAGGTATTGGACAACCTGAAATTGTGACCTGATGATGGCGCTAGATGAGTCAGAGGATCACCAAGTTTTTACAATTCATCCTGAGGGGAACGTGAATGTCTGAACCAAAGTTCATTGCAATCCGTTCACTCTAAACCACATGCTAACCTCATGGTGTCACTAGAGGGAAAGTCAAGGAATCACCAAAGTCTTTATGATACATTGTCTGGGAACCATGAATATCTGTACCAAATTTTGTGGCAATCCATCCAATGCTGGTCAAGATATTTCACGAGTCACAAGTTTTCCTGTTAAATATCTCAAGATGCACTCAATGACTTGGCACAACATTTGGTGCAGATAGTCATGGATCCCAGAGAATGTATCCCAAAGACTTTGGTGATCCTCTGACTTTTCCTCTAGCTCCACCATCAGATCACAGTTTTAATTTGGCCAGTACTTTAGGTTATGACCAAATACCTGCAGAACTAATGACATTCCCATCAGCCTCAGCTGCACTCTGTGTTTACTGCTAATTATCAAATGTTAGCCCGCTAACATGCTAAATAAGATGGTGAACATGGTAATCAGCATTGTCATTGTGACTCTTAGTCTGTTAGTCTTGTTCCAAGGTTAGGAATGAAGTTCAACATGGACGAGTAGTAAACGTTCTTGAAAAACAGTTTTGAAAAGTACTGACAAATAATGCCATCTTACTGACACTGACAGAACATGTGTGTTTTGTTGTCTAATTTGGAGGATTTGTTGTGTAAAGGAGCACTTATCCACTTCTACCTTTACTGTTTCTGGATCCTTCTGCAGGTCTGTGTTCAGTAGATCTTCGAGGCTTGTTGGAGCAGATGAGGTGTTTCCCCTGGATGTGACAGGAGGCCACTGTGGGTCCAGTGAACAGCCCATCTACTGGTTTAAGTGAACACTGGTGATCACTATTAGCTCTGCATTAAATGTACTAAATTGGCCAAAATACCCTCAGGGAGGCACACAGAGTTCATTATTAAATATTTCCCATGAACTCTTCTGCTGGAGAGGTTTAAAGGAGCCATATATAAAACACAGATCACATATTCAATCCCAAGGTAACTACTGCTGAATCATTAATGCTGAGGTACAGTGAGTTTGAGCTGAGGGTCTGACAAGTCCCAGTAGTGTGGCTGCAGTCACTGAATACTGCATGTCCATATTCTCATTTATTCAGGAAGGTTGACATATTAGGTCTCTATTTATCTCTCTCTCCTGCCCTCACGTGTCCTCTCTCCATTTGATTCTCACGCTGTACGTACACAAAGGCAAATTCACAGCTATAAAAACAAACAGCACTCTCACTGTCCTCACAGACAGATGTGCAGTACTTGGGTTGGAAATTAAACTTTTCTACTGTGCAGAAAACCTTTATGGAACACTTTCTGCGTATTAATACTTTAAATCACCATTATACTGAATCATCTGCTGCTTTCATTAACCTCATCTCATAAAGAGCTGGAAGAGGTTGCAATATGACAAGAGGACAATGAGAGAAGTCTGCGTCGTGATGGAGGAAGGCAGTATAAAATTCTGCTGGTGAGATATTGCAGCCGAACTTAATAAGCTCTGTTTAATATTAATATGCATTCTGCAGTTCATTGACGCCTACACAGCCGCATTTATGAAGACAGAAAGAGATCATCATTAAAAAATATGATCCGTTAATCAATCCATGGGCTTTTATCTGTTATATTTCTCTCTTTTTTTGGGACACAGTGTTCCTGTTTGTGTATTGGAGGGAGAACATGTGCTGACAAACTCACCAGATCTGTTCATCACCTGGATGTTAGCATATGTCCCTTATCATAACTGCCTGCTAAAAGCAAGCAGTTCTGTTTGCATGACAAGTGTGCAAACACAATAATAACTGCATGAACCATTACAGTACTGTCTGGAGACTGTCTCTGCTCTTTCATTTATGCACTGTGTGTGAGGTTTTGATACATATTTTAATGTGTAGTGTGCAAACAGTAAAGATGGGCGACACATTACACTGAGGATTCATGAGGTGGCACTTAAGTGGCCATCATGACTCCTGGGATTCAAAAGTCCTGTCATTATCTGCCTGATTAGTTTGAAAGGGTTACAGCATTCTAGACAAACACGTCCTCTGTACAATACTTGGTAGTCATTGTGGCTAACCAAAATGCTGTTTTAATGTTAGAATAAACTGTAATAGGGTTGAATACCAGGAATTAAGACTCCAGTATTTCCCATAAGTCTGCTCCAGTTTCCTGGGAAAAACCCATGGGATCCTGGGTGTTTTTATCATGTGTGCACCTGTTGACATACTGAACGCTCTCATATGTACTGAGACAAAGGTGCTTTCTCCAAATCTCATTAAAGCTTCCACACAGCTGTCATAGAAAAAGTCCAACCTTTAAATGCTGTCAGTTTTTGACAGTTTTCTGTTAATCCGAGGGTCAGTTGGTCCAAAACTTTGGTCCAGATTAAAATATCTTAACATCTACTTGACGCACTGGCACCAAATTTTGTAGACATTCATGTTCCCCAGAGGAAGAACTGTAATAACGTTGGTGATCCTCTGACTTTTCATCTAGCCCCATTATCAGGTCAAAAGTGTAATTTGTCCAATACTTTGGTTTATGACCAAAATTAATAACATCCCCTCAGCCTCAGCTGTATTTTGTGTTTACTGCTAATTAGCACATTAGCATACTAACACTCAAAACTTAGATAGTGAACATGGTAAACTTTATACCTGCTTAACGTGAGCATGTTAGCATGCTGACGTTAGCATTTAGCTCAAAGCACCACTGTGCACTGGATTCCTGGTGGATAAACACTGATAAAATGTGGAAGGCAGGAGGAAAACAGACTGTAATTTGAGTGAAGTGGAGAGTGAATTCAATTTTCTTTTGTACCATACAAATTCAGATTATTTAAGAGAGTTAATGTTCCATCAAACAGCTCAACTAAACCCTGAAATACTCTGTTGTTCAGATGAGCAAAAACTGGAACGGCGGTTTAATTTTGATGTTTGCTAACTTTGTCTCAAAAGAAAATAAGGCAAGATGGATAATTTAATTAGTATTTAATCTGATTTCTCTAGTACTATATAGTAAATGTTTTTGTCAGTGATTTATGGTGGTCTGAAGTTTTGCTTCTCTATTTTCGGACTTTCTCTGTTGTTTGTAAATGTATATGCAGCACTTTGGTCCTGGCTGTATGAATTTATGGAGTCTTGTGAGCCCATGCAGGCTTGGCATACATTATATGCATGACACTATAATAAAAATGTCATTCATGTATTGTAATTATGATTATTATCTGCAGTGCTGCTCTTAAAATCAAACTTCATTTACACCAAGAACATACCAGCAGGACTCGTAGGCCCCCCACAAGAGCTACTAAATGGTTCCCTATACTTTCAGCTGTCACACCAAAGTAGCAGCGCTCCAGCTGTTCAGTTAAAACGAGGCCAACAGTTCGGCAGTGAAATGATTTAATCTGCTGAGTGTTTGGAGGTGACCTGGCCAAGGCATTACTCACTGCCCCCTGCACATCTCCAAATGTATAGCCTCTATCTGCCTCTTCCCATACCACCCACCCATACACCCAAGGTGTATCGGAGAGAATGAAAAATGGTCTGCAGGTCCGTCTCCCATTGTTTGGAGAACGTGATTATCTTTGGCTCCAGTCTGCCTCAATACACCGATGAAATATCTTGTAAAGGTTCACCATGAGGAGCAGATAGACGTTTAAAATATCAGTTCTTAAAACTCGGTGAACCTGGGAGGAGGCACTGCCTTAAAAGTGAAAGTCAGCGAACAAAAATCTCCTGTTAACACCATAGTTTACATGAAAGACTGAAACATGATTGACTGCTGAACTACTCCGCAAGATGTGCACTGATCTGTGGCTATTTTTAGGTCAAGGTACACAGTAAATCCCCTGCCCAGATGAGGGTATACGAAGTACAGAACACCTGCATGTACATACCACTACACACCCTGCTGTAATATTTCTGGTTGTATGAGGTCGATTTATGTAATGTTGTAAATCAGAGTAAAGATTTCTGGTAGAACTTCCCAATACTTCCAAAGTGCATGGAGAAGGGAAAAAGTCTGAAGAGGTCAAAACTCCAGCAGCACTTGAAGTATACAGAACAACTTTACTGTCAGATCAATGAAGGCCACACACTTCTATCAACTGTAAGTGTTCCTGGAGTTTTGACCTCTAATGTAAATCAGCAAGCACCTTGATTTTTAAGGCATTTATCTATAAAGAACAACACACATCGTTAACGTTAATGTCATGTAAATATGCCAGATTTAGCCAAAAGGCTCATTTTCATCTACAGTCCCTTGGCAGGTTGATGTTACGTATTTTAACTTTAATATACTCCTAGAAACGGGTGACCCACCCTGCAGTTTGTTATAAATAACACTGACAAACATTTCAACACATCTTTTTTATTAGCTTCAGTGTGGAGTTTGTAGAAGTGGATCTCAGAGACTCCATCTAGGGTTGCAAAAACCAAGATAACTCCTTGTACTTCATCTTCTGAAGGCTTTGAGAGGAAACCTGCTGGATTGTCATGTCAGATATCATGACTCGGTTTGTTGGTGTTCTCCTTCTGCTGTGCAACAAAGAGAACTTCTGGGCATCACTTCACATGTTTACACACTCATCAGCAGTATGTCTTGTCTGACAGCATCAAGAGCACCTCTTCCTTGAGCCTTCACAAAGTTTACTTCTTGAAATCTCCAAAGGAATGAGAGCACGCAGAAAAGATTATTCTTGAATCATCAAAAAGGTGAGCTGCATGGAAGACCTTGAAGTAATTCTTCTCTGTAGGTAAACATGAGACTGCAGGGAGAGTGGAGTTACTGAGGTAGAGAAGCAATTGTGAGAAGTTGGGAATCTGCTGAAGATGTGTGGTAGAGGCAGAATGTGTCTGGAAACAGGAGCCTGAATCACTTGAAACAGATACAAGACAAGAGTTACATATTTTTGGTAGCCACTGACGTAAGCAGTGCTTGAACTGGGTGGAGATAGATGTCTGTCCAAGTCAGTAAAGCCTCTGTCTAATGAATGCAGGTACTCATTGCAGGGCTGCCACCTTTTATTTGAAGTATCGTTCGAAAACAACCTGATGATTCTCCGTTAAGTTCTGGAGTCAAAAGGAGCGTCTTTTCTTCTATGATTTCTAAGCGGATTCATAATTAGATTCTTAATTAGCTAGCTTGCCTACAGCTGATGAAATCTGCAGTCAACAACATTTCAGCCGGCTAGACGACAGTTACAGACTACAAATAAGAAGCCTTCTCTGCCTTTTGTCTGTCTGAAATCGAAGACCTATTGCTTCAAAGATTATGTGATGTGCTAAAGTGGAAAGCTTGAAAGGCGCAGCAACAGATGGGACGGGGATTCGCTGACGGTCACTTAAGGAGAAATTTGAACAACGTTGCTCAATACTAGGGCTGTACCTGACTCAGAATTGGATTTGGCTGTTCGACACAAATATTCAACTATTAGTTCCTTTTTTTCATATAGACAATCAAGCAACACTTTATTGAACTGCCAGATTTTTGAACAGGGCTCGGCAAGACGTTCAGGGTGACAGCAGCGTTCACGTAATATAGTAAACAAGCCAAGTTAGCCCTCCGAGCTAATGCGCGCTAACATTTTTTTCCCACGCTAGATATGAGTCTTATCCTCCAGACACCAAAATGTCCCCACAAGCACACTGCACACTGATCTGAGTCGACTGAGGGATCTCTGACTGATTGTTCGAATGTTCGACTTTCAGGGAGCAGCCCTACTGAATATATTATAGGATTAATGATTAATATTCAAGTATTCATTGTAAAATTAAAAGTCAATTTCCCGGGAAAAAGTTTCGACTTCATGGATTGTTTGTATGGCAGTGTTATAGAGGTCATCATCACCCCTCTTCCTGGATGTGACGCTCACCTCACTTTAATCTTGTTCATCTCTTCCAAGTGAGATTGATGTCATGGGAACAGCAGATCAATATCCACGTTCCCCTGGGGACAGAGATTAATGTGGGACGAGGAGCCGCTTGAAAGGCAGTTAAGTAGAACACTTCCCCCCCGAAGGAGATCATTCACACCTTAATTAGCTGCTAATGGGACAGAAAGTGACATAATGTGTGTGCGTGTGTGCATACGTTCAAATGCGTGCATGTGTGTTTCTGTCATATCAGCATTTAATAAGATTGAAAATCTCTGTATAAACTCTCACGTGGTCTACAAAGACGCCCCTGTCACTGAGAATCATTAATTAATGATGCCTGGTTCACATGTCAGTGTTAAATGATGATGATGATCTGCTTTTAACTGCAGCAGGTAGTTTACACAGGGATTACAAAATAAAACCGCGTGAATGCTACTTTGCAACCAGGTTCAGTGTCTCGCAGCCTGTTCTGGTCACATTTTACTGATCAATAATCACCCTCATCGTCTATCACAGTCTGTTTCTTCTCCGCCTCCTCGTTTACAGAGGACAGCCTCTGCTTGTATGCAGAGCGAATGAATAAAGAACTTGGAGAGCTGCACCCAAATCTGCCTGTTAAGGAATGTTTGACGAACTTTCTTGAGAACATCGTTCCCTGCCGGCCACGTTAAAGCAGTTCTCCAACAGTTTATTGTTGTACTTCCATAAAGCTGAAGGACTCTGAGAGACAGATCCAACAAGACTAAGACTCAAGCATTCAAAGGTTTATTTGTCACAAACAAACCATATGTGTAGTGAAATGCAATGTGGATGTATACAGAAGCCGAGAACGGCCGTGCTTGCAATTATTTTTTTAATGCCGTTATCTCGAGATAACGGGCTTTGTTATCTCGAGATCACGAGTTAATTATTCCGTCATCACGAGAAAACAAAAGGCCGTTTCCTCTTATTGTTAATCAGTGATCAGGAGTGCCATGCCAGCATGCTTAGATGACGTCTTGACGGCAACTGAGTTAAACTGAAAATGTCAGACCAAGGAGTAGGCCTACCCATTACTGATCAACACATCAGACTGTACTTCAGTCAAGGTCTAACACAGGCAGAAATTGCACTGTGTCTTTCTGTTAGAGATAACATTCAGATCAGCCCTCTGTTCAGTTATGAATCCTCCGCGACAGTCATGACAGTGATCTTGAAGGCTGAAATCAGGTGTGTAATTAACTCGTGATTTCGAGATAACAAAGCCCGTTATCTCGAGATAACGGGATAATTATCCGGCATTAAAAAAAATAATTGCAAGCACGGCCGTTCTCGGCTTCCGTAGATGTATGCTCTTAAACCTCAATCCCAGCGGAACGCCAGCATCCCACCCACTGTTTAACTGGGTCTTACACACGAACCGATTGGTCTATCTCACTGTCAGTCAATCTATCAATCACCCAAATCCCTATGAGCAAAAGGAGGCGTCACACTTGGTGTTCCTAGGAGGGTCAAGGGTCAACACCTCAACCCCTATGAAGTCAGTCAGAAAGATAAGTGACACGGTGTGATTTGTAAAGTAAAAGTTACTTTAAGTACATCTTTCTTGTTTTACTTTGTCAGTTTTCGCCTGTTTTATTATTAGTTATGAGGCTCCTGTGAGCTCATTAGTCGTGTTTCCATAAAGATATTTTTTTGGACTTTTTCAAGTGTTGCGTTAGAAAAGCTGCATGGAAATGACAAAATTTGCTAAAACTTCCTCAATTTTGCTAAAATGTTTTTATGCTCGCTTGAGGTGTTTTTTTGTCGGAAAAGAGTTGATGCTCTAAATGGGATATGGAAACGCCTTTGCAGAATAAGATCTGACGTAGTGAACATTTAACTCTCACATGACTGATCAGCTGTTTCTGCTCTAATTCCTGAGGAGCTCTCTCCATGTTTCTCCTGTAGATGGTCAGATGGCCGTGGAGACTTGCTTTGTTTTCAGTTCTTCTTCTCTGTTTACTGGTGGATTACAGCTGTGTGTAAAGTGTAGCCTCTACCGCCACCTTCTGACCAAACTACACTTTGCAACGAGCCGAGTTTATTCGCTCCAAACCAGCTGATGGAAACGCTCCTAATTCACATTTCTTTTTTGCAATATTTCAAAAGTTTGCTTAAAATGTGATGAATGAATTAAATGGAAATATAGTTGCAGTCAGTTTCACCAAAAACCTCATAGATGTCTGTAATGAGTTCTCATATTTGACAACTTCACAATTCTGATAAAATGCATGTTGTAACATTTAGCAAACTTGAACTTTAGTTTCAAACCTTAGAGCATTATCCCAAATATTGTCTTACTTCTATCCCCCAAATAGAACTAAGACAAAGAACAATAATAGGAGTGACAGAATCCATTAATAATAACTTTTTTTGTTTTGTTTTTTGACATTACTAAGGCTCAGAATATTCCATCAAGATGGTTCTTACATTCCTGGAACACTCTCCTCTATTTATTCACATACAGATATTTGCCTTGTGTTGAAAACCTGTTAAACAATTATGTGTAGCAGTTGTCTAGATTTTGTCTGCTCCCAACCCACAGAGGACATTACACAACTGTTTCAACGTCATATATAAATTGTCAATATGTCCATGCATCAAGATACTATTTTTACACTCTGATTCTAATTCTGCTCTAAATTCACCTGCGTAACAGATTACCAAACAGTTCCCTGCTGAACTTGGAAACGAAAAGAGCTGCCACATACATTTCTAAAGTGGCCCACTCAGAAATATACAGTACTCCGTGGTATTGTCAGTAATGTGAGTCATATGCTTATGCAACATCGAGTCCTACAGAATCATTAATGTGTAAATCTGGATGAAAAGGGACTGTCTTCCTGTCTTTGTGAGCGCGTCACTGTTGCTCTCTCTGTAGGCCTAAGCTGCTGGTTGCTGGGGCAAAGCAGCAAAACCGACGGCGCTCCGACTGAACAGATCGGGCTGCAGAGAAAGAGTGGGAGGACACGCACATTGTTTTCTAAAACATAGTTTGTCAGACTGTGTGAGTCAGCCGCTCCTGTCATGTAACGGTTAAAAAAGAGCTTTGTTTTATTTATTTTTTCCTGCACTGAGGTGGTGTTTATGAAGGTGATTAACATCAATTAATGCTCTGGGGAGAGGATGAATGGCATCACACTTCTCTGCGATGGAGGGCAGCTGTTTAACCAGCTGGCCTATTTCTACATTACTGAGAAAATACACAGCGGGCCACTACGGGTGAAAAAAATGTGTTCAGCCAATATATGAAAAAAAAGAATGCTGATTTGTAGTAATGATAAGAGCTTGGCGCCAGGTCCCCACCACTGCCACTGCATATCAATCTGTGTGTGTGTGTGTGTGTGTGTGTGTGTCTATTTGATGATGAGTTATTTACATTAATATGAATCCTTCCCGTTTCCAGCATTTATTATGTGCTCCAGATATCCTGCGAGCGTCGAAATCAGATTAAACCAGACCAAAAGGTTAATTGAGGGTGACATCATCGCTTGTTAGAGCGGAGGAGAGATCTGACAAGATGGTCTACTGATATTTTACACCACAACTTGATCCTTGATTGTACCTCCTTATCCATGTGACCCGACCCTGAGCAGCTGTGGCTCTGAAAGTGAACACTGATTACTTCCTTCACTGTTGATCTGTACATCTGATCTGTGTCAAGAGAAAACCCTGTCTCCAAGAAATTACGTTTATATACGACTAATTTGCAACAGCAAATATGTTTTGAAGAAAATGTAACAGAGAGCTGCAGGACTGAGTCCTAAAACCCTGAAGTGAGTCAGCATGTTAGCTCTTCCTGTTCCCTCGTCTGGAAGTCAGTGGGTTTCTTGAACGGGTGTTTGGTTCGATGCCTGAAATAAGGTCTGTGGTTAACACAAGCGTTTTGTTCTACAACATAAAATCCATCAGTAAATCCTCCACTGGTGAGTTTTGAAGCTTTTCCGTGTCTTAAAAAAGTCGGTTGCTAACAAGAGTCTAAATGAGACTCCAGAGGTTGTCGGGGACATTAAACGTCATCACGCCGAACACAGAAACTCATCGACTCACTCGTCCTCCTTTACAGCCTCGTTGGGTTTATACTGCATTGCACTGTAGACATAGATTGCATTTACGCTTCAAACATCGTAAAAGTGGTGTTCATTTGTGAAGATTATCTTGCAATGACCACTGGCTTTTGTGTCGAGGGAACCAGGGCGATGGGAAGGAAAATGCTGCTTCTCTGTAGTGAGTGCAAGGTCAGTGACAGACATTAATGACGGTAAAAGCTGCATAATTTACAACTTTGTGAATTGCTGTTGTTAGCCCGCTAGCCATGCTAGCTCCTACAGTTTATGTTCACAGCCCAACCCACGCTATTTCCTGTCCCGCCTGCTTTTTTTCAACACCACACAAGTAAATTTTGCCAGGCAAAGCCCGGTCTGAAGAACAACACAGAAGAGACACATGAAACCAGACTCAAAGGATAAGCTCTCTCTGTATGACAGAAAGGTGACAGGTGTTGAGAGGATTGTAGAAGGTTTATCACAGAATCAGAATAACTGAATAATCTCACTAGAATAAATAATCAAAATCATTACGATGAGTTAATTAAGTGGACGTGGTTCCCAGCTATCTTTTGGAAGGAATTGATGTTCATTTTGCTAAATAAGCCTCCATCACTGAAGAGACCTTTAACGCTGCAGACTGACCTGATGCCTCTCAGAGTGTGGGAGGTAAAACTCAGATATTCAGGAGTGCACAGACACACTCGACTTTTGGCATCTGCTCAATGAAATGTGTTCTCTCTTTTCTCTCCAGCATTAATCATCAAAAACGATCAATTTAGCTCCAAAGAGCTTGTTTGCCTCCGTTAGCATACTTGGCTTTTTGGCCTGTTTCCAATTTCATCAGCTTTCTACTTTTTTTGTTATTGTACTATACATTCATCCAGCATGCACATTTCTCCATGGTGTAAGTCTTATTGAGGGAAAGGTGAGGTGAAAGGGACAGGTACATGCCGGTGTTCTGAACACAAGTACAGTGACTGTGACACACAGCTCATGGAGCTCAATAGAGAGCTGCAGGGATGAAGTTAGCATCGCCCTGGTTCCCTCCACAAAAAGTCAATGGGATGTTTCCATTGGATTTTGGATTATTGCAGAAAATAAGCTCTGTGGCAAACAACAGTTTATGATTCTTACACGTTTTGTTCAGCAAGATAATCTTTACAAATGAATGTGGGAAATTGTATTCACCAAATAATATTGATGAATCAGTATTGAGTCATTGCAGGGTAAGGTCAGAGAGGTCAAATAAGTCATAATCAATATTACAGTATTATGTATAAGTCAATCAAAGTCAATCATATTGATAATGGTTAGGTTGTCAGGTAAAGTTAGGTTCAGTCATAATCATGATGTAGTCATGTGTTGTTGAATGTGGGCATAATCATAGAAGTCTTATATTCTTAATTAAGTGCAGCAGCTGGCAGTGGGAGGTTAGAGTGTATCAGACAGTGGGGAAAAAGGGAGGAAACTGGTGTGTGGCTCAGAGCAGATTGAAAACATCACAGAAATTAGGCCAAGGTCAGCAGGTGGTTATACAACTTTGAGCCCACAGAAGGAGGGTGAAATGGGTGGCTATAAAAGAAGATGTGTGCATTGGATTGTCAGTTACTTCATGGACTGACTCAGGTCTGTGTGAGCTTGTACGCTTGACTGTTGGTTGCTCCATGAACTAACTGCTAGCTGTACTTGTTGATTTTTCAGTAAACTCTGTTCATATTAGAACTCTTTTGACTCAGTTGAATTATTTTTGAGTATTGAAGTGCTTATAGTGTGGTGAAGATCCTGAGGACATCTGGCCCATCTATGGGATTTTTCTCCCACATGAACACCACTTTTATGATGTTTGAAGCTTAAAGTCAATCTCCAGAAGTAAAAAGCTGACGTTAGGCTATAAACCAGCTCCACTATGGTCACATGACTTCAGCGTCTCCACCACTGAGCTTCCAGCACTGACCTCTTCTACAAAAGCCTTTGGGAAAGTTTGAGTTAGAACAGTTTGCAGTATAAACCCAACGAGGCTGTAAAGGAGGACGAGTGAGTAGATGAGTTTCTTTGTTCGGCGTGATGACGTTTAATGTCCCCGACAACCTCTGGAGTCTCATTTAGACTCTTGTTAGCAACCGCCTTTTTTAAGACACGGAGAAGCTTCAAAACTCACGAGTGGTGTTAACCACAGACCTTATTTCAAGCATCGAACCAAAAACCCATTCAACAAACCCACTGACTTCCAGATGAGGGAACAGGAAGAGCTAACATGCTGACTCACTTCAGGGTTTTAGGACTCGTTCCTGCAGCACATTATTAAAGTAGTTAAAGAGTAACTACATCCTCAAATTCTGCTAGAACCCTCTCATATTGAATATTTAAAAAATGCAACAGAGGGATGAGGGAGCGACGACTGTAGGAGGCCTCATGCCTACGTAGTGTGGAGGGTCAGGGGACACTGGGGAGACTGAGTGACCAGCGCTCAGTGTAGCATGGACAGAGACGTAGAGCTGGTAGTCAGAGCTAACCAGCCATGAAAGCTGCTGTCAGACTCTCGGTGTCTCTGCTGGAGCTCTGACAGCCACTAGCAGCACATTAATGGCCCCTTGAGAGAGAGTCACCGCTGCTTATCAGGCTGGCTAATGCTAACGCTACCAGCAGCTATGTGTGAGAGGCTCAAACTGCGGCTACAGCTAGCTGGTGTTCTGCTCTTCATACGTCAGCTGATCATTAGGGGGCTGCTGAGGGGGCGGCAGGACCAAATGGATCAAATTCTGATTAAAATGTATTCACCCTTTTACAGACACTCATTTTCCAATGACTGTGTTTGGGTGAAACGCTTTTTGAAACAATGTGCATCACGTAAAGAACGTGGAAGTTGCGATACCTCCTGTGGCCACTACGCCAAAATTGCTTCACAGCCCAGCTCCGTTCCTGGGTTCTTGCTCCATGGCAACATTATACTTCCTGTTCACATCCCCCCAAACCCCCAGCTTATCTGAACTGTATTTCTAAAACTTAGAGGGGGTTATTGGGGGGACGCACTTGTCTCAATTTTGTCTGATGGGGGGCCGTCAGTGTCAGAAAACTCTGCATTAGAGTGTCCAAAGTCCTGTTCATGTTCCTCCTGTCAGACAGAGGTTAACTAATTAACCTCTTCTTTTCTCTCATTCCCAGTTCTTACACATCTAAATGTTCTGTCAGTCAAGAGGTTGTAGAGGTGAAGTGCTCAGTGGTCCTTTACTCTTCCTTTTTGCATGACTTTTATTATCTCTAAATGTACTTTTTCCTGATGTTTTCACGTTAAAACCTCTCTACTAGACTCTCTGAATGATGCCCTTCACTTTTTCCTACATGTCCAGGTACAGCCAAAATGTTACGGCTAAATATAAATCCCAAAAGGACACAATCACATCCCCTTTCATTTTTTTATCAATTTAATATATTTGGACAGCCTGCCTGCTTCCTGCATACACACACACACACACACACACACGTCTTCTTTCCCATCTCATTAATGCTTGTAGTTTGTTTTGTTTTGGAGGCTCATCACAGAAATGGATAGATTTCATCATCAGCCAAAAATGCAGTCTGTCCAAGCAATTAGCTCAGTCCTCAGTGGTTTGATCTTATTAATTGAACTGGCAGCCAGACGTTTTATGCTTATTTCAAACAAGGCATGTAGTACAGTACAGTGCCAGAGCTGCTAATCCAGACAAAACTGTAATCTAGGATTTCTCTTCAGAGGTATTTGATTGTTTGTTGTCTCTGTAATCACGCTAACAAGATTCTCAGTGATTTATCTCAGGCTGACAACAGAATTTATCTATCTATTTTTTACTGGAGGTCTGTACCACCAGAGCACAAAGGTAGGTCATCTTCTGGCCTTATTTCAGCCATTTTACCAGAAAGTGACACAGCAAAGTTTACAGACTGCACTTCTCCGCCAAACCCTCATCTGTACCCTTCACAGATTTAAACAAACTGCACGTGCTGCATTTAAAGCAATTAAACCCCTAAAACATGAATTAACTCGGCCAACATATATTAAGAGTGAAACACGGACTAATGAAAACAAATCTGCAGCAAATTCTGACTGATAACAGCAACCTCAAACGTTTCTCAGATGGTTATGAAGTCCATGCATCAGCACAGCTTTAATTGAATCCCATATGAACCATAAACACAAGAACATGATCTGAGTGTCAAATCACTGTCAAGGTTAAGACCAAAGAACTGATACGTTAAATATAATCTGCATTCACTGGACGTGCTGAAACATGAAAGTGTGGAGCGGGTGGATGGAGTTCGGTTTCTCTTGTTTTTTCTGTTAATTAGTTGCTTTATTATCAGAGACAGTGCACATTAATTATTACTGTAAATGTTGATTAACACATGCTGGGACCATTACAAATACAGGGATAACATTTAAACAAGCATTAAAATAGGCAACAGCGACTGTTTAAATGTCTAGTGAGACTAATTAAAATAACCCAAATAAATGTGATGTCATTTTTCATCTGTGTTGGTTTCCACATCGTGACATGTCTGCTTAAAGTGTAACTCCACCCTCAGATTCAGCTACAACCGTCTCTCCCAGCAGATTTAAAAAATGCAACAAGTGAGGGAACCACACCTGTAGGGGGCGTGGCCTCTTGGCTTCGTAGTGTGTGGGTCAGGAGACATGAGGGAGACTGACTGACACTGATTAGAGCCTGTTTTTATATAAATTTCATGACGTAGACAGGTCCCAACCAGTCGACTCTATGTCAGCATTGGCCTCTCAGGTTCAGGGCTGATTTAAAACAGTAGTGTTGAGACATTTTCAACCCATGAAATGTTGATTTTTGTACATTTGGTAAGAAATCATTATTAACAGCAGCACTGATGTGTTTCATCACAGCACAGTCATATCATTTAGTTTACAGCTCAAACGCTTAAGCAGTGCTTTTTAGGTGGATGCAGCATCCTCAACTTGATCTTTATAAACTAGAATAGAATAGAATAAAATAGAATACTACTTTGCTTAATCTTCTGCATTTAACCCATCCAAACACCCCATACCCAACCACACAGCCATAAACTGGAGAGGCCTGTGGGCAGATTTTTGCGCCATCTGGCCCGGGGTTTCAGACCAGCAACCTTCGGGCTCTCTAACCTCTGGGCTACCTACCAGCCCATTTCTACCATTTATTTCTACCAGCCCACCCTAACACAGCAGGCTAAAACTGGCCCTGTGCTTTAGTCCAGTGGTATGCAACCTTTTTTGTTTGACGTTCCCCCACAGTCCATCACATGAGCTCACGTAACCCTTTATTGACACCACTCAGATATGTTGTTATGCATGGATTATAAACTGAATGTTATTTAACACTATTGATTATATCATGGATATTGTTACAATATAACCAGCATATAGCTATTTATCCATTTCTTTTAATTGTTTATCCATTACTGTTAGCTAACTAGTTGCATAAACTGATTATCCGTTACTGTATTAGCTAAATATTTCAAGTTCACTTTGTCCAGTGTCTAAACTAAAATGTCAGTTTAACTAAATCTTACGCAGGTTTTCTCCTGTGGTTAAGAGCGTCTTATTTTACTGATTTAATCTGTCCAGTTTCTTCTGATTAAATATAGTTTTTATGGTCTGGACTCGGGCCAAAGAGTTCACAAGCAAAGGCTTCCTTGAGTGCCTCCATGCTTATAATAAACCTGGAGAAAAGACTGAGCCTGCCCCGCCGTTACCGAAAACGTCCTGATATTTATCATGGACTTCAGTTTACATTAGACTTCTATAACCTGAGGGCATTTTTATTGGGCAGGAGGTAAAAGAATATTTACTGGTGCACAAACTACAGTCTGTAAAAATATGTGATGTGACCCATCGGGCCACATTAAAATAATGGAGATCCAAGCAGGGCCTCAGTGACCTCGTTCACGTTCAGTTCAGTCTTTACTTGTGTTTCTGTGAGTATGTCAGTCTGTCAAGGGGTAAAAAACAGGCCACAGTTAACTTCTGTCAGCATTTAAGATCATTGTGTTACTGTTCCTGCCTTCACATGTCAACAGATCAGCCAATAAATTGATCTTTAAAGAGAAGAGAGAGAATACAGACGGTACAAACATTTTGTTTGCTCTTGAATTTTTCCATGATGCCCTTTTGGGAGCCTGCATTAGTCAGAATGTCTGTACTGCAAACTGTCTCTGACTTTGGACGCCCACTTGTGTGTCTGGTTAATTAAAGCAGCTATTGACCTGTTGTCTGTCTCTGTGTCATCCTGCAGTCAAGTCTGCTGCTCTTCGTCACAGGTCTGCTGATGCCTGAGGCCCCTCACACAATCAATTAGCTCAGATTATATTTTGTTTGTGATGACTGTGGGGTTTAAGTTGGACTGGTATAAAAATAATAATAACTTTATGATATAACAAACATTATATATAACTTTTTTTAAAGCAGCGTTTAGAATAACAGAGTTCTCTTCTTCTCAGGTTTAATGTCTGTATACTAATGTGGATCCATCACGTCATGGCTGATACCCGATCCACTTAATAAAGTCTGTATCAACAACGATCCAGCGTGCATCCTACTCACAATAGGCAGGTTTCCATCCAAATGTCATGCAAATTTTAACCGAATTTTAAGAAAATTGGCAAAAGACAATGCAAACGAATGCTTGTTTCCATCCACTACTGTAATGTGAATATGAGTTCACTGGTTGATGGAGATAAACAGCTGGTGGAGCTAATCCTCCAGGTTATAGCCTCCTCATCGCTCCACACACATGTGATGTTTCCAGCCCTTCATTTTGACTCACAGGCTTCACGCTTTTATCGATACACCAACTTTTCCACCTCAGCCAAGAGGAAAAACTTTGTTGCCATATTTCAAGTTTTTTTTAATTTTCAGCTTTTCATCCAGCTGCATTTAATGCAAAAAAAATTAAAGTGCGTGTAAAACCAGGTGGATGGAAACCCACCTATAGGCAATGCTAACATGCTGATGTTTATTGTGTAGTGTGTTAGCATGCTAACATTTGCTAGTTAGCAGTAAACAGAGAGCAGCTGAGGCTGATGGGAAGGTCTGTAGTTCTGCAGGTGTTTGTGTTGGACGCATTAACACGTTGACCTGATGGTGGCGCTGGATGAAGAGTCAGAGGATCAGCAGAGTTATTACAGTTCATCCTCTGGGGAACATGAACGTCTGAGCCAAGTTTCCATCCAGAAGCTGTTGAGATATTTCGCTCAAAACTGCAAATGTCAACCTCATGATGGCGCTAGAGGAGGAGTCAAAAACATTGATCCAAATGTCTGAATGTCAATCCGTTCCATAGTTGCAGGTTAGTCTAAAAATTGAAGACACCTTGGGTAGGTATCATGGAGGATACAGTTACCCACCGAAACATGCAGGTAAATGGATCTCGTGCTGATACTCATCTAGTTTTACACATAATCTACTTAACCATCCACATAAACCAACACTGGATCAGTCAGAACATACTACAAGCTGTAACTCAGAAATTGTGACTTAAAATTTACTGATGCATTTCTGCTAATATTCTCTATAAATACAAACTTGTATCAAAATTGTACAAGCAGGCAGGTGTTTTCATATAAAAACACACACAGTTTGGTTCCCTATTGGGACTCACGTCAGTAATAAAACCAGTTCCTTGGTTGAAATAGAAAGAGACAGTGTTTTGAACGGTAATGGAGCACAGTGGTGACGTCTCATGATCTATCTTAATGTGCACAGACATTTAAAAAACAGAACCCGTCACACTCAAATAGACAAACACACACACACACAGACAAACACATAGAATAGCATTGCCCACTTATATTGTTAAGGTGAAAACAGACCTAATTATCAAAATGTGCTTCATTGTGCAGCTCTTTCTCTCTGTCTCTGACTCAGCTGCCTTTCAGCTGCTGCTTTGAAACCACTTTTGCAAAGAACTTTCCTCCAGCTGCCTCTCTTTCTGCCTCCGTCACCTCACCAATAGTACAGACGACACACAAACTACTAGTTTCCTTTATTTGATAGTGTAAAGTTTGAGAGGAGTATGATTTGCAACCGAGGTCCCCGGCCATGACTGAACCAAGCCGTTGCAGTTATATGGTGTGAATATGCTAAGATATATACAGTATGAACAGTATGAACATGTGCAGCAGTTACATTAGGCTTCATTTACAAAGTTACACTAACCTTAGCTAAGGAGTTTTATTTTATTCTTATTCACATATGCTGTTATTGCTGCTGATATATTTATTTACTCCATTAGAGATTGCACAATAGTTGCGTAAGATGTTTTTATTGCTCATTTTATCTTTTATCTTATTATGTTATTGCATATTTTATTTTGTTTATTTTTAAATTACATTACATGACTGTAATAAGTTGGAACAGGTGTCAATAAAAACTCATTTTGAACCTTGTATCTCTAAGAAAGTTCCAATGTGAGGAAGATTATTTATAATTAAGAAATTTGATTGATTCCATAAGATTTTTTTTAATCATGCCAGCGCTGCACTTCTGTAAAATATAACGTCGTAAGAAGCTTGAATATTCAAAATAAAAATAAAAAAGAAAGATGTAAAAGTGCTTTTAAAATGGTGTATATAGAGTCGGTCACGTAAATATTTAAGTTATTAATTTTTTTTGTCATTTTTAAATGAGCTTGTCTTCGTCTTTAAGCGTGTTTTCATTTACATTTCTTCGATTTTGTTATTTGCAGTAAAAATGTTTTTTCGTGAACAGGAAGCGGAAGAAGACCGAAAGCACGTGCCGGTGACGTCACACTGTCGGAAAAACAAAAACAACTCGACGTCTTTGCAACACCTGTCTGTCGCGCTCACCTGTCTGCGGGTTCGCGGTGAGACATTAGCTTCTGTCTGGTGCTAACGCGTGCTAGCTGGCTAACTGTGGCTCCTCTGTCCCAGGTTGTCCGGCTGAAGCTGCAGTTTACCGGTAACATCACGGTGACGGTGACGGTGGTTCGGCAGCCATGGCTCAGCAGAGAGGAGTCAACAGCCTGCAGTTCAACCAGGACCAGAGTAAGCCAACGCGCTGAGCTAACTAGAGCTGAAGTAAGTCCGCCTCTGGGAACAGATTTAATATTATGTTCTCTCTTTCTTCAGGCTGCTTCTGCTGTGCTATGGAGACGGGGGTCAGGATTTACAACGTGGAGCCCCTGATGGAGAAAGGCCACCTGGGTGAGTCAATAAAGCCCCCTTGGGACAGGACGAGAGGTGGGGTGAATTCACTACTACCTGCATAATTACTCAGTTTCTATAGCACGATATATAAAATGCAACACAGCGTGCTTTATATAAGAGAATAACTACAACAAAACAGGAAGGAGTTAAAATAAAATGCTGTACCAGCTGAACAGACTGCATTTATGTATATTTATATGTAATGAGATGCCGCATCTCAAGGGGCTGTCCTTTCAGTAAGTTCAGTTATCGGTTATTTATATTTTCTACCTTATCAGACAAAAGGGCTTTACAATTTTTGGCGCTCATTCTCACACACACACACACGCACACGCACACACGCACACCAATGGGAATAAAGTAATAAAACTAATATTGAAGATGATACCGAGGTCACATGGTTCTCCCACAGCGTATCATCAACCAGCTGCTGTGGCTAAAATGCCGTCTAGACTTTTATTACAAAGGTAGAGGTGAAGACTTATTTCTGTGTGTGTGTGTGCGTGCGTGCGTGCGTGCGTGTGCGTTTCCAGACCATGAGCAGGTGGGCAGTGTGGCCCTGTGCTCCATGCTGCATCGATCCAACCTGCTGGCCGTCGTTGGAGGAGGAGTCAATCCCAAGTTCTCCGAAATATCTGGTGAGTTAGATGAAGTCACTCATTATTATTATTATTATTATTGTTAAAGGATGGGTTCTGATCATTTTCAAGTCTGTATGTGTTGAAAGAGTCATCGGTTGTTGTCATCTTTCCTCCTCTCCGTACTGGCTGTAAAGTCACACCTTCATAGTGTGAAAACACTTTTACTAGAAATTCCTTTTGTTTCTCTGGCCTGTGTTTCTCTGCTGGCGGAGGGAAACGTCCTGACAGTCACATGTAGGTTTGTTGCCAGGACAAAACACAGATGATAAACATACACCTGACCACCTGGATGAAGATACCCACTCTGTTAAATTAATCCAGACTGCTGAAGCCTTTTAAAGCAGTTTTACACAGAATGAGGAATGTGGTGTTTGTCCTCCATCTTTTACAGTGTAGTTGGTCTTTGAAGGTTTCACTTAACAACCAGTATGGAGAGAAGGAGTGATTGTTTGTTCGTGTCTTCAGTGCTGGTCTAATCTAGACTGTGAGCTCTCCACTTAATCGTCCAAACATGATGTAAAACTACAAATGAAGTCTGGTGAGCAGTACTGCTGAGACCTAATTGTTTGATTTCAGTGCTGATCTGGGACGACGCTCGGGAGTCACGAGACCCCAAAGACAAGCTGGTGCTGGAGTTCACCTTCACCAAACCCGTTCTAGCTGTTCGCATGAGGCATGACAAGTGAGTTCACTGTGACCACTCGCTCCACCTGTAGCTCCTCCCTGTGCCGCTACATCAGTAACATTGAAATATGACAAATAAATTGTTGTCTTTGTTTTGTTTTCAGGATCATCATCGTATTAAAGAACAGGATCTATGTGTACAGTTTTCCAGATAACCCCGTCAAACTTTTTGAGTTTGACACCAGAGATAACCCCAAAGGTGAAGAGTCCTTCTCTTGTTCTGTAGGTTTTTCTTCCATCATGGCTGATTCTGTTCAACATGTTTAATATTATACATTCAACTCTTTCCTCCAGGCCTGTGTGATTTATGTCCCAGTCTGGAGAAACAGCTGCTGGTCTTTCCGGGTCATAAATGCGGCAGCCTGCAGCTGGTTGTAAGTTACAAAGACACAGAAACACACACTTCTAAAGACAGAACACCAGTCGTTCAAACTGACGGTGAAAAATATTGTTTTCTTCAGGACTTGTCGAACACCAAGCCTGGTACATCATCTGCCCCTTTTACCATCAACGCTCACCAGAGTGAGATCGCCTGCGTGGCGCTGAACCAGCCCGGCAGCGTGGCGGCTTCAGCCTCTCGCAAAGGAACGCTCATCCGCCTGTTTGACACCACGACCAGAGACAAGCTGGTGGAGCTGCGCAGAGGAACCGACCCGGCCACCCTCTACTGGTAGTAGTGATGGATAGTGTGTGTGTGTGTGTGTGTGTGTGTGTGTGTTGGGTTAGTTTTTTATAACTTTCCAAAAGTAACAATTGGACAATCTGAATATCACATCCATTTTGCAGCAACTGGCCAGGTGGTGTGAAAGTTGGTGGGATTAGTTTGTTTTTTTTAAGTATTTGGTCACAAACAAAAGTACTATATTAGTATATTGTCATCCCTCCCTCCCCTTAAATTGTCATCTTTCAGCCCAAACTGAAAGACGTCATTATACAACTGTTTTCACAGACTGAGATGAAATATTATGAAGCAGCAGCTGCAGGAAATGCAATGTGTTTATCACTGAGTTCACAGGCTTTGTTAGTGGTGCTATTCTTCAGTAACAACAACAACAACATGGGGACATGTTCAGCGCCATTTGGTCAGTGGATCAGTTTCAGTTACTAAAACCAGAGTTACAGCTGCTTCACCGGTGCACATAAAGTCAATTTGTTTCATATTATAGCCCAATATCACAAACCACAAATTTTCCTCAGGGGGCTTTACAACCTGTACAGCGTACGAGCCCCTCTGTCCTTAGAGCCTCGATCCAGATCAGGGAAAAACTCCACAAAAAAGGGTAGAGACATCAGGGAGAGCAGCAGAGGAGGGATCCCTCTCCCAGACAGGAAATAGATGTCGTGTGTACAGAATAGACCAACATAGTAAAATTACAGTAGAATACAATACCATGAGATCCTGTTAACTATTTCAGGGAGTGGTGAAACATGGAGAAATAAACTAAACTAAATAGAGCAACATAAAACCATTAGTAAAGATGACGTACTGTTTGAACTTGCTGTGTTGTGTATGTGTAAAATGATTTGCCAGCATTAGCTGAGTGATGGGGGGTGCTCCTGCTGGTGGTGGTGTTTGTGTTGGAGTTTGGTTCGGCTCTGACGGTCCTTCCTGTATGCTTTGTTTATTCTGTTCCAGCATCAACTTCAGCCACGACTCGTCGTTCCTGTGTGCCTCCAGTGACAAAGGCACCGTTCACATCTTTGCACTCAAAGACACCAAACTGAACCGCCGCTCTGCGTAAGACCAGCCTCTGTCTTCTGATCACCTGTCTTTTACCAACAACTTGTGGTTAACGTGTCTCTTTGTTCCTCCGCCTCCCACAGACTGGCGCGTGTTGGGAAGGTGGGCCCTGTGATTGGTCAGTATGTGGACAGCCAGTGGTCATTGGCCAGCTTCACTGTGCCAGCTGAGTGTGCCTGTATCTGTGCTTTCGGGAAGAACACGTCCAAGAACGTCAACTCTGTCATCGGTGAGGAAACACGTCAAAGTACACGGAATGTTTTTGTTCACCGTGTTCACACATCGGTCATGTAATTGAATATATGTGGTTGGAATGTAATATTCAGGCTTCGTACAAAGTCTTGAAAGTTTGAAAAATGCTTAATTTTAACCGTTACGTTTTCAAGGTTAGGAATATGCTTGAATTCGAATATACTCCTTGAAAAACGCTTGATTTTTCAACATAATCTGGTGTTTCATCATCGACACAATCACTCATGGAAATCAAAAATCTTTTAATATTTAAAATGAAACGATCCCGTTGTTATATTTGTTTGTTGTCTCCTGGAATTTATAGTAACAATTTAGATGATAAAGGCTTCGAGAGTCTGGACATTTTTGGTTTAGGTGCCTTAAAAATGCACGAAGCCAGAATATTTAATATGTAATTCATGACCAAAGTCAATTGTCACCCACCTCTGAGTTGACGTGACGGATGTAAAGACAAAAACAATCATGAAACATTTATTATTTAGCAATAAATTTGTCTGTTTTCTTAGAATTGAGACAAAATTGTCACCAAGTATTGTTTTATTATTACTTTATTTGAAAACAGTATATACCATACAGTACATTCTCAAATACTCAAATATTTACCTCAACTGCAAAGAGAACCAGGCCTTTATTTGAAACAGGCTCATATCAGAGACTTAGTGTATTTATTTATATTTTAGTAAGAACCCTCCCTGTTTTCTGATTGGCTCCTTTTTTTAATCTGAAGTTGATGCAAACTCAGTACTTCCTCCTGTTGTTTACCTGTTGCCTTGATAAATTCAGTATAATGTCCATTTCTGCAGCAGTAATTCCATCAGGACGTCAAAAGAAAACACTTTCTTCACAGTTAGAGCTGAAACGATTAGTCAATTTATCGATTAAGTCAATTAAGCTATCAAAATAGATGTTGAAAATAATCTGCAACTATTTTGACAATCATTTAAGTCATTTTTCAAGCAAAGATGCCAAACATTACCTTCTCAGTTGTGAGGAGTTGCTGCTTTTCTCTGTCTTTAGTCAGTGATTCCCATCCTGAACCTCCAGAATGTGTTCTTTGTCACATCACCGCTCTCGTCTCTTCCCTCCTGCAGCCATATGTGTGGACGGGACCTTCCATAAGTACGTGTTCACCCCCGATGGAAACTGCAACCGAGAGGCCTTCGACGTGTATCTGGACATATGTGACGATGACGACTTCTGAGGCCACTTGAAAAACATTAGTGGAAGGACGAAGATGTGAGGACGAGGAGGAAACGACGCTGACAAAATGACTTGAGTTAATGATCATTGTTTTGTTCTGGAGACAGAGAATCAGAGACTTCATGCTGGGGCCTGCTGTCCTTTGTGTTTGTAATCAGTTGTATCTACAGTATGTAGCAGCGTGGATATAAATACAGTTTTCTTACAGCCTGTAACCTTCTTGCATCGCGAGGAAAAAAACCCGACATGACAAATGTATTTGGAAGCTTAGTGATTTGCTGTATTTATGAGAGGTTAGATAAAGTCAAGCTGCAATTAAAGTTTGTTTTTGCTAAGAAGTCAGTATCTACATCCCTGCTGGTTTTTTTTGACTCGTTTACTTACTTGTAATTACCAAAAAACAGAAATGTAGGTTTTATTAATCTTTATGCCGTGATATGGCCGGTTTTCTCCAGGAAACCATTTAAGTGTAAACAAAAGTGTACTGAATCGCTTCTGGATTTCATCTTGATACAAGACACTTTAGTGTAAATGGAGATTTTGTCTTTTTGGAGTTAAGAACAAGCTTTAAAGGAACAGTTCGACATTTTGTGAAATACGTTTATCTGCTTTCTGGTGGAGAGTTAGATGAGAAAATTGATAACCACTCTCGTATCTGTCCAGATATAAGGCTTCAGCCAACTGCCAGCCATCACAGAGACTGGAAATTACTTCTCATTTGTTTAATTTGTACAAAAAAATGACGTGTAGAAATGACAGTTTGCCGTTTTACAGTGGCTTATGTGCCGGACCGTTTCTTGGCTTGGACCAGTAACTTCCTGGAGTCTCTGCTGGTCGCCTGGCAACTGCTCAGAGTCGAGAAGTAGTTCGGCACGTAACTCCGTCAAACTGCAAATTGTTGTTTTTTGTACGAATTAAACAATGGAGATATCATTTGTTCATCAGTTTATTTATTTGTTTATTTGATAGGGACAGAGCACGTTAATGAACATCAGTATAAAAGAACAAGATGTAAACATGCCAGAGTTAGCAAGAATGCTAATTTACATCCATAGTCCCTATTGGCAGGTAACAGTGAGCTTCAGAGGTGCTGGTAGGTGGATTTGGTTACCTTATGGACGGAGCCAGGCTAGCTGTTTCCCCTGTTTCCAGTCTTTATGCTAAGCTAAGCTAACCGGCTGCTGGCTGTAGCTTCATATTTACCGTACAGACATGAGAGAGGTGTCGATCCTCTCGTCTAACTCTCGACAAGAAAGCAAATGAGCGTATTCCCCAAAATGTTGAATTTTTGCATTAAATGAATAAAACAAATGTGGAGGTCAACATCAGACATACAAGATGGTATCGTCTGCATAGACATTAACTCTGCAAAGCTCAGTTGGATAATAAATATGTATAGAGTAAATAACGGGGCCGGATATTGATCCTTGTGGGATACCTTTATCAACCATCTGGGGACTTGATTTGAAACCATCAGCAGCAATCTGAACTGATCATGTTGTGACCAGCTGTATTGAAAGCTTTGGACAGATCTGATCTGACTGCTGTAGCTGAAGGACGTTATTTTCCTTCAGAAAGATTCGTAGTCGACAGCTGAGATACAGGACGATAGTTGTATATGAGGAACAAGTTCGGCTGTTAGACTTCCAACTCCAGCGTCCACCAGCGCCCTTTAAAACCTTAACTGACACAATACCATGACACAGCTCAATAAATAATAAGCCGGAAAATGTCAAAATGTTGTCTAACAATGCCACAGATTATTTTGTTGTTTGAGTGTGGGAGTCTTCACACAAAACACTGCAACATCTTTGGTGTCACTTCACTTCTTCGGGCTGCAGATCAAATAGAAAACTTAACACCTTCTCAGTGACACAGTCAAGACTAGGAAGTGTTGCCTTTAAACTTTCCATCAGCACAAGAGTTCACAGTGAAAAATAAATAATAATAAAAAAGTTGAATGTTTATTCTCAGGTGACAAACAGCCTTGCTTGATTGTAAGTGTAGTGTAAGCTGAACTCATGATGAAGTTGTTTTTTAATGTCTGAACTGAGTTTCACTGGCAGGAAAGTAAATGAGCAGCTTGTAATTATCAGATCAAAATATGACTGAAACTGTTATTACTGCACTGATTGCTTCACTGACTCTAAATGAATCATAATGTAATTAGAGCCGGTTCCAGTTTAATTGTCAAATCTCATTATTTAAAAGCTTCAGTCATCACATTTCAGTTTTATATTGCAGTGGGTCCCAAAGTGATAAGAGCTATTTATTCTCTTTTTTTCTTGTGAAAGTCTCATTTTCTATCTATTATTTGTATTAAACTGCATCCTTTTAAACATCTGACGCTTCACTCTGCTAAAGCTGATGCGTAACTTAGTCCGTCTTGTCATTTGCTCTGGTGGCTCACGTGCAAATTACTGACTTCTAACAAGGAGATTATAGAAGTTTCAGTTAAGTCGAGGTGTTTTGTGTGTTCCTGATGTCCTCAGAATCTGGGCCGAGGCCTCCCGCTAATCTGTAATCCAATAATCCAGCAAAACGCCACAGAGTCATACTAACGATGAAGGTTTGCCTCAGCATTAAACCCTGGTCAGTGGATGATGCTGTGCAGCAACTGGTGGATCCTTCGGGGGCAAAGGCTGTGTCCGAAATCACCCCCTCGTTCATTGCTCCATATATTATGTACACTCAGTAGTTCACTCGACAGGGAGCAGTTTAGTGAGATTTCCGACACTTTCTACTCATCATCATTTTGCTTCATCACAAGCATCGCATTAGAAAAGCTGTGTGGAAACGGCAACATTCAATAAAACTCCATCAATTGTGCAAAAAAGTTTTTATGCTCGCTTGAGGTGGATTTTGTCTTTGTCGTAAAAGAGTTGATGCTAAATGGGATATGGAAACTCCGAATAAGTTCTGACGTAACAAACATTTAACTCACTGACTGATCAGCTGTTTCTGCTGAAGGAGGAAAGAGAACACACAGCAGCACAGTACAGTTCTACACAGAGATGTAAAGTAATACTTGTGGTAATGGTATTGATGTTAATAAAATACAATAAAAATAATACTAATAGCAATATAATATAATAATAGTAATGCTAATAATAAGAGCAACAACAGTAATAGCAGCAGTGGGTGCAGAGCAGGAGCACGGGGGCAGCAGGCGGCAGCAACCACAGACCCAGACTCCACAGCTCCGGAGGCAGAAACACCTGCAGAAAGCAACAGAAGGGGAGAGAGAGAGAGAGAGAGGAGAGAAAGCACACAACTACGGGAAGAAGTTGAATTAGTAACAAGCATTGATGGATATGAGGGCGTACAGATGGAGAGGAAGAGGAGGAGAGAGGAGCTCAGTGCATCATGGGAAGTCTCCCGGCAGTGTAGGCCTATAGCAGCATAACTAAGGGGGGGCTCAGGGGTCACCTGAGTCAGCCCTACTATAAGCTTTATCAAAGAGGAAAGTCTTAAGCCTACTCTTAAATGTGAGGTGATTGTCCGCCTCCTGTACACAAACTGGGATCTGGTTCCACAGGAACTGAAGCTGAAGGCTCTGGCTCCCATTCTACTTTTAGAGACTCTAGGAACCACAAGGAGCCCTGCATTCTGGGAGCGCAGTGCTCTAGTGGGGTAATAGGGTACTATGAGCTCTTTAAGATATGATGGTGCCTGACCATTTAGGGCTTTGAAGGTGAGGAGAAGGATTTTAAATTCTATTCTGGATTTTACAGGGAGCCAGTGTAGAGAAGCTAGTATTGGAGAAATATGATCTCTTTTCCTGGTTCTTGTCAGTAAACGTGCCGCAGCATTCTGGATCAGCTGGAGAGTCTTAAGGGACTTATTGGGGCAGCCTGATAGTAGAGAGTTGCAATAATCCAGCCTAGATGTAACAAATGCATGGACTAGTTTTTCTGCATCCTTTTGAGATAGGATGTGCCTGATTTTTGCAATGTTACGTAAATGAAAAAAGGCAGTTCTTGAAGTTTGTTTTATTTGGGAGTTAAAGGACATATCCTGATCAAAGATAACTCCAAGCTTCCTTACGGTTTCGCTGGAGGCCAGGGCAATGCCATCTAGAGAAACTATATCTTTAGATAATGTGTTTCGAAGGTGTTCGCGGCCAAGTACAATAACTTCAGTTTTGTCTGAGTTTAACATCAGAAAATTGCAGGTCATCCAGGTTTTTATGTCCTTTAGGCATGCTTGAAGTTTAGCTAATTGATTGGTTTCATCTGGCTTGATCGATAAATATAATTGGGTATCATCTGCATAACAATGAAAATGTATGGAGTGCTTCCTAATAATATTGCCTAAAGGAAGCATATACAAGGTAAATAGAATTGGTCCAAGCACAGAACCTTGTGGAACTCCGTGACTAACTTTGGCGTGCATAGAGGATTCATCATTACCGTGTACAAACTGATATCGATCTGATAAATAGGATTTAAACCAGTTTAGTGCAGTACCTTCAATGCCAATTAAATGTTCTAGTCTCTGTAATAGAATGTGATGGTCAATGGTATCGAATGCGGCACTGAGATCTAACAAGACAAGCACAGAGACAAGTCCTTTGTCGGATGCAATTAGAAGGTCATTTCTAACTTTCACCAGTGCTGTCTCTGTGCTTTGATGCACATTAAACCACCACAGAAGAAGAGGGATGTAATATATATCTAAAAGAGCTCCAGTCAAAGCTCAAACGATGGAAAACCATGTGGAGAACATGATGGAGATACAAGCTTTCTGTTAGTTTCATGTGTTCATGTGAGGAAGGTCACAGCCTCCTCATCACTACACACACAGCTGATGTTTTCAGCCCTTCACTTTGACTCACAGGCTTCATGGACGACAGTATTTATTCAACAAATCTGACAAGACAAAAAAATTGGTGGTGGAGTAGAAAGTACAATATGTCTCAATAATACTACTAATACTTGAGTAAATGTACTTTCTACCACAGATATTAGATTCCTGTCTTTGAACTGAACCTGAACCTGAAGAAAACAAAACAAACATAACTTATTTGCCTCGACCTTAAATTACTTCAGTTTACTTACTTGCTGTTGTACGAGCTGCATGTTGTTATTCAGCAGCTGATCTGTTTTTACTCTGCAGGTGTTCTTCCAGGTGCAGCAGTTCATCACAACACCCCCTCCTTCATTAAATGTTGTCGATTTCCACTAAACCGCTGTGAACCTGTCGTACCTCCAGTTAGTGCAACAGATCCCACTCTGACATTTTAAATGCTAACCTCTGTCCCTGCACTCACATTTATTTCGATATATCCAAGGTTTGGTTTTAGCTTCTCTCTTCATTAACAGTAGCGGTTTACATTCGGCTTTTAGAGGCACTTGTCATTCGTGTAAGTGGGATGATGTTTAAATGTCAGCTATGATGAGTCACTTGTTTGAAACAAACCCAAAAAATGAACTTTTAATATGTTGTGAGGCCTCCACTGTCATGTAAATAAAAAGAAAATATCTGTTTTACTACTGAAGCGTCTGTTGAATGCAGGCCGGCAGATTTAACTCTGTGAAATTGTGAATATTTTACTCACTTTTCTATGTTGTCTTTTTCAATATGATGTTTTATGGGATAATCCATAAATCCAACCACACCTGGGACTCAGGATATGAACCCCGGTCTCTGGAGACACAGTCCTGCACTTTGTAATTGACTCCATCCTTCAAATGACTGAGATCTCAGGAGGTGTGATTTCGAAGGTCTACATCAGCCTTACTGGGCTCCAGACCCCATCGATGTCGCGAGTGAGAGGCATCGACTGATGATCATACCTGGGACGGGGCACTAGATTGGATATTTTCATCATCCTTCAATGCCAGACATCATTCAAAATATTCCAATCAGGTTCATTGGTCCAGGGACAAGATCAGTCATATTGCACCCAATTTCGATCCTACCTGTATTAGATGTAAGATTGAACCTGCTTCTTTGTACCAGCAGTTTTGAGCCTGCCCTTCAGTGGCAAAACTCTGGGACCGGATATTTAAATGCCTCTGGCTACGCTTCTTGCAAGAAGAGTCATTCTTTTAAATTGGACACTCTGCTGATGTCTTCAGATACTCACTCAAGGGTAAATCCAACATTTTCTCTAAGATCTGGGACCCCTGTAAAGCTTTCATGTAACTGACTTATTTCTGTTTTGTTTTTGTTTGTTTTCCCCGTCTCTTTTTAATTTACTATTATCAGGTCATTATGTAATCTGGCGAACCATGTATTGTCTATTTGTGTCCCCTTTGCATGTATACATGCACTCTACCATACTTTGAGCTCGTCTCTCTGACTGTATGTGTTTGTGTGTCTGTTTAACTGACTGGCTCGGTAATGATATATGGACCCGAATTGTTCTTTTTCTGTTTGTGTTGTTAACTACCTTAAAAACCAAATATATTATATATTGTAAGCAGGTATGATGTTTACTACGTTCACCATCTTAGTTTAGTGTGTTAGCATGCTAATATTTGCTAATTAGCACAAAACACAAAATACAGTTAAAGCTGATGGGAATGTCATTAGTTCACACAGTTCTGCAGATATTTGGTCATAAACCAAAGTGTTGGACAAATTAAAATTTTGACCCAAGGTGGCGCTAGATGAAAAGTCAGAGGATCACCAAAGTCATTAGGATTCATCCTCTGGGGAACATGAATATCTGTTTGTTTTTTAAGACTGGTGTTTCAGAGTGAAAAATAAAGAGCATGTCAATCCACTGCCCCCCCCCCCCCCACACACACACACAGTAATGTAGTCTGATACCTGGCTCTTTGTCCTGCAACAATAATGAACATTAATGCACACGCACACAGACTGTTATACAAAATGAGAGTACAGCTCATACAACCTGGTTTCTGTTCACGCGGGTCATTTATTTGTCATTAAGAACATCCTTTTTGCTTTTCAGGCCATTCAGCAGCTTCACAACATAAAGAACATGATGCAGCAGAGCCTCTGTTGTGATGGCCAATTGTTCTGAGTCACAATACCTCATCTGTACTATAAAAAAAATTACCTCTATATAAAGAGAGCACTGTTAAAAGGATGGAACTATCTGTGGTGATGAGGGTTAAAAACTGAACTAAATCAACAGAACAATTAAATCTTTCAAAAAGCAGAGTACAGGACGTTCTGAGGCGGCAGTGAGGAGTTCACAGCCAGAGTTAAGATGATAACATTATGATCAATAAGCCAACACGTATATATCTAAAGTGAATCAGGAGCTTGATTTTATACATGAAGGACTGTAGAGAATTGCATAGAAAAATATTACATTTTAAGATTTTTTGTGCACATAGCCAAGAACACACACATGCTAGGTTCAAACCTGTGAGCAGTTCAGAACAGGACTGATGTTGGGGAAAATTCAGCTTGCATATAATCCACCTGCTGAGTTCTCATTCTCATAAACCCTCACCTTTTTGACCTATTCTATGTTAATCTCTGCCACCGTCTCCGTCTGTTGTCCTGGAAGAAGCTGATGAGATTTCACCTTCACAAGGTTGTTTTGTCCAACCAACAACATAACAAAACATTATATTTCAAACACTTTTCATATGTTTTATATGATAAAAACTTAATTTGTAAAATAACTTATACCTTAAGCTGTTAGATAAATGTAGTCAAGTAAAAATACATTTCCCTCTGAGATGTGGAGTCAGTGGCATGGAGAGAAAATACTCAAGTAAAGTACAAATACCTCAAATTTGTACTTAAATACAGTACTTGAGTAATTGTACTTACATTTCACCACTGATTGAGACAAAAGGTTTGTACCAAACATCAACTCACCATCTTTCCTTGTACACAAAGAGCACTGAGCATCATGAATCATCTAGTACTGCACACAATAGTATTATTATACTCTATTTCTTAATTAAAGGAGACACATCCACACAAGTACAAGTATGACTTGACCATATTTATTCCATGTTATTCTCCCATGAGACAGATTAAGATGTTTCTCCTCTCTAAAGAAATGCTTCTAATCACTGCTTCCATTTCAAAGTAACTTCATGCTTTTATTGTGAAAAAGAAGTGAACAGTCAAAGTTTCCAGGAGAAAAACGTTTGATAATCTCTCGTCTGAAGCTGAGGTTCATTATAACTCTGCCAGTCCTGTGGCTCAGTGTGGCACTTCATTTCCTCTCACTGTGAAGTATTCCACTTATTACTCTGTCAGTTAGACAAAGGAGTTTACTGCACGGTGTTTATGACGAGGACTGCCAAATAAATGTTTTTAATTTCACTTGTTACCACATACCTGAAAGAGAGGCTGGACTACTTTAACAGAGAAATGAGTTTTATGTTGCTCTGAAACAGAATCAGCCAAAAACAAACAGGTGGATGAATTTCTGATGATCCAGCGCCCTCTGCTGGTCCGTCAGTACATCAGTATCACTGTGACATGATTCGTTATCCGCAGCAGTGGATGAAGTTTTCAGATCCTTTACTTAAGTATCAATACAACAATGTAAAGACACTGTTACAAGTAAAAGTCCTGCTTTTACAGGAAAAAGCAAAAGTTAAGTATTATCAGATACATTTTCTTTTACGTTTTGCAGAAAATGTGACTGGTTGTTAACCTCTGGTTTAATCTTTAACATGCTGTTTTATTAGCTGATCATGTTTTTTAAAACAGTGTTTAGTGAATTGTTATCAATGGATCATTATTCTGATCATCTGCTTCAGTGTGAACAATAAAAATCTTTAAAAACGTACAAATTCAACAGCTTAGTCTTTAATGAAAAAACACTGTTCAGCACACAAAATTAAAAAGACCACAATAACAATTCACTTCCCCACAAACATCTTATTGTCTAGTTTAGGGCTCCAACTTTTACTTTCACGATCATTAAATGACTTGTTTTGTTCGATATTTGATTTGAAATGACAGAAAACAAAGTCCTCACATTTCAGGAGCTGGAACCAGAGAATATTTCGGGTTTTGCTTGAAAACATAAGATCAAGTGATTCTCAAAATAATGGCAGATTAATTTCCCGTCGATCAGCTTGTTTCAGCTCAGTTGAAATCTTTGTGATCGGCTGCCTTTTATCTTTTACAAAGGAAGTTTAAATAAAAACCAAACCACCGGCCGCTTAAACAAACAAACAATCAGATTTGACTGGTTAAATAAACGTACAACACAGTTTAAGCTGCCAGCTGCTCAAACTTCCGTCAGAGTTTCGACCCGTTTCTCTTCCAGATGTCGCACCTGAGTCGTGTCCAGAGACTGAAGACTCCAGCGGAGCACGAGGGGATCAGAATAGTCCTGAATTGTTTGCTTCACTGCGAAACAGGGGGACCAAACATCTCCATGGTCTCCACGACGAGCGACAGGTGATCCAGGAACGAGTTCACAGACACTCTGAGGATTCGAGCTTCATCTGCGCTCCACCTCCTGGAACACACGAAGAAGAAGAAGAAGAAGAAGATGAATAGGGAGATAAAGGCTGTTAGATGAAGGCTGGAGAGGGCAGAGGAAGCGTTTCTCACACAGACAGCGTGCTGCCGGACACCGTGAGCCGTTTGCTGATGCCGCCTCTCCTCGGCTCTCGGTCCGGCGACAGAGAGCGCAGGGCGATGGCGGCCTCGCGGGACGACGGGAAGGGAACGTCCAGAGACCTGCAGGAGGGTCAAGGAAGACCGGAGGAGCTCACTGACGTCTGGACACGAGTCTGGGAAAAAAGAGAAACGCTGCAAGCAGGTTTTTCCTCATCTCTCAGGTTTCTCCGAGTAACTGGCTGAACAGGAATTTGTTCTGAAACATCTTTGTATCATCCAGATTTTAAAAAATCTGTTTTTATCTTAGTAAAACAAAGAACTGCGCCAACCAATAATACAAAATATAACCAACAAATAAGTGATGCGTTACTACAGGTCAGGACTTTATTGATCACGGGGGGGGGGGGGGGCATGTAAAGTCATTTAGATCCAACTAAAGTGATGTTTACACATTAATGCATCAATAACTATAATCCAGTAACGAGTACTTTTACTGCACTGCGGCTCCGACTTTCACTAGTTACATTCTGAACGCAGGACGTTTCTCCACTGTGGCGTTACTACTTCACAGTTAGTGATATATAAGAACTTAAATCAGTTAAACTGTTCAGAGCAGCTGGGAGCAAAACGGCTAGGCTAGGCTAGGCTAGGCTAGGCTAGGCTAGGCTAGCCCGTTCAAGTACCAATAACACCCGGTCCGAAATACTGTTCACACTCAGAATAAAACGGTGTCCTGCCAGCTCGTATCCCTCAGAGACAGTAACAGTAAATCACAGAAGAACCGAGCAGAACCGAGTAGAACCGAGAAGAACCGAGCAGAACCGAGAAGAACCGAGTAGAACCGAGAAGAACCGAGTAGAACCGAGCTAACATTAGCCAGAGACACGTACAGCGTTAAGCTAATGGCTAACTGCTAGCGGAGTTCTGCATTACTGAATGTCAAAACAGGACTTTGTAACACAAACGTGACTCGGAGACGAACACCCCGCGCTGACACTGAAGGATACAGCTCCAGTTTGCCTGCTTCGCGGTTTGACTCTCCGTCTGTCGCCGCCATCGCGCTCGTTGCTTCCGGTTCGACCTTCTTCTTCTTCTTCTTCTTCTTCGTGTGCGGCAGAAGAGGGACCGCGACGGCGCCCTGCTGCCGCCCCAGCGGCGGAGTGCAGTAACACAACTGTCCCACAGCCAAAAGGAGGAACACACACCCATAAATATAAAATAATTTAGAACAATATATCTAAGCATTTAGGATATCAGAAATATAATTTATGAGTAGGCTTTATGTGTAGTAAGAGAATGTGAGATCAGACATTTTACTTCAGTAAAAGTAGCTTTACCACAATTCAAAAACACTGTATTAAAAGTAAAAGTGCTACATTCCAAATATTACTTGAGTAAAAGTATAATCAGCAAAATGTACTTTAATGTTCCAGCTTCTCAGGTGTGAAGATTTGCTGTTTTTCCCTTTTAATAATTGTAATAATTTTAATAATATTAATTTGACTGTATTGTTAATAATGTTTTACATGAATGCATGAGGAATAATCATCTAATGATATCAGATATAATAGTAAAACAGTCACAGGGAACATTTTTCTACTTTTAATGCTTTGACTACATTTTCCTGGTTAAACTTATACATTTTTACATTTTCAATGCAGGACTTTTACTTGGAACAGAGTATTTTTACAGTGTGGTATTAGTACTTTTACTGAAGTAAAGGATCTGGATACTTCCTCCACCGCTGGACTTTTATTTTGTAGTAGCTGTCAGACTCAGCTGTGCTTCATCCTCTGAGCTCAGTCTCTGTCTGACTCTGCTTCATCGCTGTTGTTGTGGATGTTGTTTTATCCAGAACCATGACATCGTCCTCACGTGTTAGTTCATGAATATCTCTAATAATTGATTAATTGATAGATTTCTCTGCTCGGAAATCAAGAGCCAGAAAACGACCGAGGACTGGACTCTTCCTCCCATAGCGGCGTGTTAACGATCCGCACTTCAGACTGAAAAAGTGAGTATATGATGGATTGATGAGGTAACGCTTCAGATCACAGTCTGCAAACTGCAGTGTGATTATTTACTGTGTAGAGAAAGTCAATAAAACATTCACTGTGCACCTTTACTGAGACACGTGTGCTCTGTGAGGAGCGAGGAAGACCAGGGCACAACTTTGTGACTGAGATGATAATAATAATAATAATAATAATAAGGTATAAGTATTTTTTAACTGAATACACTGTTCGCATTACAATGAAATTAGTGATATTATTTATTTTACCATTATGATACACGTACAAAAAAATCTTCTTTGTGAAATTGTTAAATGCCTTTGAATATGGAGTATTTATTATCAATATTATTATTGTTGGTGGGGAGAACAACGTTAGGCTGAGCCCAGAAGTACTCAGATATTTTACTTACAATACCACAGTGTAGAAATACTCTGCTACAAGTAAAAGTCCTGCATTCAAAATTGTACTTTAGTAATAGTACAAAAGTATTAGCATCATAATGTACTTAAAGTACAGTGCCCATTATGCAGATTGGCCCATTTCAGAATAATATATAATATATTATTGGATTATAATTATTGATGCATTCATGTGTTCATCACTTTAATGTTGCAGCTGGTGAAGCTGGAGCTACTTTATATACTGATGGCTAGCTTAATCTTTAATAATATAGCATCATTTACTAGTTGATTGTTGTTGAATATTAGTTAGATTTTGTATTAATAATCTGAATCTGCAAAAAGTAACTAAAGCTGTCAGATAAATGTTGTGGAGTAAAAGTACAAAATTCCCTCTGAAATGTAGTGTAGGGTAGAAGTATAAAGTAGCATAAAAAGTACCTCAATTTTGTACTTGTATAGTACTTGAGTAAATGTACTTCCACTATACAGTACAACTTTCTCCAGCTGTAACAAGTATGTACTCTCCCTCCTCCTCCAGTATATTTGTACATGTATTTGTACATGGCGCTGTCCAAGAGTACCGGCACCCTGAGGGACCTCCAGCTGGCTCTGCAGCTGAAGATCGAGGAGCTCCGGCAGAGAGACTCTCTCATCGATGAGCTGGAGCTGGAGCTGGACACCAAGGATGATCTGATCAGACAGCTGCAGGTGGAGCTGGACAAGCATCGCAGCGCCTCACAGCACGCAGCCAACTCCGGGGAGACGGCCAACACAGGTGAGTCAGTGCAATCACCACACCTGCCAATTGAGGTGGACTTACTAATAGGCAAGGCGATACCCATCCTATAAACAGTGGTGGAATGTAACTATAGGTACATTTACTCAACATTTACTTGAATATTTCCATTTAATGCTACGAATATTGTACTTTTTTGTCTGCATTTGTCTGACACCTTTAGTTACTTTACAGAGTATAGTTTTTCATCCTCTGCCTGTTTAGTGAAAACCACGTATCTCCAAATGTGGTGATTTTGAATTTGAAAATTTGAAAACCCTCCTCCTTCTTCAGCTAAATACACTCTTTAACCACACACATTAATGCAGCAGGAATATTAATCCAGAAACATCAACACTTTTACTGCAACTTGAGTACTTTTACTGCTGATAGTACTTACATACTTTTACTTAAGTAAGGTTTTGAATGCAGGACTTTTACTCGTAGTGGAGTATTTTCACAGTGCGGTATGTCGTCTCTCTGGATGTGTCTATAAGCAGCAGCGGTTCAGACTCCGGCAGCACCTGATGAGCCTCAGCGCACCAAGAGACAGGCCATCTCAGCCGAGCCCACAGCGCTGGACCCCTCCCAGCTCACTGATGTTACACTCACCAGCTACTGCAAGACCAAAGAGTGAGCGCAGGAAACCAAACACACACACACTAACACACACACACACACACACACGCGTGGATCGAACTTTTTGAGCGTTTTGTGTGTTTGTAGGTCCAGTGAGCTGATCCAGAGGGCTCTAATGGACAACGACTTCATGAAACATCTGGAACATGGGCAGGTAGTGACACATCTGTGCTGCTTTTTTACCCGACCATCATCCTTCTCATGTGTATGATTTAAAAAAAACCAAACACTGTTGGCTCGTGTGTGCAGATCCTCACCATCATGGACTGTATGCATCCCACCAGCCTGGCCAAGGGCTGCTGCGTCATCCAGGAGGGAGATGACGGCTCCACAGTCTACGTCCTGGAGGGTAAGGTCTCTGCACTCTGTGGGTCAGTCAGAATCAGGTTAAGATTTTTATGAGGAATCTTTTAGTCCAGAAAACTGACATAGAAAACTGTGAAAATGCCCAAAGTGACATCTTCAAATGTCTCATTGTGTCCGACCAAGAGTCCAAAACACAAAGATATTCAGTTTACAATCATATAAAGCAGCAAAACTAAATGCCAAAAATGAAAGTCTAAGACCTTAAAATGGCTATCAATATTTTTATAACAACGTATGAAATGACAATGTGAAAACAACGTGACAATCAGCATGCAGATGCAGCTGCCAGGTTTGTTACTAAAACACAGTTTGAGTCTCTGAAGTGTCACAATCTACTGCTAGCTACATCAGCATTGGAGCTAAGGTGGTGTTGTTTGGTTCAGCGCCACTGAGAGGTCCGGAGTCGTAAATACTGAACCGACAGCGCAAGTCCCTTGTTTTCCCGCCATGATGTGAATACGCCTTTAGAGACGAGCTGGTGAACAGAGTGGAGCATTTAGCAGCTAAAGAGAAGATATTTCCCTCAGGAGCTGGTGGAGACCCAACACAGAGCTAACAGAGAGGAAATACTGGACTTAGATCCATTCAGATTCACAAACACGACTCTACATGAATGATGCCATATCAACTTAAAAGGTGACTATATGTCAATGTTGAGTTCATAACTTTTTTTAGATGCCTCCAAAAATTCAGTTATTGCAGGTTTTCGTGCAACACACATCGTGGGCATGCAGTAGCAGACACCAAACTCTCCATCCAGACAGACAGAAGTAGTCGAGGTGCAGCAGCTGCTGTTCTGCACAATGGGACAAAACTAATCCAAGGTGAAACGTTGAATTGGACTGATGTGGACAGACAGCCCATTTGTCTGAGCACAGGCAACACAAGATTGCAAAATAGGCTGTAATAGCTGGAGTAAACAGAGGATCTATCAGAGACACTGTGAGCCTGGTGGGGAGAAAATAGCAGGAAATGTATTACGGATACAGGACATATTATGTCAGTAGTTGAGGTGATATCCTGGTCATTGGTAGGTGTTTTGTGTGTAAAGTGATAAAACACTATGACTGCTCACACACATCCTGCATGAATAAAATGCACAGAAACGTTTGTGTTGTAGCTTCAGTCCAGTTCAGTCATATGTTCCTGACACCTTCACTCCTCTGGCGTCAAACTCTACTTGTTCTTCCCTCCCAAGGACGTCCAGCCTTTCACACATACTTCGACTGAAAGGCACCCCTGTTGTGCTGAGTTCCCCCTCATCTCTCTCCACACAAGAGCTGTTTAAAATGCCTCTGATGAACCGACATTGTTCAGTTTAGTCTCTTTCAGTTCTTAACAGACACTCAATTATCTCTTTTGAATTCGTGTCTTTCCTTAAGGCGGTTTAGTGAGGATGGATTTCTTTTCATTGTGATCCCCATTCTCAGTCTGTGCATGTGTGCATATATGTGTGTGTACATGGCTTTAACCGTGCTAAGCTATATGACTCTACAGGGATGGCAATGTCTGTCGCTCGGTCCACCACTTCAGAGTGAAATATCTAAACAACTATTGGATGGATTGTCATGAAATGTTGTACAGACATTTGTGTTCCCTAGACGATGAATCCTTCTCACTTTGGTGATCCCCTGACTTTTCCTCTAGCGCCACCAGCAGGTTGATATTTGTGGTTTTGAGTAAAATGTCTCAACAACTATTGGATGGATTGTGATGAAATGTGGTTCATCGTTCATGTTCCCCTCAGGATGAACTGTAATAACTCTGGTGATCCTCTGACTTTTCATCTAGCGCCATCATGAAAATTTCAATTCGTCCAATAGGCTACTTTGGTTTCAGCCAAATACCTGCAGAACTAATGACATTCCCATCAGCCTCAGCTGTACCTTGTGGTTTGGTGCTAATTAGCAAAGCCAGGGTTGCCAACTCTCACCAGCTTAAAGCTACGTTAGCAGCTCTGTGAGGTTGTGCTTAGTGTCTGCATGCTAACATTTTCTAATTAGCCAAGTGCAACACTAAATCACTGGAGTGTCCCTTTAATTTGCAGCAAACCACAACAGTAACCAAAGAGTCTACAGCCATGCTAGTGGCTCTTAGGGCACAGTGGTGCTTTTAGCGAAATGCTAACATGCTGATGATTAGCAGGTATAATATTTACCATGTTCACCGTCTTAGTTTGGCATGTTAGCATGCTAACATTTGCTAATTAACCGTGAACACAGAGTGCAGCTGAGGCTGATGGGAACGTCTGTAGTTCTGCAGGTGTTTGTGTTGGACACATTAACATGTTGACCTGATGGTGGCGCTAGATGAAGAGTCAGAGGATCAGCAGAGTTATTGCAGTTCATCCTCTGGGGACCATGAACGACCGTACTGCTAGTGTGGCTAAACGTAAAAACAAAACTCCAGCTCATTGACAAAGTTAATCACTAAACATTAGCATGTTAATATTTGAATTGTGAGCACGTTAGCATGCTGATGTTTTCTTTGAATGTGCGTTCACAGAGGGGATGGTCGAGGTGACTAAACAAGGAAAGAAAATTTGCACCATCGGCGAAGGAAAGGTGTTTGGAGAGCTGGCGATCCTGTACAACTGCACTCGCACAGCGACTGTGACAGGTAAACACAGACACCAACGAGCCACTTGTCTTCAAGCAAGTCGATGTTCAGAGATGGTGAAATCACTTATGATTTTGCACGACAACACCGGTGAAGGCCACTACATCCATCAATGCTGCTGGAAATGAAATGAATTCTGTGAAAGCGCTTTAATGCTGCAGTAACATTTATTCACACAGTGACAAATGGAAACTGTGACGAAGGTCAAACACAGACGTCATCCCTGCACTGTGTCTAACAGTCTTCCTCACTGCTGCTTCAACCTGCGGAGCTCTTTTAAAAAGGTCAAAAAACACGCAAGAAACATCATTTTCTCACTTATTGCTTTTAGAAAGACGTGTTGCTGTTCCCCCTCTGAGATCCTACAGACAGATCTCTGTGAATATAACTGAAACTATCTGCATGGTTCTTTTAAATTATGATTCTTTGTGATTTCTGGATGAAGAAATTACTTTTTTTCCCTTCTGACAGATTCATAAGTAATAAAAATGTACCCTCGCTCGGTTCAATACAATACACTTTATCTGGTATGACAGTTAGCATGTTGGCTAATGTTAGCTTCAGATCGCTGTGTAACTGACTTTATCGAGTCCACCGCTGCTCTTCTCTAGAGAAATCAAATCTGATCAAACCACACAGTCAGAGTTTATGAGCGTTAAACTCTTAAATAAATGATACCTTAAGATGATTTTTACCTCCGATTCTTGCTCATTAAGTCATAAATATTTAGTGTCATAGATAAATGGTTAAGAGCTGAAGCTTTCAGACGCCATCAGCTTAATATTTCTGAATCAGGACCTCCAGTATTTGGAGCGACAGACAGACAGACAGACAGACAGACAGACGTTTGTGTCCTTTGTCATATAATACAGGGTGATGAGAAACACAAACAACAGGTCCGCCATTGATTGGTTGATGCCTTTATTCACCGTGTGAAAGCTTAGAAAAATCAAACTCGTTCCAACAAGAAAATGACATTGCTTTTCCGCTGTGTAATATTCACGTTCTGTGTGAAAGCACAGCTGTCAAAAACAGTGAATCAGCATTTCTTATCTTCTGTTGTTCATCTCATTTTCAGGTTGGAGCTTCAGGTTATCAACATGAATTAGGCTGATACTAAAAACGACTGTTTGTGGCTTCTCAGATAACAAACAGTGATTACACATCTTTGACTTTTAGTTATTTATACGTTTTTCTTGCTTTTTTTTTTAAAAGACAAACCTAACATTTTATTTGATAAGGATTCAGCATTTGATCATTTATATCATTAGCCCATTGTTCAGTAAAAGTTACATAATCTGGCTTTAAAGGAATAGTTCAACATTTTGGGGAATACGCTCATATAAGAATTTTCCCCTTAAACAAGAGATACCTGAGGGTCATGTTGCATGTTGTAGCTTTACTAAATTAAACTTCTTTATCTTTTTTTCATCACTTTATCTTATAACACAAGCTTTCTAAATGGAAGACTCTTACATTTTCCTCAGTCCTGTTACCAAAACTCACAATACAGCTGTTTAAATGTCAATTAAAAGTCATGCCAACTAGTTTCTTTGTTTTCTTCCTGTTTCAAAGAAAGAATTGGTTACATGTTCAAAAAATATCTGTAGCTACAGACTCTCAACATATACAGGCGAAAAACACAAAGACATTTTTATATTTTTAAGGGAGACCCCAACCTCAATTTAAAAAAAAAAACTATCATGTGATTTATCAAACACTGGTTTAAATGATGGACCAAACATGATTGAAAAAGAAGTGTTTTATCTTTATTTATTGATTTTTTATCTTCGGGTCTGTCACGAACTCCGACACAAAACTGGTGGACTCTCCAGACCATATATGGGTACACCAAAAATCTTTACTGAGGCAGAAACAAAACAAAACGCTCACGAGGAGGATCAGACAATAACACGGACCGGAACAAAACCTGGTACATGAAAACGTGCTGGTACGCTTGACTCGACTCATCTGACAGACTGAACAAGACAAACTGGCGCAGGACAAAGGGAGACAAGGACTATTTATACATGAGGTAGGGGAAAACAGGTGAGACCAATCAGGGGCGGGGTAGACAATCACAACGGCGGGAAAATCACACAAAGGGAGGAAATCAGGGTCTGAAACGAGAGGGAAAGGTGAGTACAAAATAAAACAGGAAGTGCAGGACGAGACTAGACGTGAGTGACTTTAACTTAACATAAAACTAAAACTAAGGCATGAACATAAAATACATTAACAAATCCGGCGAGACACAACAGGGTCACAGGAAGGTTGATCTTCAGAAACATTAAACAGCGACACGGGATTAGAAATTGGAAAATGTGTTTTTTATTTAAGGGAGAGCTCAACCTCTCTGTTGATGTCGTGACTCTCTGCATGTTTACACTTAGCAAGTTAAACCCCTTTATTTTCCCGGCTGACAGTTGAGCTTCAGGTGATGGATCGGCTTTAAATAAGGCGGCAAACTGATTTCTGTGTGTGTGTGTGTGTGTGTGTGTCACTTTGATGTGCTGGAGGGATGCCTAGACCCTGACTGATAAAACTGTGTGTTTTTGGCTCCTCTGACAAGAATTTGTTTACAGCGCTCTCGTCCTTGGCTGTGTGAGGTTAACTTTTTTTTTAATCAGTCAGCCCTTTACAAGCCATTTATCTTTAAATGAGGTTCTGATCTCACCTCTTCTCCTCTCTGTTTGCCTCTTTCAATCAGCGTCCTTGTGCCATTCAAGTCTGAAAGAGAGGCAGCACATTTATAAGCACTAAAGAAATCAGCCAGTCTCTCCATCACATGTCTGAGCAGTGAGAAAGTCCAGCTCTAGTTCCCTTTCATCGTTTGCTGGACGGCAGCAGGAGTTTTTCTTCTTAACTTTTAGATTTTAAGCATTAAAGCAGCATCAATATTTTTATATTATTGTTTAATCGAGTTCCTCTCAGCTCTACGGAGTGTTCTTGTGTCTTTCAGCTCACTGTTTTAGTTTTCTGAGATGCGACTTTAATGTTTTAGTTCAGCCTCACTGCTCTCATCAGCGTCGGCTCCAGCAGCAGACAGACTCAGTGGAGCGTTTAGCAGCTAAAGAGACAGATATTTCCCTCAGGAGCTGGTGGAGACCAAAAACAGAGCTAACAGAGAGGAAATACTGGCTAAATATGAAGCTACAGCCAGCAGCCTGTTAGCTTAGCATAAAGACTTGAAACTGGGGGAAACTGCTAGCAGTTAGCTTGAATTTTTTTTTGACGTGAAAAGAAACCAAACCAAGTGGAAATGCAACAATTTTACTAACTCAATTCACTGATTTGAACCACTATGGGTTTGAAAACGCCCCGAATCGACAGGTTGTGTAGTTTGTTACAGCGAAATGTGTAAATGTAAGATATTAAAGCACATTTTTATGCTCCGAATTTGCAACCTTACTGGAAAATTAAATGATTACTTTAAAATAAATGACTAGAATGGGGAAAAAATGAATTTGCTGGCTGGATTTAACAATACATTCTAAACATGTGGGGCCTTATGAAACTGTCTCGCAGGCTGAATCTCTCCGCTGGGCCGGTAGTTTGAAACCACTTCAAGCTGAAATAACCCGGACGACTTCATTAAGGGTTATTTTCTCCGAAGACGTTATACAACAGGCTGAGTGGGGCTCTCCGTGGAGAGAAAGCGTGATCATCATGTGTCACATTGATGGAGCGCTCCATTAAATTGTAAAATGAAGCCACTCAGGATTCAGCCTTCACTGTGGGTAACCGGGTCCATACTGTAGTGTGGCCATGCAGAGGATGATGATGGAAGTAGCGGAGGATGAGGCAGAGTGTTGGGGGAGGTGAAGAAGGGTTTAGAGAGAGCCAGGAATAAATGGGTTTACATGCAGTGCTTGAAGTGGCAGTACTCCCCTTACTCACATGTTGGCGTGTGCATCAGCAAACCATGAAGAACTACATTCTGGATTTCTACAGTGAATAAAAGATACTATGTATTTAACCAAGGAGACAACCATTTAAATTATTAGAGTTAAACATAATTGACTCTGTACACTAGCTTCAGTGTGTGGTGCAATGAAGTCATCAGGCCGGGAAGACCTTAGTTACTTTTAGACTCACCGCCGACAGAGAAAAGTCACGCAGGTGAGAATGGGAACAGGTGAGCGTCACGTAGTGCTTCCTGGGTAACGCAGTTTATTTACAGCCATTATGAATCGCCCAGAGAGCCTGATATGGAGAGGGCAGAAAAGAGTACAGAAGAAGTCACGGTACACCAAAGAGTAAAATGTAGAAGTACCGGTCCACTTCAAACACTGACATGTAAATAAACATGTAGCGAAGACATGACGCATGATGTCGCCATAGCAACATGGAGGTCGACAGGCAATAGGAGTGAAAACTCATAGAAACCAATCAGAGAAAACCAGTGTGGTGTCACCTATACCAATACTTTAATGTGGAACCAGCATCTGTTGTGTATGTAAATTGTGTGTGTTTGTTAGTGCTTTATACAGGTCTTGAAAAGGAGATTTTGACCTGTTTAAATTAAGCAGTTGACTAACTATGTATCCTGTCAGGTATTGACACAAGATCCCAAACACCGTCTTTATCTCTCAGAGGTTTGGGGAAACAAAACAAATGTATGTCAGTGCTACAGCGAGCTGAAGTGGAGGTTACAGAGCCTCCACCCTAATGAAAAGTACACGGAAATAAGATTGAAAACTGGTCAATTTAAAGCAGAGGAGGGTTTTGTTTTTTCTGTGAGGACTCACAGGAACATGAGTACAAATGAAGAAGCCTACAGTCTATACAGAGATGCTGAATTATTTGGTTTGAAAACGTTCAACGTCTTTTCTGATGTAAAACTATCCAAATCATCTGCAGACAATACAAAGTGTTTGTTTTTAGCTTGGCATTTCTGTCTGTCTTTCTCCGCACGTCTGTAGCCCTGACTGACATCAAGCTCTGGGCGATTGACCGTCAGGGTTTTCAGACCATCATGATGAGGACTGGTCTCATCAAACATTCCCAGTACACGGACTTCCTCCGCAGGTACAGCTCTTACGTATACTCACCACTTCACTGTTTTAAGCTCTCGCCACATGAGAATGACTCACATCTCTCGCTCTGAACTCTCCTCCCAGCGTTCCCTCTTTCCAGTTGCTACCTGAGGACATTCTCAGTAAACTGGCTGATGTTTTGGAGGAGGTGATGATTTCCAAACACCTTTCTATTATAAGCACTCGCTCACAGACGCATAGTATCTGTTTCTGCCATCTGTTCTTCCATCTGACAAATACAAATCGTTAGAAATGTTCTGTTCAGTAATCTGAGGTATTGTGTACTCGTGATTCACATCTCTCTCTGCTCTCTCTCAGACTCATTACAGTGACTCTGATTACATTATCCGTCAGGGAGCCACCGGAGACACATTCTTCATCATCAGTGAAGGACAGGTGAGGAAGAGAGATGACAAGAGACTTAGGAGGTGAAAAGAGAACAATTAACAGGGAGGGAAAGAGAAAGAAAAGGGGAAAGAAAGGTGATACTGAGCTCAGAAGTTTGGTGATGTTAGGTTTGAGTCAAGGGGGGACATTGGGGTGCAATGCCGACCCATTATGCACACAATCAACCTCCCAAGGAACCTGGGAACATAGAGCCCTGGGTACATAAGAACCAGTGAACATAGGACTCTGGGTACATAAGAACCAGGGAACATAGGACCCTGGGAACATAGGACCCTGGGAAAATAGGAACTTGGGAACATAGGAACTTGGGAACATAGGAACCTGGGAACATAGGACCCTGGGAACATAGGACCCTGGGAACATAGGACCCTAGGAACAAAGGAACTTGGGAACATAGGAACCTGGCAACATAGGACCCTGGGAACATAGGACCCTGGGTACATAAGAACCTGGGAACATAGGACCCTGGGTACATAAGAACCTGGGAACATAGGACCCTGGGGACATAGGACCCTGGGTACATAAGAATCTGGGAACATAGGACCCTGGGTACATAAGAACCTGGGAACATAGGACCCTGGGAACATAGGAACTTGGGAACATAAGACCCTGGGAACATAGGAACCTGGGAACATCAGACCTTGGGAACATATGACCCTGGGAACATAGGAACTTGGGAACATAAGACCCTGGGAACACAGGAACCTGGGTACATAGTGCTGGTGAGATATCATTATGCAGCTGGAAAATCTAATCTAGAAGACAAACAAGTGCAAATGGACATTGTGTAAAAGATACTGTGATATTGTTTGTGTCCGTTCAGCAGCTGACTCTAATGTCACATGTCAGGGCAAATATTAAGGCAACAGAAGTCTTAACTCATAACTGCATCACCGTGACAAACTAAAAGATAAAACATGTTATGATCCGTGATGTCCGCAGGTGAAAGTCTCTCAGCAGAACTCACCCAACGAGGAGCAGGTGGCTGTGAAGACCCTCTCTAAGGGGGACTGGTTTGGAGAGCAGGCTCTGAAAGGGTGAAACACACACACACACATACACACACACACACATTTTTTAAATCAGTCATAAAAACTGCATTTCACTTCTCTTTTCTCTGTGTCCTTCGCAGTGAGGACGTTCGAACAGCCAGTGTCACGGCTGTGGGAGACGTCACATGTCTGGTCATCGATAGAGAGTGAGTGAGGATCTTTGTTTACCATAAACATCAGGTTTTATACAGTGGTGGAGCCTGGGCTTCACTGTGTCCTCACCCTTTAAAGACATCTTTGTGTCACTTGTTGGCTCAGCTACTCATTCGTACGCATGTCACAGGTCTTTCAAGCAGCTGATTGGAGGACTGGATGACGTCAACAACAAGCAGTGTGACAGCGATGAGGTCAATGCAAAGTGAGTTCACTGATATGTTTTGAAAAAGTATTTGTGCTTCTGCTCAAAAGTTGACCTTTTTCTACTTTCAGCATTCAACTCTGGAGCCCTCATTACGTAAATGTTCTGCCAATTTTACTTGTCGGAATTTATCTCCATGAACCAACTTTTCTTTTGCTGATTTTCTGGAAATTGGTTAAAATTTGAACTACATTTGGATGGAAACTTGACCAGTGATGTTCCTCTAACCTAGAATCAGAATCAGCTTTATTGGCCAAGTAAGTGAACACATACAAGGAATTTGACTCCGGTTTTAAGTTGCTCTCAATGTTACACACAGAACAATTTAAGATAAATCTCTGACTTTTTGTTTTTAGGAGCATAAATGTTTCCTCTTCATGGAAAATCTGTTAATCATTTAAAAAAAAAAATTTTTTGTTAAAATAGCATGATTTGTGTGTCCATAAGTTTCATGTTCCACCCCGTCACACCAAAATACTGGAAACTGTTTCTTTAAGTGACATCACTAAGAGGAAATGACATCATTTAAGAGTTTGAAGAAGACAAATTCAAATGCTGGAGAATATTGATTTTTTTAGACCATTTTTTTTGGTACATTTTTCACTCAAAAACATAGGAAACCAATTTGTTAATGACATTTTAAAACAGTTTTTGTATAAAACACGAGTTTGTTAATTTAGCTGCATGCTAAGTGTGGTGTTAGCTTGAACACAGAGAGAATTTCAGCCATTTTACTTTGAATCTTTCCACCCTGTCACATGGGTAATGTGGTAAAATGGAAGAATTGTGCCTGAGCATGTGCAGTATATGCATGAATACGTGTCTATATACAGAATATACAGCGTGCAGGGTTTATAGATGGATGATATGTACATGTTAAAGCACAGTGTGTATTTTAAACTATAATATATAATGTATAATCTGTAGGTAAGTGGATGTTTATACTATATAAACTGGACACCCTCTGGCTCTGAAGGCGAGTCATCACTCATTTCATGTGTTGATGTTTCCTCCTCTGTTCTCTGCAGACTGCAGACAGAGGCAGACTTCTTCTTCAGTGTGTCACTTAGTGATTTCAATATCATCTGCACTCTGGGGATGGGAGGCTTCAGTCGTGTGGAGCTGGTGAGTAGATGTGTGTATGAAGATGTTCTGCAGCAGCTGATAATATATATAATATACATGCTCTTCTTGTCTGTCTGTGTGTGTTTGTGTGTTCAGGTGCAGTTAAAGAATGATACCAGTCGATCGTTTGCCCTGAAGGTGTTAAAGAAACGCCACATCCTGGACACCAGCCAGCAGGGCCACATCCTGTCGGAGCGCCGCATCATGATGGAGGCTCACAGCCCCTTCATCATCAGGTCACTGCAGTTTACTGTTGCTGAGGATTCATTCAGGGGTCGTTAAAACTACTACACTTCTTCACACTTTAGAGCATCTACATGGTGGCAAGAGGTGGAATTTAACTAAGTACATTTACTCAAGTGCTGTACTTAAGTACTTGAGTCTTTCTACTTTCTCCTCCGCTACATCTCAGAGGGAAATATTGTACTTTGTACTTTACTACATTTATCTGACAGCTTCAGTTACTTTACAGATTAAGATTGTTGCACACAAAACACATGAAGAACTAATAAAATTAAAATAAATAATAATTGAACTAATAAATGAAACTACCCAACAGTTTACACAAGTACAGCTGAAACAAACAGTCGATAGACAGAAAATTGGCGACTATTTTGATCGTTTAAGTCATTTTTAATGCAAAAACATTTTCATGGTTGTGAAGATTTGCTGCTTTTTCCAAAATTATTTTAATAGGTGCCACTGTGGGCTCTGGGTCATTGTGACGCCATTTCTCACTATTTTCACTATTACATTTTCCTGATTATACTTACATACTTTTACTGAACATTTTCAATGCAGGACTTTTACTTGTAACAGAGTATTTTTACAGTGTGGTATTAGTACTTTTACTTCAGTAAAGGATCTGAATACTTCCTCCAACACTAGTTATGTTATCACCTTAGATGGTCTGCAGAGAGACAGAAGCACAAGGTCCAGTGTTGATCTGTTGTGTTCGATAGTTTCCTCCATTTTGAACTCTCCGGCTCTTCGTTCCCTCAAAGCTCAGCTCTGTCAAGACAGTTTGCTATTGGTCAATGGAGCTAACTCACGTGTCAAAGTTCATTAAAACTGAACTCAAAGATGTAAGCACATTTTTCCCCACGTGAACAAATCCAGTGATCGCAGCGATTTCAGTTTCTTCATTTTGAATGCTGGTGTGACATTTAACACGAAGTGTCACAGCTATAGCTTTAAAGATCAAATATCTTGTTAAATCTTTTAAATCATTTATCTCCTTTCTACTTATCTACCAAAAAAATTAGCTCATAAATTTCTTAAGTTATTTCATTTTAATTTACAGTCTCGGTTGCATGTAGACTTTTTCCACATAAAAACTGTTTTTGAAATGTAACTTTTAAACAGACTCTTTGTCTTCCTGCAGGTTGTATCGGACTTTCAGAGACTCTAAATATCTCTACATGCTGCTGGAGGCCTGCCTCGGAGGAGAACTGTGGACGGTGCTGCGAGACAGGTGTGTGAGTGTGAGTGTGAGTGTGTGTGTGTGTGTGTGTGTGTGTGTGTGTGTGTGTGTTTGACTCTGACAGACCATGATGTCCTCAGCGTCTTTGCCTCTGCTGCAGGGGATCATTCGATGACGGCATCACTCGCTTCTACACAGGCTGCGTCATAGAGGCTCTGGCTTTCCTGCACTCCAGAGGAATCATCTACAGAGACCTCAAACCTGAGAACATCATCCTGGACCACCGGGGATACGCCAAGCTGGTGTGGACGCGTGTTTTACCAGATATGTGGGTCAGATATTTTACAAAGAAAATGTTCATAACGTGTGTTTCTTCTTTTGCCCAGGTGGACTTTGGCTTTGCTAAGAAGGTGGGTCTGGGTAAGAAGACGTGGACTTTTTGTGGGACTCCAGAGTACGTCGCCCCTGAGATTATCCTGAACAAAGGCCACGACAGTTCAGCTGACTGCTGGTCTCTGGGAATACTGGTCTTCGAGCTGCTCAGTGGCAGGTACACCAGTAAGATGTTAAACACTTTCATTAATGTCAGCATGTTTCTAAGTAACTTTAACTTCCTTATGATTTGCCCAGAGACCCAGAAACCAACCAGGTCTTCTATACTGGCTTCAGGGTATCTGAACACTTTTTGAAATCAAACAAAATGTTTTTTAAGACCTCAACAAAGAAAATGTAAAACTCTCCACAGCAGAACGACTCTGCGATATGTTTTAAATCAATCACAATATTAATATGGATATTTTTTCCAACAGTGAAATGCATCTCAATGCAAAATCACATAAAGAAATATCAAAATATAATAATCAAAATGTTTTATGCAACAGACTGTGTTCCACTGCCATGCATTACATGAAAGAACCTCTCAAAACAAAACCTTAAATAACTTTTTATTACGATTTGCTTGAAATCCTTCATGTGGACAGCAGAAAAGTGTAAAACAATAAAGCAGTATTATTGGCCGCTGCCTGGTGGTCCAAAAGTCCAAATGAGTCTGAGACTGAGTCAGTACGAAGGCCAACAACAACAACAGCAGCCCTGTTCCAAGATGAAGCGTTCTGTTCAATTTATCTTTTTTGAGGTGCACATATAACTCCCTTACAGAAGCCACTCCAGATGTTACTGTAGTGTATAAATGTAGTTTCTACATCATTTTCCTACACGGTGATTCACTGTGGTCGCCAACCTGCAGGTCGCTCTTTAACCAGCAGAGTTCAATATCATATAACCTTAAAAACCACCTAAGACGATACACTGGTTGTAAACATTCAGAATCAATAAATCATCAGTGGTGTAGTCTTTTCTGAAGGACTGCAGGCGGCACTACATTGAAGTTTTTTTTCATAATGCAGCGCTGCCATGTTGGTGCTATCAGCTGACTTCTAGAGATATCTGTACTAACCTTTCGTCCACGTTAACAGTTAGTCAAACTTGTAGGAAACTCTTGCTGAAGGCACCAGACTAAAAATTAGAAGATGAAAACAACCTGTTGGTGTGGAGTTAGAAAGAAGAAGAAGCCCGCTGCTCATCTCTGCTGCAGGCTACAGGCTCCACGCTACATTAGCTGCTAGCTAGCGTAACACACCCCAGTCTCCCACCCAACTGTCGGTGGTCCTGTTGCATTGTGGGCAATGTAGTCAGTAGGTTTTGTCAAGGAAGACAAATGCGTGGCATAAAAAAGACGATATCTCTGGTTCTGCTGCATCAATGATAAATTGATGCAGTGCTCTTTTAAGGCCCTTATCAGTTCACTTTAGACTGGGATTTAGTTGTGCATGTTACTAAACAAACCACAACTAACTGCCACAGTGAATCTAGGGCTGCAGGGATCCTGAGGGTCTGCAGAGCAGGATAGTTCCCCTTCTTGCCCAGCTGGTAATCCAGATTTGGCCCCCAATTTTGTCTGATTGTAGGACTTCAGTGGGCCCAGTTTGGGTCCTGGGTTGAATAAATCAAACCATTAACGTCGCTGGTTTCCACTCTCTGTCTCCAGTCCTCCGTTCTCAGGCTCTGATCCCATGAAGACCTATAACATCATCCTGAGAGGCATCGACATGATCGAGTTTCCCAAGAAGATCACCAAGAGTGCTGCTAACCTCATCAAACGGCTCTGCAGGTTGTCAGTGCACCTTAACCGTACAGAGAGGGTAGAACAGAGGGCTGGGTTTCCTTTGAAACGTCTTTACTATCTACATGTGTGTGTTTCTCAGGGACAATCCTTCAGAGAGGCTGGGAAACCAGAAAAATGGAGTGAAGGATATCCAGAAACACAAGTGAGACCGTGCAGATGCTCATCATGAGATTTCACTTTCTGTAGGAGATAAGACTGTAGTCATAGCAACATGTCCTTGTCCTTCAGGTGGTTTGAGGGCTTCAACTGGGGCGGCCTCCGCCAGGGAACCATAGACTCTCCGTTCATACCTGCAGTGGGTATCCTTCAGAGTCTCTATGAGCTAACAGTACACATGTGAGAGCATTAACATCCTGTGTTCTTCTATCAGGTGGACGGGCCGCTGGACAACAGCAACTTTGACTATTTCCCAGAAGACACAGAAGACCCTCCTCCTGATGAAGAGTCTGGTTGGGACCTGGAGTTTTAACAGGACGGGATTCCGGTCTGAAATCTGACTGATGAAAGAAAACAGGATTCTTCAGAAAGAGGAAGTGAAGCCATATCAGAACGAGCTGCAGCTCTTTGCATCAAAAGTCAAAGGGCAAAACAAAGATGCGAAAAGCCAAGAAAACAGACAACATTAGAATAATCACAATAATCAGGGCCACTGTTAAGAAAAGAAATCTGAGATTTCAAGAATAAAATCACAATATTTAAAGCAAAAAGCCATAAACTTGAGTAAAAGGTCGTTATTTAGGAGGAAAAAAACATAATATGTTGAAAATAATCATAAAATATTAAGAATAAAGTCATTGCTTTGACAAAAAAGTCAGAATATCTCAAGAATAAAGTCATAATTTTACTAAGAAAATCGTAACATGTAGAGATTAAAGTCTTACTGTTTAAAGAAAAAAGTCTCAATATGTCAAGAATAAAGTCGGAATTTTATGGGGGGAAAAATTAGAATATGTTGAGGTACTACAAGTTAGATGAGCTCAAGAATGAAGTTGTAATGTTTAAGAAAAATTATAATATAGAGAATAAAGTCATTAATTTTGAGAAAAAGTCATATTATCTAAAAAAAAAATTGTAATATGTCGAGAATAAGGTTGTACTATTTCAAGAAAAAGGTTATTTTAAGATTTTTAATACTCTGATATTGATTGATTAGGACTCTTTTTTCTTTAAATATTTTGAGTACAACCTTATTCTCAACATATTAAGATCCCTAATAGTGGATCATAATATTTAATATCCCATCAAAGATTTATCAGATTAATTATTTTCAAACCCAACTTTATAAAGTTCCACATAGATTAAACCTCCAGCAGACTCTTTGTTATGAATTATTATACAAAGTTATTATGTTTAACATTTTTCCAGATGGGTTCTTATGGTTTCAGGTCTCAGTCTAATCCAGGAAGTCCATGAAGAGGGGTTTAATAGCAGATTTCATTTTAAAGGGCATTGCGTCTACTTCTGTCATTGTTGCCAATATATATATTTTTCACTGTAATTTATCAGGATCTGACATATTCTGTGATTTTAAGATTTGTGGTCGGTCAACAGCTTCCTTACGATTGTGTTTTCACTCTTCATAGCCAGTGTTTAAGTTTTACTGCAATCCCTGTGAGGTGCCTTAAAGAAATACTTCAACATGTTGGGAAACACGCTAATTCGCTTTCTTTCTGAGTCAGATGAGAAGATCAACATCACTTGTGCTGCCTTCGGGTACCAGGCCTGCTGGGATATCAGAGATACGTCAGAGCTGATCCAGTGTGAGGCCGCCTGCCATTATAATTCATATTTCCTCACCACATGCTTGGAGCTTTTACTGGCGCAGGGTTGACTCCCACATCACTTTTTCGTTTCAAAAACCGATCCATTTTATGGGAACGTTAGCTAGCTAAAAGCGGCAAAACATATTTGTCTCTACCTGATGATGTGCCGTGATTGGCTGGTGATATTCAAACGTAACTGGTCATTAAAATTATGCATTTTCATTAGACGTTTTTCATTTATGTGAATTCTTGAGCACATTTAGATATAAAAATAACTAGCTTTGTAAATGACCAAAAATAATGAATCTAACCATTTGGCAGTGCCACTGCCCCCGAGGCCCACTAGATGGCGCTCTGAGGCCCATCACTGGGCCACAGCCCCCTGGTTGAGAATGGCTGTTTTAGAGCATATTACAGTGTTTTAAAAATTAGCTGCAAACATTAAAAAGTCAGCGTGTTCAACCAACTAATGGCGCTAATGAAGAATAATCATCTAATGATATCAGATATAATAGTAATAACAGGCACAGGGGACATGTTTCTACTGTTAAAACTTTAAGTACATTTTCCTGATTATACTCACAATGTCAATGCAAGTCCTGCATTCACAATGTCAATGTACTTGAAATAGAGTATTTTTACAGTGTGGTATTAGTACTTTTACTTTAGTAAAGGATCTGAGTATTTCCACTGCTTCACACTGACAATAACATGCCCTTGGTTGTGTGTTTATGAGGACTTGTTTCACTGTGTTCAGTTTGAGCATTTTTATTGAATCAGGGAATTAATTAAAGATTAAAACACATTTGGCTGTAAAAAAAAAAAAAAAGGAGCTATGCTGCTTTAACGAGCCTCAGAGACGATCAGTTTTTCCACATGGCTCTGGTTTGGAGAGGTGAGCGTGTGCTGGAGGGGGAGTTAATGAAAACTAAAGCGTGAGAGGTGGGAGATGTTTATCAGCGCCTGTTGACCTCCAGGCTATTGAAGTCAGCAGAGTGCTGTGAGGGTCACTGGTTCCTGTGGTAAACTGGGCCATGATGGAAACGCAGCCGCCTCCACTAACGACTCTCTCACAATTTACCGATAACTGACTCTTAGATAAGACACACTGATTTTTCCACATCTCCTGCAACAACAAGTGCAGCTGGTTTAGTGCAGCACTGACACATCAGTTATTTGACTCTCTGCACTAAAACCAAGAGGAACAAAACCGTAACAAAATCTTTGTTATAGAGTAGAACAGAAGTTCAACATAGACACAAACAAAGAGTCAAATACTGCACAAAAACGCAAAAATTTAAGCCAACAAAATTCAATAAAGATTTGAAATTACACAATTAAACTTAATTTCTTAAATTAATAGTTAGTTTTGGTAAATAAGTGTAACTGTTTCTATAATTGTTGACGATTCATTAATTTGTACTAAAAATGTCCTTTTTCTGCTTACAACCAGGCTACTGAGTATAGTGTGTTATAAACCCTTCATTACTTGTTTTTTTAATTTATTTGAAATAAATATTTTCTATATTCTTTTTATGTCTTTGATTATAGATCTATGCTGCTCATTGTCACCAGTGTGTCCCTATATTTTTTTGTTTTTAGGTATATTTATTAATAACATTTTAATTTCCATTTCTTTCTATATGAATATATTTTATATTCCTTTTTTGTCTTTGATTCTAGATTTTTGCTGTTCATTGTCATCAGTGTGTTGCTGTGTGTTTAATGACTTCGGGATAATAATAAAGTTTAAGTTAAAAACTGGCCCCTGTGTACTGTGTACTGTGTACTGGCTCCAACCCAGAGTCAGTTTTCAGCAAAGTGAGTACTGTGTAATTTACTTTATAGTAAATTATTTGGGATTCATCTGGATCCAGCTCACTGTGAATAAGCTGCAGTTTGGCACTTTTGTTTGTCTTTAAGGACTAAAATAAAAGTAAAAACTATAAAATGAAGACCAGGGTCCAGGAGGGATGAAGAGGATCGAGGAACCTTTGAATCCAGAGTTCATTATTCAGAAATCTCACAAAACAGAGTGCTGGAACATCTGACAGTTATTATTCTGACATGAAAACGCTGCTCCATCTTTACACCAGCTCTTTCACTCAAGTACTGAAGACTACTTAAATACAATTTTGTACTTGAGTATTTCTATTTTATGTTACTTTGAACTTCTACTCCACTACAATTCAGAGGGAAATGTTAAGTATCTATATGTATTTGACAGCTGTTATATAAAAATGTAAGATTTTACATAAAAAACATATGAGAAGCTTATAAAATATAACACATTGTTAAAGATTAAACCAGAGGTTCCCAACCTTTTTGGGTTGTGACTTGTTATAAAAAATCAGTGTGCAGTTTGGGCCTTTTTTCATGTTTCAGATGTCTCTGACTTGTTATCAGTTCCACCAAAGAGACATTTCCCCTCTAAGCTTTTATTTTATTTAAATAACAGTTTGAGGCTGAAAGAGTTAAAATGATCCAACATTTCACAAAACCTACAAAGATTAGAGAAAAGTCCAAAAACTGAAAACAGTTTTATGTTTTTATGTTCTTATCAGAACTTCCATGAATCATCTCACAACCCCTCAGATTTATCTGGTGACCCTTTGGAGGGGCCCGACCCCTAGGTTGGGAACCACTGGACTAAACTAGCTAACTGTATATAAAGTAGTTAGCTACACCTCGAAGCTGATAATAATTGTGTACTTTTACTACTGATACTTTATGAAGCTGATAATAATTGTGTAGGTTTTGAATGCAGGACTTTTACTTGTAATGGAGTATTGTGTATATGTAATGGAGAATAACCCATTGTTGACTACTTGTACTGAAGTAAGGCACTGAGTACTCTCTGTCTCTGAGGGACTTTCTAAATGTCCTGCTGTTCAGTCACTCATCAGCTTTGTCTACTCGACCGAACCACTACACAGGAAAAACAACAGACGTGACTGGAATCAGAAACTGACTCATCCTGTTTCCCACTTAACTTGTCCTGCTATTTTTAGAAAGTTACACATTATTACAGATAACAACCAGCCAAAAAAACACCCAAACATTGCAACTTACACCAACATATTTCTGTTAAAATCACCTTAAAACTTGCTTTATCGACACATTTTATGTGATTAGTTTGTATTTTGTGGTATATTTTGCTTTTATACAACTGTTAAAGTCCTTTCTTGTTGCCTAATATAAATATAATGTTAATGATAATGATTATTAGCATTGATTCTGCCCTAAACAAACGTACTGTTGTAATTTTTTATCATCTATGTTTTATTATCAGCTGATTAGGCCTATACTATTGTGTTGTGCTTTAAAAGAAGCAAAGTAAAAAACAAAGTCTAAAATTATGCCGTGAGTTCACTCCTGCTCGGAAATGTCGTGTGTTGTGTGTGTGTGTGGAAATATCCAATTAGCTGTGTGGGTTAATTACACTCCAGAATAAATCATTAACACCCCGCGGGGCCGGCGCGCTCTGATTGGTCAGTCCCGAGCGGACTGGATAGAAATACCGGCTGTGGACGGTGTGGCAGGACAGGCAACAGGACCAGCAGGAAGACCAGAACCCTGAACCTGAACAACCGTCATCCTCTTCACCGTGAGACAACATGCTGCCAGGCTCCTCTCTGCTCCTGCTCCTCGCCCTCAGCTCCGCCGCCTGCTTCGAGCTGCTGCCGGAGGAGGCTGCTCCCCGCCGGGCACGATTCTCCTCAAACAGCCCGAGTGAGTCACGGTTCTCTGTAACCAGCAGCCTCTGATTTCTTCTTCTGTGCAACTTAGTTTGTTTCTAATTGTTTCTTCTTTATCAGTGCTGGAATGTAACTAAGTACACAAGTACTGTACTTAATTTGAGGTACTTGTACTTTACTTGAGTCTTTCAACTTTTACTCCACAGGGAAATATTGTACTTTATACTTCACTTTAGTTACTAGAAACCAACAAAACATATGAAGAGTTTGTAAAATATGATGTTTTGTTATAAATTAAACTACCCAAATAGTGCAGATGAAATATATATATACACACACATATATATATATATATATATGTATATGTATATATGTATGTATGTATATGGCTGAAATTGGCTGAAAATATTAGCCAATTAATCAATTAGGCTAGTCAATTGACAGAACATTAATTTACTACTATTCTGATAATTGTTTGAGTCATTTTTCCTGTAAAATCATTTCCTGGTTGCAGCTTCTCAGATGTGAAGATTTGCTGCTTTTCCTTTGAATGATTTTGATTTTTGATGAGGGGATATTTTTCTACTTTTAATACTTTAACTACATTTTGCTGATGATACTCACATCACTTTACTTAAGTAACATGTTTAATGCAGGACTTTAACTTGTAACAGAGAATTTTTACACTGTGGTATTAGTACTTTTACTTCAGTAAAGGATAAAACACTGCTACAGTCTTTTAAAGGTTTTTGCATTCAGCGCAGCAGTTTTGCAGCATGTGTTGAACATTTGAAAGGACAATGACTGTTTTTGTGTTGATAGTTTGCACTGACACTTGACACTGTTTCTGAACTGGTGTGTTCACATATTGGAGGCAGTACTCATGTGTTTGTGTGTTTGTGTGCAGCTGATGTGGCCAGATGTCTGAACGGAGCCGTGGCTGTCGGCTGTGGATTCTTCTCCTGTCTGGAAAACTCAACCTGCGACACTGACGGGATGCATGAAATCTGCGAACTCTTCCTCCACACAGCTGCTACCTTCAACACAGAGGTCGGTCTGTCACTCTGTCCATCCATCTATCCATCTACCTGTCTGTCTGTCTGTCTGTCTCACCTGTGTGTTGTTCTACAGGGTAAAACGTTTGTGAAGAAAAGTCTGCACTGCATCTCCCAGGGAATCACAGCCAAGGTTTCCCAAACGATCCGCCGCTGCAACATCTTCCAGAGGATGATCGCCGAGGTGTGTAGACATGTGACTTCACACACAGTGACGACGACGCTCCTGTCTGCTCTTTGGTCAAACTGTCTTTGTCTTTTTAAAGGTGCAAGAGGAGTGTTACACTAGTCTGGACATCTGCACTGTGGCTCAAACCAACCCTGATGCCATCGGAGAGGTGGTGCAGGTGCCGACTCACTTCCCCAACAGGTCAGCACTGATCACACACACACACACACACACACACACACAAATGCAGGTTAATAAGTTATTAACATTATTTACATTCTTCACAAACGATCACTGAACCAGCTGATATTTACTTTGTTGGTCTGGAATCTGATTTATCGACATGAATTAAAACTTTTCACCCTAATATATAATATATAATACATGTTTTATTGATGATATCATTTAGAATAATCAGCTGGTAACACAATATTAAGCCCATAAGTTTTCTGGATGAAGAAATATTGTATTAACACACATTTTGAACGTCTACTCAGAAAACTTCTGTTAGATCATATTGTTATAAACGCATAATAAAACACCTGACCAGTTACCATGACGATGAGAACAGATTATAACCAGCTGATCTCAGAGCTGTGCAGGAGTGAAAGTCTCTTGTGTTCTTCCAGCTCTGTCTGTCCTTCAGCTGTACGTCAGATTATAAAACTGATCAGATGTTTGATCAAAGCGATCAGAAGCAGCAGATGTAAATCTACACAACCCGACAGATTCCCACTTCCTGTGTAGACAGGAAGTTAAAAGGCAAAACAGTGGAGTCGGAGCTCTTCCTTGTTGCTGAAACACATAAGGTTGATAGCTGCATACAAATACATTATTGTGTTTTATAAACCATTTCTGAAATGTTTGTATGCTGCTAATCAATGCTAAATATGTGGACTTAAAGTCAAATGTACCTGCACTCTGCTGAAACATCTCCATGCATGTGTTTTGTCTTGCTGTCCAGATACTACAGCACTCTGCTGCAGAGCCTGCAGGCCTGCGACGAGCAGACGGTGGCGGCGGTGAGGGCCGGCCTCGTGGCCAGGTTGGGCCCCGACATGGAGACCTTCCTCCAGCTCATCCAGAACAAACCCTGCGCCGCTGGCTCCAGCTCCGGCGCTTTCAACAACCCCTCCAGCTGGAGGAACATGCCCGTGTTCAACATCCAGCCCGGCTTCAGGGGCCGAGACCCCACCCACCTGTTCGCCAGGAAGAGATCTGTGGACGACATGGAGGGGGGGGTTAACGCCGAGAACTAGACAACACACACACACACACACACACACTCCATGCACGCACACTCACATGCAATCCTGAATATTGTTTCCACATATGCACACTGATACACTTGCAAACGTGCAGCTTTTACCTTTTCCAAGAGCTTTAGATGGTGATTTGGGGTAATAATTACTATTACATGTTATTATTATTATTATTATTATTTGGGGTGATTTGCTCAGTCCGACTACCAGATGTTACCGACAGGCTTCACTGAGCAACCTGTGTTACAGACATTTGAAAAAAGGGCCTACTACAGTGGGTAGAATTGATATTTATTTTCTTAAACAAGTTAATTTATGAGGCTTTCATGCTGTTCTATTTAATGTAGAGGGAGAGAAGAGGCTGCGGAGGTCAGAAGATGCTTTCATGCTGGTCGTGGAGCTCTTCGTGCCTCCTGTCAGGAGCCGTTTTGCTGGTCTGAGATCACTTTATCAGTTAAAGATGTATGCAACGTTTAAACGAGAGGTTACTGTGGTTGTGACCAAAATTGTGGAGGCCGACTCGGCTGGTTTGGTTTAGAAATAAAACATGTTATATGATTGATTTTGTCTCGTGTGATTTTCTTGAGGACATTATTACTGATCAAAACCTCTAATTATTATTTATAAAGATGATGCTTGAAAGAAGACAAAGAGGACTTTAAATGAATCAACAAAACAATTAAAACAGATGGATTAATGGGCTGTATTTTGATTTTAAAAGATCATGTAAGTGGTAATTATCTACACATTATCCAAACTCAAGGTCCACATACTAGCTTTTTCTGGAGCTTTCAACCTCATATCTTATGGTCTTCATCAGCAGATGGAGACAGGGGTCACCATCTTCCCATAAATACGACCACCTGTTATCACATAAGTTCAGTATCTGCTGAGGACACGTGATAACAACTGAGCAAACTCCGTCCAGTGAGGAAGACTGTGAGATGCGACTGAAAGCTTGGGAAAACCTAGTCAGTGGACCTTGAGCAGTAAAAGTAGTAATACCAAAGTGTAGAAATACTCCACTACAAGTAAAAGCCCTGCATTCAGAATTGTACTTAAGTAAAAGCACAGACATATTATCAGCAAAATGTAGTTTAAGTATTCAAAAGTAAAAGTACTCCACTACAATTCAGACGCAAATATTGTACTTTTTACTCCACTCTGAGGTCAAGAATGAATTTTCATGCTCAACTTTATTTGTGTAGTTTGTAGAAGAACCACCAGGTGGCGTGACTGCATACAGAAATATCCTTAAATATCTTCTCAAACTGTTGTCGTTCTTTTTTCTAGCTGCCCAAAACTGCTGCAACAGTGGAGGAAAGTAACTGAGTACATTTACAAAAGTACGTATGTACAGTTTTGAGGGAGACGTTTTACTGCAGAATGAGTACTTTTACTTTTAATACTTTAAGTACATTTTGCTGATAATACTTAATGTACTTAAGTAGGAATATGAATGCAAAACTGTTACTTGTAACAGAGTATTTGTACATTGTTGTACTGATACTTTTACCAGCTGAACAGAGCTTCTTAACCTGCAGCACAAATGATAAACAGGCCATCAGCTTCCTCACTGTAACAGTAGTGTTTGTTTTAGAAGCACAACAGCAGTTTTCCATTTACTGACTCATGGAAAGTCAGAAACTGGGCTCTTTGTATCCTGACGAGCCACACGATGGCAGCACTGTTGATTATCACGACTCTGAACAGAAAATATGGATCTTATCAAAAGTCCCAAACAGAGACTGAACGAAAAGAAAATATGAGTTTTGTTTGGAAAAACTATGGAGAACATTTTCATTCTTTTTTCACAAACTTCAGCTCTAACTCACTCGAATGAAATAGAGATCGTTCGAATGATCTCAGCCAACATAAACAGAGATTCAAATACTGCAGGAGACTCCTCTATGAAAGGTAAATAACTTCATGACTCCTCAGTGTTTGTCCAGGCTTGTTGGCTCGGTGGTGGAGGTGTTCAGTGACACCACAATGGCCATCTGTCTCTGACCCATAATGGCTCCTCACCTCAGTGTTATGGCCCATTAACCTCCATCAGGCAGGGTGAGAAAGACAACCAGCCTCCCCCTCTTTACTGTGGAGGTGTGTTTACCTCCAGCAGCTCAGCAGGGAGCTCTGGTAGCTCTGAGTGTCCGCTGAGGTGTCACTGCAGAGCAGACGGTGGTTTACAGCCCTCATTTCCAGGAATTAGAGCTGTTAAACAGCAGCTCTGTGTTAACTGCGTCTCCCTATCTGAGTCTGCAAGAAAGCAAGGGGGCAAACTTTATTTCTGCAGCACTTTATGGAAGAGAAGAGCTTCACAGGAAGAAGTGTACAGCAAAATTAAAGTTAAAGCAGACTAAGAGTCGACAGTCATAGCAGCTCTGAGACAACATGCTGCCAGGCTAGATGAAAAGTCAGAGGATCACCAAAGTTATTACAGTTCATCCTGAGGGGAACATGAACGATGAACCACATTTCATCATGATCCATCCAACAGTTGTTGAGATATTTCAGGCTGGAACAACTGACTGACTGAGCCATATTTTGGGAAATACTTATTCTCTCTCTTGCAGAGAGTTAAATGATCAATACCACTGTCATGTTCCCACGCAAGAATAGTCCAGCACATAAACACCTCATAAAACCACAGTACAGATTAAACAAGCAAGATATAAGGTGCTAATCAGTGAGCTGAAGAAGTGCTGGTTGGTGGATTTTGTTACTTTTGGACAGAGCCAGGCTATCAGTTTCCCTGCTTCCAGTCTTTATGCTAAGCTAAGCTAAGCGGCTGCTAGCTGTAGCTTCATATTGATTGTGCATGAGACTCTCGGCAAGAAAGCGAAAATGTTGATTGTGAGACATCCATTCTTCTATTTCACAGAGGCAGTTTGTTTGTGTCTCCATGTAGCTTCATACAAGATTTGTACAAAATCTCTGAGAGAGAGACGTTTATTTAACACCTGCAGGAGCATCTTTCCTGAAGGCAACAAGAACGCTTTCTCTGGAAATGATTCAGATTTTCAGGAAACCCAGAGATCTCTGAGGGGGAAAAATGGATGGTTTCACTGCAGAGAACAGGAAGGAAAGGGATGAGGGAGCCAGAGGCTGTGCACACTGATCCAATTTAGTATGAGGCTGTAACAAAATACACTGCACACCAGTTATGTATCTGCAATGTCAGCCAGGAGCTACAGAGGGAATAAAATGTCACAGACAGAAAGAACTGCATGATGTATGGAGCCTCCTGTCTCATGTAATGCAACGTTTCCTCTCCGGTTCCTCTCTGTGGGAAAGAACCAGAGGTGCTTCAGGCTCCGCAGAGAAAACCAGCCAGAGGAAGGTGTGTGATAGATGGTGCAGAGACCCTGACCGAGCTTCTCCACCCACAATTCATCTCTTTTTCGTACAACATACACACATATTCAGCAAGTGGATGCTTCCTGTTGGAGGCACTGGGACCCAAAGAAAGGGGTTTAAATAACAGTGCATATTTCACAGACTGTCTCTCCCGGGTTCCCTCCCTGCTTGTTCACATGAAAAGTGACAGAAATAGTTGCGTAACGAATGAAAAAAGGTTCTGGGGAAAGGGGCTTTCTGAAGCAGTTTGACCATCTGACAAAGAGTTTGTAAGAAGCGTCCTGGCTGCGTAAACTAATTTATAAGACACTGAAAATAAAGTGCGAGTATTTCCAGATCTTTGTCCAAACTGAACAACAGGAAAACAGCAAAAGTCTCTTCTTCTTTGTCGTCTTTTCAGTTGGCAAACAGCACAACTGTTAGGACAGACACAGCAAGGGGTCGAAAGGTCGAACAGCATCCGAAACGATTGACGATTTTTGTAACCTCATGAAACCGACAATCACGGCCACACTACGCAGTGATTGGTCAGCTGTGTGGAGGTGTGATAGTACGCAGTTTGAACGTCTCTCTGAAGCTCTTTTTAGTCACTTTTCTATGAGTCATCGAGGAGAGACGGTCTGAAAATGTGGCCCGTTATCCTCGTACTTAAACGGTATCACGCCCGCCTAAAAACACAAGTTAAAATGCCCAAAACTGGCAGGGTTTTTAGACAGAAGATACAGGTGTCTCCCGTTATATATTGATCTGAACTCAAGACCAAGATATGATTAACGTATCAGGTCAATGAGCATCACCTGTTTATCTTTTCTTCCCTTTTAAAAATCCATCTTCTACATGTTGTTCTGTCTGATAAAAACGTCGTAATCTGAATCTTAATAGTCTTGCAAGCATCCGAGCACGCTTGTTTGTTTGGTTATTGTTCCTTTATCAATAATTCTTCCCCTGGTCATGTAATAGATTTGTTGATGTAACCAACTTCATGTGGACGACCTCGAACGATTATTACATTTGTCAAATATCACATTTTGTTCATTTAATCACAACAACATCTCAGCCAAAGTAAAAATCAAAAGGATTTTAATACTGTTAATCAGTTATTTTACATTCAACTAGAAGCATTTAATGGCAGGCTGTAATCAGCTGGAGGGAAAGTGCAATGTTGAACTGTAACACTGGCAGACATCGTCTTTGGCAACATGACATTACTGCAGAGGACCAAACCTGACTGAGAAATATATTTTCATTTTTGGTGGAAAATAAATTAATGAATTAAAAAAAAGCACAAAGAAAACTTGAGAAATAAATGTATAAACGAGTAATAATTTATTTCCAGAGGGATTAAGGAGGCTGCTGGTGGAAAAATAAATCCAAATGCAACAGTGAAAAGTAAAATTAATATGAAATATATATATTTTTTACACATTTATAAATTTATTTACATATTTTGTGGTGTATTTTATTCATTCATTATTTTTTTTAGTATCTGTTTTTTCCATTTCTTTACTTGTCTTTCAATTCGTATTTCTCTTATAAATCCAGTTTGGTCTTCCATATAACACAAACTATTATTTACAATATTCACACTGAGAACCTTATTATTATTAACATTACCGAAGCACTAATGCAATAGGCAGTACAGGAGCTGAACCCAGCTCTCACAGTCTTCTATCAGTGGGTGAACTCAGTCTTTACACCCTTTAGGAATGAGATGGTGTGTGAGCTGCTTCCTGAGGCCTTGTGGGGAGTCCAGCTCAGTCCAGCTGTTCTTCACATCAGGCTGCTGCTGCTGCTGCTGATGGACAACAGTGAAGCAGCACATCTGAGCTCCTCCGTCGGGCCTCGCCTGGGACTGCCGCCGCCCCGTGCAGCAGAGGAAACGGGATGAAGGTGATCCAGGAAGGGAAAAGGTCCCAGGATGCCTATGTGGAGTTACAGGAATGAGCCAAGGCAGAAGAGCTGACCGGAGAATACTGGACCAGAGGAACGGCCAGGTCCAGGTACTCCTGAAGAGACAGGATCACAGGTTAACTGTCAGCTGCAGCAGTTAAAATTTCAGTTGTAGTATAAGAGATGAAAGCAGTTAAAGTTGAAACGCTGAGATAGTTGAAATTTGTGATCAGTGAAGTGTGAAGTGTCAGTCGGTATGTTATCAGTGACAGCAGCTGGAGAGAAAGAGATGAAAGCAGCTGAACTGTCAGCTGACAAGTTACAGGTGACAGCGTTAGTTAATGTGAAAGCAGTGAAAGAAGTTAAAGGGTTGGTTTATGTGCAAGTGCTGAAAACAGCAACTTTCAGTTGAAGAAAATGGAATTTCCCACTGTCCTTCAATGTTTCAAATGTATTTCTATGGAATAAAATGTTGAAATCAGTCTGAACAGATGATCAGATGTCCAAATCAAGCTGAACCATTTAAAGTTTGAATGGTGTGTCTATGTAAAATATAGTTGATGGATAATTAATATTCATGTTTGGATCTATTTCACTGAATGAAAGTCTTGATGAACAACATGTTACCTCGTTGGCCATGAAAGAAAGTGTGCGGTCTAAATCTTCCACCAGCTGTTGGAAAGTCGGTCTGCGAGACGGGACGGCATGCCAGCAGTCTCTCATCATCAGGTACCTGATAAAACACAAACCATTTTCAGACATAAAACATGGAACATTACTGGCTTCATTTACCTGCTGCAGTGACGCCTTTCTGTCCATCAGACACAGGTGTTGGTTATGTAAATGTTCTTTGTTCTCTACCTGCATTACTGGTGGATTTTAAAACTTACTTTGGGGCTGCTTGTCCGCTCTTCTCACAAGTAAAAATATATTTTCTCATCAAATTATTAATTTATTTGGCTGTATTCAGACCAACTTCAGCCCCCTCATTCATTTACATGAGGCCGGCCTGTCAACGCAGTGGGTTTTGCTGGTTTTGGTGTCTGATAATCCTTCAAACTCAAACTCATGGATCTCCAACTCAAACTGGACCTCTTGGATCATATTTTTATACTTTAATTCTTTAAACTCAGGGCTGCTTTTGGTCTGAATGTCCATTTACGGAGACAAAACTAAAAGGGAAGCTACATCATTTTGTATATGTGATGATTAAAGTCCTGAAATACAGACCTGCTGAATGCTGCCCAAAATAAACACTATAATCACACAAACTAACAACTGTTGAACTTTATCTACTGATGTACATTTACATGAATGAAGGTCTTTTTAATTGGAAACACTGAGCACCAATAACCAAATAAATATAAACACGAGTGAATGTAAGACAACTATTTTGTGTAATCCATCAAATATTTTAATATAAAAGCAACAATGCTGAACAAGCTCTTTTTGCTTTGTGTGTATAAGTTACTTTGATCTTTGTCTAAGAAGTACTCAGATCCTTGACTTAAGTAAAAGTACCAATACAGTGTAAAAATACTTCATTACAAGTAGAAATATTGCATTTATATTTCAAAAGTAAAAGTACTCATTCTTTGTTACTTCTTATTTAAATGAATGTGAGAAGTTTAGAGGGGAGATGTCTCTAGTTAAACTAAAGTAATTGAGTAAATGTACTTAGTTACTTTCCACCACTGCTGCACACAGAAACACAAACTGTATTCAAGTTGAAGTTATTTGGAGTCTAAACACAGATTTAGTAGAACTATGTTTAGACAGAGTGTCGCTGAAATGACTGTTATCCATTTAAAAGCCATGTTTCCATGTGGAGGGTGGGGGTGGGGTGTACTCACAGCTCCTGGGTGCATGCGGAGGGTTTTTCCATGCGATGTCCCTCCTTTAGCAGCTTGAAGAGCTCCTCCACAGGGACTCCGGGGTAAGGAGACCCCCCGAGGGTGAAAATCTCCCACAGCAAGACTCCAAACGACCACCTGCAGCAGCAGCAGCACACGGGAAACTTTACAGACCGTTTCACACATGGAATATGTAACTGCCACATGTGACCAAGCCTTTCTAGTGTTTTAAGTGGTGTTTTAAGTGGTGTGTGTGGTCCCCAGTGTGAGACTGATCAGGATGCAGAGACCCTGTTACACTTAATTAAACAAACGAGACATAACGTGTCAATTTCGTGAGCTTTAGAGGAGCTGGCTGGTGGATTTTGTTTCCTTTGGACAGAGCCAGGCTAGCTGTTTCCCCCTGTTTCCAGTATTTATGCTAAGCTAAGCTAATCGGCTGCTGGCTCAAGCAGACAGACGTGAGAGTGGTGTCGATCTTTCCCAAAATGTCAAACTCCTCCTTTAACTTGGAGCTCTCATTTAATCCCTCTTTGCTGGCATGCTGTATGTTGCTGGATATTCATCACTGAGTTGACATAAATGAAAATTTAAAATTTAGGAAAAGATTTTTTCTTTTTACCTCTTTCTGTCCTTCTCGACTGATCTGACATGAGAAGAATCTCCTCAGCACCTTAAAACTGTCTCAGTCACAGTGTTTCGTGCTTATTTAAACATGGTTTTTTCTTTGAGAGGATAACTAAGTGATACATTTATTTACAGCTGAAAAGATGAATTGATCAATTGCTTAATAAATCACCACAAAATTCACTGACACCTGTTTGATTTGAAGTCATTTTTCAAGCAAAAATGCCAAATATTTGCTTGTTGTTTGGTGCTTTTCTCTGTTTTATTAAACTGAATATATTTGGCTGAAGACGTCACCTTGAACTTGGAAACTGTAATGGGCGTTTTTTTAAGTTTTTAAAAATATTTTCTGACATTTTATAGACAAAACAACAAATCTGGAAAATAATCAGCAGATTAACTGTTAATAAATATAACTGTTGGCTGCAGCCCAGATCACCGTTGTGACTCAACTGATTGATTTCTCTAACATACTTTTATTTCCTTTGTTTCATTTGGGCAACTTACAACTTATTACTGCACTTTAACTTTTCTATTTGTATTTTATTCCATTTTATCTCATTTTAAAATGTAATTTTATTCTATCTTAATTGATCTTAGTCTGTTTTTTATTGCTTATTGTTTGGAATGTCATTCTAATGCTTTTCTTTGACCATGTAAAGCACTTTGAATTGCCTCTGTGATGAAATGTGCCATGTAAATAAAGCTGCTCAGTATTTTGACATGAGACCTCAACACTGCACCATTTACGTAACGAGGTGCCTGAAAGAAAAACAACTGTTCACACAAGAACATACGTACAGAAAAACGACAAATCAGGAATCCCAAGTCTTTAAAGTTGAGACTCACACGTCACTTTGGTGCGTATAGATGCGGTCAAATAAAGCTTCTGGTGCCATCCACTTCACTGGCAGACGACCCTGCAGGAACATTAAAATGTCAGTGAGAACACATCTCATCAAACCATCCCAATGCTGATATTCAGATTATAAATCCCTCTTACGTTAGTGGTCTTCTTGTAGTAGTCGATGTGGTGGATATCTCGGGCCAGGCCAAAGTCAGCTATCTTCATCACGTTATCCTCTGTGACCAGCACGTTCCTGGCTGCCAGGTCTCTGTGGATACACTGACCAGCAGAGAGGACACACAGGGTTCATAACAGAGACAAACCAGCAGAGAAACACAGGTCTACCAGGACGCAAATCTTTAAAAACACCTCACAAATATAGAGTTTCGTGTTTAAAAAAGGCTCAGTAATTTCCTAAAACAGCGGATCACTGTAGTTTTTATCAAACAAACAGGAGGAAATAGTGCATTTGTTGGGGACTATTTTCAGCGGCAGATGAATCCACATTTGGTGATCTAGTGAGTGTTTGGGGCAGCAGGACGGTGTGTAAATAAACTACAGTGTGTGTGTTGATGGTGATGAAGGACGTAACGATCACGACTTTTTGGGCTGATCACTAATCGCAGGAAGCCTATTGGCCAATACAGATCACTGATCCTCGTCTTCCACAGGCAGACAGCAGCTGGAGATCAATGCATTTGAATTCCATTTTGGCTGATATTTCTTTTGGTTTCTTGCTGTAGGGTTGCTGTCTCTGTTACCGACAGCTGCCGTAGTGCTAGCTAAGTTAGCTTTGAAAACTCGTCACATGAGGTTTGTGGTGTTGAAATGTTTCGGTTGCGTTCCTCCACAGGAGGATTTCCTTGGAACACACCTTGTAAATTGCAAATTTATTGTCTTTTTCAGACTCCTGGTAGAACCGGCAGACCAGTGAAGTCATTTTAGTGGCACGTAGACAAATTGTCTGGCGTGTTTTGCGTCATCTGATCAGCCTTTATAGAGACCGCCGATGAAAGTATTTAGAATAAATAAGTGGTAATAAAACTGACCTTCTTTGAAGCGAGGTATGCCATTCCTCTGGCCACCTGGTACGCAGCAGACACCAGCTCCCTGATCTCCAAACTGCCCAAAGAGGCCTGCCTGGAGCCGCTCCAGTACTCCAACCCGACTGGTCGACGAGCGCGCAGGTACTCCCTCAGGTTACCCTGCGAGGCGTACTCCACCACCACATACAGCGGGCCTGACAGAGACACACAGCAGGTGGAGGTGTTGTCTTTAATGTCCGTATGACACACATCACTGCTGATTCAGGCACCAGACATAATGCACACACTCACCGTCCTGAGTGCAGGCTCCCAGCAGGTTGATGATGTTCTTGTGTTTGCCAATCATCTTCATCATTTCCATTTCAGAGATCAGGTCGGAGAGGTCCTTCTCTGTGGCGTCCGCTGCACACAACAACAAGTGGAGGAGACTTTAGCTTCACGCTAAGGTAAGATGTGTTTATCTCGTGGATTGTTTTATAAGGAACAGGAAGAGGAAAAGGGTGGAAGGTGGATCAAATCTTCCTGATCATTCCGCTCAAATTCTAAGTGTCGGGGAGTGGATCAATAACCAGCCACAAGAGAAAACAACTTGATAAAGACGTACTCACAGATTAATAAACTATTGGAAACACTAGAAAATCTTGTTATGCAAAGAAAAATATGCAAAGATCCAGATTTTACTTCAAATCAAGAAGATGCTTTTAAAAGAATATATTAAATATATTCGGACAGGTTTAGCTAAAGACGCTATTTACACAATCTTCCTACACAGAGGAACAGCAGAGATAAAACACTTACAGCTGAGGCTGATGGGAATGTCGTTTGCTTGCACGTCACGTAATTACTTTGATTATGACGGACACGTCAAGCTACAGCTAATTCATATTTAGTTTTATTATCTTGGTCGGAAATATTCTGGTTCTGAAGTCCGACAGTCAAGAAATGTACATCCACTAATTACAATATTTTTGGAAAGAATATAACGTCATGTTTAATATCAAATTAAAAGCAAATATAACATTTCAGATGTAAAAGCTGAGATAAGATGAAAAAAGTCCAACATTGAAAACAAAATAATTAACAAAACAAAAAAATATATTAGAGCATCTTTTGCATGTAGATTTGTGTTACTTGGTAGAATGGAGACTGAGATTCAGTGCAAGAATCATGTACGTTTCAAGGATCTCTGCTTAGAAATAAATAACTAAATTATAATTTAAATCTTCCTTCCACCCACACCTGGAAAGAAATGATGCAGAAATTCAAACCATGAAGCGAGCAACTCTGAAGTTAACAGTATCACCTTCCCTTCTCTACTATTTATTTTTCAAGATGACAATAAAAGGATTAGGTATAATTATATTATAGTTTATAGTATTAAGTTCAAACTCTCTGCAGCTGTCTTGGCAGTAATCCAGAGACTAGACTGAAGTATTTTAGTTTAGAAAGCAGCTCTCACCTTTCAGCATCTTCACAGCCACCTTTGAGACGCGAGTGGGTTTATTTTTGTCGATCCCGACAGCCTCGGCCAGAACCACCTGCCCAAAACAGCCTTCTCCCAGAGGCTTCCCCAGCATCAGCCTGAGGGAAACACATAGCAGACACATCACTATCAAGTCAGTGCATAGTGTGTTTGAACTGTGAGGTCACCAGTACAAGAGTTTGCTTCAACTGCATAGTTAATGCAGAGCGAAACCAGACTTTTGTTCTGTACTTTAAGGAAGTTGCGAGGTCGAGGACAGCCACACAAGCAGGAATGAAATTAGAAGGTGTTAGAATCCGTTCTGTGGCAGCACTTTTATAGCCTCTTGGTAGACAGATATAATTTGTCATGAGGTTACACAAGGTAACAACAGAATACAGGATTGAATAAAGGGTGTAGCCTTCCTTCAGCGTAGGTTGGGTCACCGACAGACTGCAGTAAGTCAGAAAGACTCACTAAATGCAGGAAATGACAAGTGAAATAAACAAGACTCAATTTACACAGGAATGCAGATAATAGAAGCATGTTTTTAGGAAATAAATTAGCTCCTGTTGTGTTGAACCTGCAGATTCTTGCTGCATGACGGACAGTGAGTGAAGAGCAGTGAGACAGACTTTATGTTGCAGGCTGTCGTACCTGTCGCTGGACAGCTCCCAGGCAGGATCATAGGGAAGTTCGTACTCTGACACTCCGGCCAGGATGGTGGTGGCTGCGCTGGAGAGACGAGACTGACGCATCAAACACATCCCAGACTGGAGGGAGGATGAGGACTCGACGGACACCTGCAGAGCGAGGAGACATGCTGAGAGTGTCCTCATGAAACAACAAGAAGGAGCTCCAACTGCCGTTTTGTCTTTTCACTTCCTGTCTCCACCAGCAGTGGGAATGCCGCGTTGTGTAGAGACTGTCGACTGTTGTTAAGAAGCAAAACAGGAAACTGAACAAATGAAAAAATGTTTTGGTGAATATGAGCCGGACGTGTTACCTGTCTCCTCAGAGGGATGCTCTTGGCTAACTTCTGGACGGCTAGCTGGCTGTTGAAGTCGCTCTTCTTCGGGGCACAGCAGAGTCTGCAGATGACTGCTGTGGCTGTGAGGATGATGATGATGAAAAACCCAAGGCAATAGATGAAGATCTCCAAGTATGTCTGCGAGGGCAGCGGGGAGGGGGGCAGGTCTGAGCTCAGAGAAATGAGAGCACATCAGCAGACAGTCACATCCTCAGGGTCACGATCATGTTGTAGATCATTCCAGGCAGGATGAACTTTTTCTGTTTCTGAACATCGTAACTTACCATCGACCACAGTGAGCCACGCAGAATGATGCGAGACCCCGATAGAGTTTCCCGCCAGGCAGGTGTACTCTCCAGCATCGTTCAGAGTTACGTTCCTCAGAGTCAAAACCTCCATTTCTTTATCTGTTGTGTTCAAACCTGCAGTCTGAGACAAGAGAGAGAAATGAGACCAAAAGACCAGAACCAACAACATGTTAGTCCGTCTCTCAGTCCTGTCTGACTTCCTGTCTGTGGCTCATTGGTTCCTATTGAAGAACCTTAAAAAACACCTCACAGATATATAGTTTCATGTTTCAAACAGCTGCTCACTGTAGTTTTTAATCAAACAAACAGGAGGATAAATAAACTAATTTTAAAATAAATAAACTCCAGTGTGTGTGTTGATGGTGATGAAGGCTCACTGATGTGTTTTTAATAGTTTTTTATGGCTCAGAGGAAGAAGAGAGATCAGATACATTCACTGCTGGTTTTGGGCTTTTCATGAGGTTTGTTGACAGTAAGAAAAATACAGAATATCACCAAGCCTTTTTCTGAATGGTGCTTCTGACATGTATGGTTCAGAAATGAGTAAGTTAAACTTGCTCTTTTATCATCCAATCATTGTGTTCAGTTTCCTGTGATTGGAAAAGGAGCATAATAACACGTGCGAGGCTCCTGGCTTCATACCAGACACAACAAACCACACTGAGTGTCTTTCATCGTGAGTCCACAATACATCAGATGTGGTTTTACTCTGCTCTGTCAGAGAGATATGAAACCAGTGTCATGCAATATAAAGGCCGGCTGAAACCACCGCTAGTGAAGGTTATAACAAATCACTCTTATGTCAGTGACTCACACCAGACCTCTTACACGTCGTCATACAGTTTTAAAAATCAGTTTAAACATGCTGTACCTCACTGTGCTTTCCCTTTGTATCACATTTAAAGTGTATTGTTACCACGTTTTCAAATAATACTCCGGTCCAGGACTGGGCTGCACCAGTTATACTTAATCCTTAAAGTTTGTGTGTATAGTCCTTTCCAAGTTGCACCATTAAATCATTAAGGAATATCTTGGCTTGTAAAGACTTTAGTAACGTCTAAATGAGTTGCTATGAAACATGTGTAGAGCCGTCCAGTCAAACTAAATCAACAGGGAGTCACTGCAGCATCACAAGCCGTAACCTAACCTCCAAAAAATATATAGTTTTAGGGGCCAAATGAAATATTGAATGTATGACTTATTTCTACATGCTCACATGGAGAGCTGCGGGTCCCACGAGGGGTATGAGACAAATCTGAACAAAAATCACCTTTGATTTCTCTTTTTTTCTTGTGACTTGCTGGATAATTTCATCTCTTCAGGCCTCTGAAAATTGTATAAATAAATAAATACAAATCTTCAGTTGAACAAATGCAACTAGTGATGAAGGGTCGCAAGTAGACTTGAGCCAAAACGTTGGTGCAGTGGAGTGAGACGGAAACATCCGGCCTGACAAACCTTATTTGATCATTTAGATGTTATCATTTTCTAATTTGACGTATATTTTGTTATTCTGTAAAATATAAATTTAAGTAGATCTTCAGTTTCTTTAAAATCTGTGATGATGGTTAGTTAAAGTTATTGCTGACTCTCGTACTGTAACACTTTTCACTCTTTTATGACAAGTTATAGACCAAACAAACACTTAATGAATCAAGAAAATAATCGGCAGGTTGACGAAAAGAGAAAATAACTATTAGCTGCAGCTCTACAGAAGTTACTGGGTGTAAATCAGTTTTCACCTAAACTACTTGGTGGTTTATAACTAGGCTAAGTTTGAGCAGTCGGTCCACACAAACCTTGAGAACGAGGACGTACGGGTGTCCGTCTGGCGCCTCTCTGCTGCCGTTGACGGTGATGTGTTTGAGCCACTGGATGTGAGGCTGCGGGTCACTGAACACTCGACACACAAACTCCACGTCGCCGCCAACAACTGCAGTTTGGTTCGCCGGCAGACCCGCCTGCAGGATCGGCCTGTGAGGAGAACGCTCTGCAACAGGAAGTTTAAACACTGTAAGAAAACTGGACCCAGCAACACATTAATTTACCGTCCTCAGTAAGACGGTTACATTTAAAAAACACATAATTTTCCTCTCCGTTTCAGATCTCCGTCCACACCAAACTGTCTCCAGAGTCTGTAAATCTCACAGTGTGAGACCTCAAGTGTTAAATCAGTCAGAAAATAATGATTTTATCTGATACATTCCTTGTTTATTGTGTAGTTGTGTTGTATTCTTGTGAATGTTTCTTGTCCTCAGGTCTCTCTTGGAAAATAGACTGCCTGACTAAATAAAGATTAAATAAATAAAAATAATTATCAGCATCACATTGCAGCAGCCTGGTCACTTCAGTTGTCTGACAACAGCAACAGAAAAATATGTAAATAACAACAAAACTGTGAATTTGGCTGCATTAAAAGATATCGGCTAAAATAAAGCAGAGCAAAATCCGATGCTTTCTTTACTGAACTCCACTGTGAATCTCTCTCTCTCATTAAAGCTCAGTGTAGAAAACATTCAGGGAGCAGCTTCGTATTTTTAGCTGGCGCTGAACAACACAATCACCGGTTCAGATGACAAACAAAAGAGGTTTAGACCTTCGTCCTGTTGTTGAGGTGTTTCAGTGTGGACAGAGCTCTTCATGAAGAGGACATGGAGACGTTGGTGTGGACGCACAGGTATACAGGTTTTCTTACCAACTACATCCAGCAGGTAGGTGTGTTTGAGACTCCCGTATTCATTCTCCACCACACAGGTGTAGTTCCCTTTATCAGATGGAACCACTGACTCCATTATCAGAGTCCACATGTGGTCTCTGATCTGAAGGATTGATAAAGAAAAGATTTAATAAAACTCACTGAAACAACGTGACGGACGTCTGTTTTCTCTTTACGGTCAGAAACCCACCTTGAACCCTCCGATTCGTTGGTCCTTCTTGAACACTTTCCCGTTCTTGTACCAGCGCAGGGAGGGAACGGGGTTTCCAGTTGCTTGGCAGCGAAACTTCACGGTCCTACTGGCGGGAACGGCGTGCAGCTGCTTCTCCATCTTCTCCGGCATCACCCACTGCGGCGCCAACGCTGACGAGGAGACACCACGAGGTGAACACGTGATCACAATCACTCTTGTTTTTAACACAAAAGCAAAGAAACAGAAAGAAAGAGAGAGAGCACAACGTTTGGGACTTACACTGCAGCTTTTCATTGCTTGTTGACAGTTCATTGGACAGTTTATTTTCCTCTGAGGATGACTCATCGTCTTCTTCATCTTCAGAGGATTTAACCGCGTCGGCTGCAAAAGAAGTTAGATGTTAAAAAGCTGTTCAGAAAACCGCGCTGGTGTGTGCAAACAGGATTTTAAGGCTTCTAACTGGGAGTCTCAGATGTTCCCTCCAACAGACAATGAAACCAGTTTGGGGTTTAACCTCTGACCCCGGCTCTGTGAAAAGGGTCGCTGTGAATGAGGCTTAAAGCCTTCCTACTGAGCAGCCGGGGCAGACAGGAGCTGTCGCCACAGCACAGTGCTACACCCAACCACTTCCCAAACTTCAGAGACCTCCTCCCTATCTGCCCCGGCCATTAACAGCATGCAAACACACACACACACACACACACACACACCCCTCCAGTGTTTCCCTGCTGAGGGACTGAACCAACATTAATGGACCAAGAAAGACCCTCCCCAGGTCTTCATATTTCCTTTGAACCCTCTCTGACTTAATAAAACTTGTTTCATCATTAAAAACTAAAAGCATAAAAATTTTAAAATGGTTAAACTTAAACCTTAACATTTATCAATACACACATTGGCAAATGTGCCAACAACAGCCGCTTACATTCAAAGTGCAATTAGAAATTGCCAAATTTATGGCAAATTACGTCTGCAAGTAATGATTATTCACATGATCAATGAATCATTTGGCCTCTGTAATGTCAGAAAACAGTAAAAAATGTCTAGTACAGTTTCCTAAAGACAAGTGTCACACCAAAATAAACATATACTCAGTTCACAATAATATAAAACAGAGAAAAGCAGCAAATCCTCAGATTGGAAAAGCTGGAACCAGAGAAGTTTTAAACTTAAACTAATGGTTTCATCCCACTGGCAAACAAAATGGTGAATATTCCAGCCACTCTGTTTCTGAATAAAGAGCTACTAATAAATAAATAAATAAATGGTTATTGCCGCCACTGAATGAGTGAAGCGACTCAGGCAGCCGCTCTGGGCTGCTGTCGGACTTCAGAACCAGAATATTTCCGACCAAGATAATAAAACTAAATATGAATTAGCTGTAGCTTGACGTGTCCGTCATAATCAAAGTAATTACGTGACGTGCAAGCAAACGACATTCCCATCAGCCTCAGCTGTAAGTGTTTTATCTCTGCTGTTCCTCTGTGTAGGATTTATTTTACCTATTTGTTTTGTGCTTTTATGATAATTGATATGGGCTGAATATGACCTGTTTTATACTTGTTTAATGTATTGTGTGCTTTATGAGTGTCTGTATTTACCATTTTTGCCTTTTTCTGGTTTTGTTAAAGCGAGTTTACCAAGAAAAATTCCAATCAATCATGTTGATACGGCAATAAATGATTGAATCTTGAATCTTTGTGTTTAGTGCTAATTAGCAAATGCTAGCATGCTAACACGCTAAACTAAGATGGTGAACGTGGTGAACATTATAGCTGCTAAACATCAGCATGTTAGCATTGTCATTGTGAGCATTTAGCACAGCCTCACAGAGCTGCAAACATGACTGCAGACTCGAGATAATCTCTTTTTTTTATCCATAAAGATTCAGTGTTTCTCCAGCTGACATATTGGTTCTAATAGCAGTGATTGGTATTGGATCAATAAAGCACTAATAGAGACTGATTTGTTCTGTTTTATGACCTACTGCCCAACGCTAAAGCCAGAATTTCTAACGTGTGAGATTCCTTCTTTTTCTTTTACAATAAATCTTTTCAAAATAAAAGACCTTCCCTGTGCTCCCTTCCGTGTTTCTGGAAGTCGTGGTGAAGGTGAAACATACAGAAACATCCCACTGAGTCACAACCTTGTGGTACTGAAAATATAGATTATGGCAAACGTGCAGCTTCTGTTACACACATCAAACAGTTTATAAAAAGTCCAGTGTGGCTGGTTGGGTTTTAGAGATGCTTTTTTTTACAAGAACTTGGTCGAGTTTATGGCACTTACAGGAATATTTTACTTTTAACTGGGTTTCCTCCTCAGACTCAGAGAGCAGGAGAGTGTGACGGAGTGAAGTGGTTTGATTTCAGAAGACTAAACCTTCATTTGAGACAATACAAGAGAGCGAGATGAAACGCAGGCTTTGTTTATGAAGGGAGAGAGAGGCTGAATGTGATGAGAAAAACAAGAATTTATGGGCTCAAAAACAACAGTATCACATGTACTCGCACTCAGCTGGAGTCCAGATGGTTGGAACACAAAAAGGCAAACACACAGAAGGTATATACGTGCACAAACACACACAGAAGGTATATACATGCACAAACACAAACTCTGGCAGGAAGCAGCATGAATGTTTTCTGAAAGGGGTTCATGTGTTTCTGTCTGAGCGGCTGTAACACAGCAGACTGCGTGCATCTGTTACTGTGTTACTGCGTCTGGACAGGATATACAGACCGTAACCAGCGCGCCGAGAGCCAAGCCTCAGTTACACCATGAAAAATCACTTTAACCAGTTTCAGATGCCTCAAAGCCAAAAACAGCCAAACCTTGAAAAAGTCACTTTCCTATTAAAGAACTTCGCTCATTGGAAAGTTTTATAGCCTTTTATATAAATCAGAGTCTAAAGCTCCACGACCACAGCTGGGAGCAGACATGAAAGGGCCCGAAAAACAAAAGAGAGGCCCCAAACAACACACACACACCAGTGAATTTTACATCCATCCACAGACGCAGAACGACTGAACGATTCAGTGTTTTCCATTTTAATCATAACTTCCATTAACTTGTAGAAAGTTCAAGTTTAATTTAACAACGGTTGCTTTTACAGCTGTCATTCAAGTGATCAATCAATTAGTCAATCAAGTGATCAGTGAAGCAGCAACTATTCTGATAATCGATTAATCCTAAATAAAAGTCATTTATCATTTAAAACTGAATATCTTTAAAGTTTTGGGCCTTTTGTCACTATTTTCTGACATTTCATAAATTAAACACTTTTTTTTTCATTACTTGAGAATCAGCAGACTGATCGTTAAATATATTATATATATATATATATATATATATATATATATATATATATATATATATATATATATATATATATAAATATATTTATTCAAGTACTGTGCTTAGGTACAAACTGAGGTACTTTACTTGAGTAATTCCATTTAAATACATCATTCTACTTTTTATCTTATCTGATAACTATAATTCCTTTTCAGATTAAGATTTTACATAAAGAAACATTTGATAAGTTCATCAAATGTGATGCAAAGATAATAAATACATCAAACTAGCTGACAGTACATAAAGTACTTCAGATTATAAATAATACTAAAGCCCGACTGATACTGATATCTATATTTGGAAGTTTTAAACATCTGATAACGATATATATCGGCCAAACACCACACGCGTGTACCTTAATAGTTCCAGATTAATTTTCTGTCGATCGACTAATTGATCAATTGTTTCAGCTCTAGTCTGACCCACAGGAGGACTGAATATATTTTATCTGATTCTGTTCATGAGTAAACAAGATAAGTGTGCAAGTCCTGGAGTTTATAATCACAATTTAAGCCATGATATTGATCAGAAAAACCACATTTCGATCCGTTCCTCCAATCGTTCGGCTCTACTGAACAGATGTGAAGCATCTTACCTGTGTCTGTGTCCTCTGTGGCCGGTCTGGACTGAGCCTGAGGAAACTGGACCAGCAGAACCAGCAGGACGCACGGCAGCAGCAGCAGGAAGCAGCGGGGGGGAGACATCGTGTCCTAACACATCAACTTACTGCGACTGAATTTACCCAGACTGTGAACACACTGCAGAGAGCAGAGAGAGCAGAGGGTTAGATCCACAAGAAGACGGGAAGCTCATAATCCTTCCTGCTTTTTGTGTGCTGCTAATTGTGTCAGTTTCAACATCGATTCCCTCCCTTCATGGCAGCCAATGGTTTCCATTCTTTCACAGCAGTAGGGCTGCAACTCATGATTATCTTTATTATCATGCAATTAAAGGATTAATCTGGTTATATTCTATATTTTTCTTCTTGTCAACAAATCATGTGCAGAGCAAAACCAGAGCCTGATCTCTCTTCTTCCTCTGAGCCATAAAAAACTATTAAAAACACACCAGTGAGCCACACTGTTGTTCCTTCATTACCATGAACACACACACTGGAGTTTATCTGGACTCAGTCCCACACACACCGTCCTGCTGCCCCAAATACTCACCAGAGCACCAAATGTGGATTCATCCGCCGCTGAAAATAGTCCCCAACAAATGCAACTGTTCCGATGTCAGATAATAGTGAAAAATGTCCAAATGTGACGTCTTCAAACATCTTGTTTTGTTCGACCGACAGATTCAGTTTAATATCACAAAACAAATATGGAACCATCAAATGTTTTCACATTTTTGCTTAAAAAAAGACTGAAACAATGAATCAACTATCACAGAAAATAAAGAGATTTGGATGGTTCTGCATTAAGTGAGTCGATGTATTAGCAGCACTTCCTACAGAATAATAACAGAGAAATCTGCGATCCAGAGCTGTTAATCTGGATTGTCTGACTTTCTAATTTGTCGATCTTGTTAAATAGGTAAGTTAAATTCTGATGGATGTACAGACCCACCTCCAGCTGCTGTGGACAGCATCAATCAGTTTTATTTCTGCTTTTCTGTTTTATATCAAAGACAATCAGTTTTATCTTCATGTGTTGGACGCTGTTTGGACAAAAGAAGCAGTTTCACTATTTTCTGACATTTTAAAGACTAAACGATGAATCGCTTATGATCTACACATTAATCAATAATGAAAATAATCATTAGTTGCAGCCTCACTCAAGTGTCCTTGAACGCACCAACAGAAAGAGTTTTCACATCAGTCTCTGCTTGCTTTGTCACATGAGAATAAATGATAAAACAAGTAAAGGCAACAAAATGTTCTCAAACAGGATTTTAGGTTTCTGAAGCGTCATGATGAAATGGACTGAATGAACAGCAATGGCTGCTGGGAAAATGGTTGGTACTAAAAACATCCAACAACAGCAGCGCCGTCCTTTCACAGATGGAATTATGAAGAACTGGTCTGTACTAACATCACACCCTGCAGCTGTTTCTCTGAGCAGGTGAAGACGTGGTGATGATGTGGACCCATAAACATTTGACCCTCGGGAGTAACCCCCCCCACCCCACACTTTAGCTCACTTGTGACTACTAAATATCTGTCAAGTGTCAAACTAAACAGAACAGTGCAGCAGTAAATCACACCGACAGACAGACGTGCAGCACGCTGCCTAACACAAACACTCAGACACCAACACCATTTGCTGCATGAGTCACCATGAAGGTGTGAAATGCTCCTCCTCCTCCTCCTCCTCCGGTAAATACATTATCTTGCTATGGGAGCTGAGGAGGGACAAATGCAGCCCCGCCAATACTGGATTTCTGAACCGATAACCCAAATCCAATAAAAACATATCTGTGAAAGTGTTTTTTCCTCCATAATCACATAACTAAGGCTGCACTTAACGATAATTCTCATTATCAGTAAATCTGCCGACTATTTCCTCTATTAACTGTTCATGAAAACTGTCCATCACAAGTTCCCGAAGTCCAAGGTGACGTCTTCAAATGTCTCGTTCCATATTCAGTTTAAAGCAGCGAATCGGAAACAGACCATGTTTGGCATCTTCATCAAACTGACTAACTACGGGTCCATCAACGTGTAATCAATTCTGATGGATTTACAGACCCACCTCCAGCTGCTGTGGACAGCATCAATTAATTTTATTTCTCAAGATAAAAGGTCTCATTATTCTCTGGTTGCAGCTTCTCCACACTGACAACTTTCTGCTTTTCTCTGTTTTATATCAAAGACAATCAGTTTTATCTTCATATGTTTTGACAAAAGGAGCATTTTTCACTATTTTCTGATATTTTAAAGACTAAACAATGAATCGCTTAATCAGCAAAATGTTCTACACATTAATCAATAATGAAACGGTCTACATTCCTAATGAACTTATCAGTGTGGCTTTCGAGGAGACGTCAACTTCATCTGGACTTGAACACTGAAGGAGTATTAGAGGACAGTAAATGCATCATCATCTTATGAACCTCATAAACAAGATGAACACTGGTTGGCTGCCACCGCTGAGCCCTCAGCTCACTCTCTCTCCAGCTCTGATAGCCGGGACACCACAGAGGGCAAGTGCTGCCGGCCTGTGGCTACCAACACGCTGACGGAGTCCGTCCTTCAGCTCCATGCTGCACACAGTGTGCTGCAGAGCATGTGCATGTGGTTGAGCGGTGGCGTCCCCGAGTATGATGAGCAGAACAGCGGAGCGTGCCAGATTTATGAAGACATAATTAATACATTACACACACACACACACACATAAAGTGAACTCACTTACATTAATGAGGCTTTTTGTGAGCATTAAACTTTTATGTGCCTCACAAAAACCTTCATGTTGACAACTTGTTCTTGTGAACAGCTCCTCCAAAGGCACTCTGGGTAGTACAGCGGCCTCCCTCCCTCCCTCCCACACATAAACACAAACATATTCAGCAAACACACGCTGGCAGTGAAGAGATTCAGATGCAACCTCCTGCACCAAAATGAAAGCTGCAGTTGTTCAGAGCTGGACTCAGACAGAACAGTGTTGTTGTATATAGAACCAAGAAATATCAGAATATACATAACAGAAATGTTTGAGGTCAATTAGAAACAGATTGTCCACCAGAGAGAGAGAGAGCACTAACAAGTCAATCATTCAGCTGCAGAAGGTCCTGCTCACTACATATATCTTGGTCTGGATTATTTTCAGTTGTTTTCTAGATTAATTGACTTATCGTTTGGTCTGTAAAAAGTCAGAAAACAGTGAAAAATGCCCATCAAAATTAGTTCTTCAATCTACTATCACAGAAGAAAATAAAAACAATTAGCAAATATTCACATTTAAGAAACCACTGAAGTTAAAAGAAGACTTGCTTTGTGAACGTCATCATTTATTCAAGTCTGTTTGCATTTGCACTTTGTCACATTTTGCTTTTATCGATACACCAACTTTTCCACCTCAGCCACGAGGAAAAACTTTTTAGTTGTGATATTTAGAGGTTTTTAGAGGCATTTCCATCCAGCTGCTTTTAAGTACAAATTGAAATGCACATAAAAACAGGTGGAAGGAAACTCACCTACAGGTACGCTACGGAAGGAGTAAAGATTATTATTTACACCTTTTCAACATCTGGCATCTCCTTCATAGGTGGTTTGAGCAATTGGATTTCAAACTGTCTTTAATCTTTTTTGAGATCTATCCAATCTGCCCAAGACTCATGAAGTGACTCAGGCTCCATCCACACTAACACGATCTCCATCCACACGAGCGTTTTTCACAATATAAACCGTCCATACTACACTCCTGGAAACGCACATCACATGACCATTCACATGCACTGGGCATGCACGTGCCGGTGTAAACAGGAAGCAGATTGTCTATTCTGCAGTTGGTTGCCACATCCCAGAATGCAAAGCACACCAGGCCATAGGAGCCATTTAGCTCAAAGTTGAGTACAAGTACACCTTGTAGTGGGGTCGGATCAAGATCGGATCACATTCCTTCCACAAACGAACCGGACTGGGACCACCTCCTCTAAAGGGTTTCTGTACAATTGTTTTGGTCCGCACCCAACTGCAATTACCGTGTTCACACCTGCAGAAACGAACCGCACCAACGGGGCAAACGCACCAGGGTTCGTTTTAACCGAACCAAACAGGTTAGGGGTGAAAAGACTGTAAACGGGGTCACTATCTGTACAGATCTGAACGGTAAAGTACTTCAGAGATTATTGTTTCTCTCTTTCTGCAGATCCTCTCTAACACACTCCATCTATCCCTCAGCCTTTAATAACTGACTTCCGTCACTTCCCTCCACCCTCTCTGGTAACCTTCCTGTGCTGAAGGCCTCACCTACACACCAGATTCTGCAGCAGGCTGGCAGTTCTGAATAGTTGTCATACTAACACACCAACTCCCGCTGCCACCCATCCCTCCGAGCTGGAAAACAACACACAGCGAGAGCCAAACAAGAAGACGTCGATCCTCACGGAGAGTTCCTTTAAAGGAACATGGAGGATAAAGAAGAAGAACCTGAGTGCAGCTGAGCATTTCAAATGATAATGTAAATGTCAGAAAGTGAAGTACGAATAAGAATAAACTAATAGAGGCCAGTCAGAGGAGGGATTTGTACTGCAGGATAACCTGATGTGGGAAAGTGAGTCAGACTCTTCATGCACACTCCACATATTTTGATTTAACATCCCAGCAGAGACAGATTACTACCAGTACATCAAATCACTGCGAGTACTGAGCCTCAACTACACGATGCAGCTGTTATATTGTAGTAATGACAGACAAATACTACATTTAACTCACCTGGAGGGTATTTAGAGTGGTGGAAGAAGTATTCTGAGCATTTACTTAAGTAAAAGTAGCAACACTACACTGTAAAAACCAGTGGGGAGGAGTAACTAAGTGCTGTAATTAAGTGCAATTTTGAGGTACTTGTACTTTACTTGAATATTTAAATGTCATACTACTTTATTCTTGTAATCCACTTCATCTCAGAGGGAAATATTGTACTTTTTATTCCATTACATTTGTCTGACAGCTGTTTAATTAAAAAATATTATTATTGATGCATTAACATGTAAGCAGCTTGTTAATGTTGTAGTCAGTCTAAGTGCATGATAATCTCATAATACAATATATAAGTAGGTTTAACACTCATGAGACATTTTCTGCATTATGTAACTTTACTTTTGATACTTTAAGTACATACTTTTACTTAAGTAAATAATCTGAATAGGGTATCTCTTCCACCACTGATTTTTTTTACAAACCATATGATTAGCTTATAACATATGATGCTTTGTTACAGGTTAAACTACCAAACAGCATTAAAAAAAAACAGTTCAAATGAGCTCCACAACAATAAAACGCTACTAATGCACAATAATCTCATAATGTAACACATAACAGTAGGTTTAACACTCACATGAGACATTTTCCTGGACAAGATAAGACAGGACTGTATTTATCCCTGAGGGGAAATGTTGTGCAGCAGTTACAGTACAGAGTAGGTGAGTGCTGACTGCAACAGCAAAATACTACTAATAAACTAATAGTATAATATATGAGAGTAGGTTTGACACTCACACTACATTTTCCTATCACTTTTGACACTTTTAAGAACATTTTGCTTTAATACTTGTGTACTTTAACCCAAACAAAGCTTTCAATGCAGGACTTTTACATGTGATGGAGTATTTTTACAGTGCAGCATTAGTTTTACATAACCTAAATAGTCTATAACTAACAACGCTGGACTTTTAACGTTTTAACGTTACACTTTTTCTACTTTTAGTTGGCTGAACTTTATGCGAATGTACCTCAGTGGCTTTTAGGAGCTGAACACTTTCTGGAAAATATAAACGAACGAAACGGTCTCACAGAAAAAGTCTACTTACTTATGCAGAGAAAAGACCCAGAAAGGTAAAGCAGCTGGTATTTGTGTAAAACTTGTATTTGAAGGTTACCTGTACGAGTTGTTCACAGTTAGCTTGTTATATCCGAAGTCAGTCGGTAAATCAGAGCTGATCCGGCGGGCTGCGGAGGCTGGAAACCTGCCCTGCCTTCCCGGTAACACTCCTCATTTAACGGACTAACCTCTGGACCAGTCGCGTCGGTTGGTTATTAATGTTTCACTTGCCTAAACACATCTCTGCCCGCGGGCCTCGGCGGTGTTAACGTCTCGCCCTGCGGAGACAAAAACGTGGGAAAAAGTGCGGCTCATTGACGGTTTAGTGTCGGTGTTCACTCGGGGAAGAAACGCCTACAGGGGGAGTTTCCTCCTGCGCACTGGTTAACCCCCACTCGGTTAATACCCCGGTGCCATCAATTCATTGACTCCATTTTCCGAGTAGCGCAGTCCAGCCTCCTGCACGGACCTGAGCCCGGAGCCGGAGCCGTGGGCCCCCTTTGTCTTGCAGGAGGAGGGAGGGAAAGGATTTCCTCTCCTTTAAATTCCTGCTGTGCACGGTCTGGGTCTGGGTCTGGGTCTGCAGAGCTTAACTATTGATTTGTTTTCATTGGGTCACTTAGGTCTGGTTAGGGATTAGCCAGCGGTGGAGGAAGTACTAACATCCTGTACTTAAAGCAAAAGTACTAATACCACACTGTAAAAATAATCTGTGACAAGTAAAAGTTCTGCTTTTAAATCTTACTTAAGTAAAGTATCAAAAGTAAAAGTACTATCAATCAATCAAACTTTATTTGTATAGCACCTTTCATACAGGTTAATGAAGTTCAAAGTGCTTCACAGACGATAAGATAACAAGACAGAACAAGTGGAGACCATAAAAACAACAGCTAAACAATTTAAGAATGTGAAACCAATGCACGCGACAAAATAAAAATGATGAAAATGTAATAAAATAGATTTAAAAGCTGTAATAACAAAAACAATAATAAAAAATAAAAGCTAGACTTAAAACTAGATAAAATAGATTAAAAAGACAAAACAAAACAGAGATAAAATCGATAAGAGGGATAATATATATATATATATATATATATATATATATATATATATATATATATATATACACAATCAAGTAAATGAATAAAATAAAGTAAATAATGTCTATAAAACATTCTTAATGAAAAACCCGGCTGAAGAGGCAGGTTTTCAGTTTAGGTTTAAAGATTTCAACACTTCCAGCTGCTCTCAGATCCTCAGGCAGACTGTGGTACTAATACCACACTGTAAAAATACTCTGACAAGTAAAAGTCCTGCGTTTAAAATCTTACTTCAGTAAAAGTATGTAAGTATAGCCAAATCAGGAAAATGATCACAAAGTTAAAGTACCAGTTAGGCTACAACCATGTAAAAAGTGCTGCATTCATGAGTCAAAGTACAGAAGTATTAGCTGTAAAATGTAGCTGAAGTATAAAAGTATACGTATGTTCATCACTTTAATGTCACAGCTGGTAAAAGATGGGGTTAATTTCCACTATTACTTTATATACTGCTGGGCAGCTTAGTCCATAATAATATATCATAATTGATCAGTTGATTTATATTTTGTTTTAATAATCTGAATCTGCAAAGTAACTAAAGTTGTCAGATAAATGTAGTGGAGTAGAAGTATAATGTGGCAAAACATGGAAATACTCAAGTATAAAGTACAAGTACCTCAAAGCTGTACTTAAGCACAGTACTTTCAGAGTAAATGTACTTGGCTGCTGATAGGGAATAATGAAAAACACAATCTCATGAACGTCTCTGTATCACTTTCCTGTGATCATAATCAGCTGTTTAGACTAGCACTGGTTACATCACCACCCAGCACACACACACACACACACGCACGCACGCACAGTGAATGTCCCACAGATGGACTCCATTGTGAATTCATTGGCAGATTGGCATAATGTGTGTTTGAGAGTGTCAGGCTGTGAACAAAGCGTCCGAGTGTTTCTCTCTGGGTGTCTGCGAGTGCACGGCGGAGCAGAGGCCCGACACACAGAGCGTATTGTGAGAACCTTTCTACCAAACAGACACATTTCTGCATTGCTGATCTTTCACCACGACTCTGTCATTCTGTCCTCAGCATCTCTTATTCATGAATATTAATATCCAGTAAGTTTACAATGACTGCAGTCGTCTTATAAACTCCCACCAACATGAATGAAGATCCAGGAAGGTGAAAGACACAACATGTGATTAATTCCGCCGCAGGATCTTTGACAGGGCCAAGTACTGTACAGGTACAAACTCAAGATACTTGTACTTTACTTGAGTATTTCCATTTTATGCAACTTTATACTTCTACTCCACCACATCTCAGAGGCAAATATTATACTTTTTACCGCTCTACATTTGTCTGACAGCTTTAGTTACTTTTCAGATTACTGTTTTTCATCCCCTTCCTGTCCAGTGAAAACCACGTATCTCCAAATTTGGTGATTTTGAATTTGAAAAGTTGAAAATCCTCTTCCTTCTTCAGCTAAATAAACTATTTAAACCCCCCTTGGATCAGCTCATGGAAAGTTAAAGTTTTTAAAGATTCGTGATTCTCAAAGGACACATGATGATCTTATCGACCATGATGCATTGCTGTAGATGAAACTGGCCAACAGGATATAAAGGAGTTCAAATGAGCTGAAACATCTACAGCAGGAAAATGCAACACACACATTAAAGCAGCAGGAACATTAATCCAGAAACATCAACACTTTTACTGCAACATGAGTACTTTTACTTTAAGTACATTTAGCTGATAATACTTTTACTTAAAGAAGGTTTTGAATGCAGGAGTTTTACTTGTAGTGGAGTATTTTCACAGTGTGGTATTAGTACTTTTACTTAAGTAAAGGATCTGAATACTTCCTCCACCTTTGCCCAGGGGACCAAAAACCTTTTGAGTTAACCAGGATCTTCACCTGTGTTTCCACCAGAAGAACCAGGGACTATATCTAGCCCTTCCAAATTTTAAGAAGACAAAACCAAGAATAAAAGACTGAATTTCATTGGGAATCTGGCTGGTAGCTGATGAGACATGAATGAAGGTCAGACAGACTGACAGGAGTAAATAGTTTTCATTGTGTTGAGGTGGAGCAATAACTTCAGTTGTGGTGTCTTTATATACAGTCTATGGGTGTAACTTAGTATGTCTTATGTGTATGTACTCTGTTTGATGGATGTCAGTGATTTCTCAGCCGGCTGTAGATTTTAGAGCAATGCCACATATGAAAATATCCTTTTGTTTGAGAGTTTGGGAACACGTGGATTACATTAGTATCAAAGGAAGTGTGGAATTTAAAGCCAAATCAATATTTGCATTGGACGATATACAGCTGTTGATGCCTCGGGACTTTATTAAACCATTCTGCGGTGAAGCACTGGAGGATAGAAATGTGCTGCGGTCCACCGGCCCGAGGATGTGGGTTTGATTCCTGTTGAAATGTGGCTGATGAAGTGTTGCTGCGGACGGGAACAGCTTTTACTGTCTGTATGTTTTTTGTGGTTACAGTATTCTGTAGCTTTAGAGGTCCTACAGTAGACATTTATCTGCACCTGTTACAGGGGAAACACATGCGCAGGAAGGGACTTTGTACTGTACAGAACATGACTGTTTAACTTATTACTGCCAGTTAATGAAGAGCTGCTCACGACTGCTCAACATTTAAAGATGGCGGCTGAAAACAAGGTTGTTGTGCACAAAGATTTACAGTGTGAGTGAGTCACAGATCGGTTACTGACTTGGATGACAAAACTTCCTTTTCACGTTGCTGGAGCCCACTGTACAAACTCCTGGAGACTTTTCATTTTTAATTAACAAACAGCAGCAGAGATGACAGGACATGAGGGGAGAGAGAGGAGGTTAAATGGGGACGTTTCTATAGACGCTGCCAGTGGTGGAAGAACAAAATATTAAGATCCTTTACTTATTAAGATATACATGATGTTTCTATACAGACAAATACATTAATTGAGTTTAGTTTGCAGCCTGCTCATGTCCAGCGGTGGAGGAAGTATTCAGATCCTTTACTTAAGTAAAAGTACTACTACCACACTGTATAAATACTCCATTACAAGTAAAAATCTTGTTAAAGTACAAAAACTATTTTGTATCGGACTGCAACTAATGATTCTTTTCATTCTGGATTCATTTGCTGATTCTTTTCCCCATTAATCCATTGATTGGTTGATTGATCACAATGATCCAGAGCCCAAAGTGACTCCTTCACAACCAACAGTCCAAACCTCAACATTATTAACAACATTAACGTTATTAACATCATTCAAAAGGAAAAGCAGCAAATCTTCACATCTGAGAAGCTGCAACCAGGAAATGATTTTACACGACTGGTCGTTTCAGCTGTAATTAATTTATAACAAAACATCATGTTTTATCATTTTATAACTTCTTATGTTTTGTGTGCAAATATCTTAACTTGTAAAGTAATATAATAACTAAAGCTGTCAGATACTGTAAATGTAGTGCAGTAAAAAGTACAAGATTTCCCTCTGTGATGTAGTGGAGTAGAAGTATAAAGCTGCATGAAAAGAAAAGACTCAAGTAAAGTACAAGTACCTCAAATGTATACTCCAAGACAGGAGGAAATACCCCATTTATTGCACTGGCTGAACAAACTGCACCTCTCTGGCTCGTGTATCTCATTTATAACATGTAGACGGGACCACGAGTGTGATGGATGGACTGTGAGGGGCGGCGTGGACTGTTACTTCCTGTTTTTCTCAATTAGGCTCAGAAGCATTTCCAGCCTCCATTAACAACCCAACGTGAAGTTTCCACATACCTTTATTTACAGGCTGCTGTAGACCTTTCTAACTCACAGCTGTTTATTTGTCTTTGTCTATAAACAGTAGATACATCTATACATTGGATGTGTCTGTGTATATGAGTCAGTGTCAGCGCTACACTGGGCTTCACTCAAAATAAACAGGACAGAAAATACACGCAGTGAACCACAACACACAGTTCATCATGTTGTCCTGTGGGCTTCTGTCTCATGTTACATTAATGCACATCATAGAAAACTGTATATTACTTCAATTCAACTTCAGAGTGTTTCAATGTTTATTCTATTATTCAATTTCTATCACTAACAAATACATGTAAGAGCATTTTGATGACGCAGTTCGTCAACGTGGACGTGGGTAGATTATAGTACTGCATCCTATCATATAAACATATGCAAAATCTCTAATTAGCAAAGTGACTAGTACCTACAGCTGTTAGATAAATGTAGTGGTGTAAAAAGTACAATTTTTCCCTCTGGGATGTCATGGAGTAGAAAGATAAAGTAGCACAAAGTACCTCAAATTTGTACTTATGTTTCAAATTCTAATTTAATTTAAGCTTTATTGGTCTGACAGATCAGGAATCTATTTTGCCAAAGCGGTACAGAAATACAATATAATAAAGACATGAAATAACATAAATAATGAAAACATGGGCAGTGTAATCTCTCAAACATTCACTTCAGAGCTTGTTTCCCTCAGTGTACATACAGCAACAGTCAACATATTTTGCAGCATTTCTCCCGACATAGAGAGGGCAGTTAGTGAAGATTGGGGCGATGGATAAATAAATCCTTATATTTCTCACAGTATTCTGTCTTAACCTCTCTTTTATGACAAAGTGAACTCAGTCTGTAGATTGTCGATGCTTTCCTCAGCTTTCTAACAGTCACGGTGGTCCGGTGGTGGTTTCATTCCTATATTTGATATAATTTTCTTTCTTTTTTTTTTTGAGGTGATTTGGTCGGGCCGGATATGTTGGTGTCTGTCCTGAAGCCCTGGTGTTTGTGTGGGCAGAGCTTCAGGACCAGCCGGCAGAGTTAATGTTAGTTACTTTCCACCACTGTGTGTGACACTGAGCCCCAAGTTTCTCCTGCTGGTCAGTCCAGCACCTTGCATGGTATATATAAATGCAGCCATTTACCATTTAAACTCAGAAAGACTTGCTAGTTACCTTCTTTAGTTAGTTAGTCTCCTCACCTTCTGCATTTCTACAGAGTATTTTTGCCTGGGTTTGAGACGATGATCAGTCCTGCAGTCTTGTCCCAGCAGAGGACAGTTATAGTCAGTCATTATTTTGGACATTCCCTGTAAGAGCATCGAGCAGATGTCTCTGTTAGTTGGTGAGCCAAAGCCACAGCAGCAGCCCCAGCCCCAGCCCAGCGCTAACTACTGACCTGTTTAACCACACAGTCAGACCAGTCTGGACCCACCCAAACCTGGAGCCAGAGCCAAACCCCAGACTCTGGAGAGGCCAGAGCTGAGCCAGGATGTGCCAGGCCAATAAAAAAAAAGCACATTCCTAGTCACCAAACCCTGCCTCAAGACGTTTTCTTAACTCCTGCAGCTCTCAGCAGCGAACACAGGTGCTCTTCTCATCAGATTCCTCCAACAAGCAAACATAAAGATGATTTGTGAAGCACTTTTCAAAAACAGAAGTTAAAAAGTGCTTTACAGGAAGAAGAGGAGGGAGACAGAGAGAAAACAATATGAAAAACATGGAGACATAAGTTCACGACCCACAAAGTTAAAGTTATAAAATCAGGAGAAAACAAATGAGTTTTAAAATGCTTTTTAAAGATGTCTGCCCTCAGATTAAAAACAGCAGAAGCTCCATCAGCCTTAACTTCCTGAAGACCTGAGGCTCCTCCTAGAGGTCAGAGGACAACAACTCCTTTAAATACAGAGATGACTTTTATTAAAATAAATCCTAAAAGTAACAACACAGAAACTGGTGCAATGTAAGGTCTATGTTTGGTTTTTAGTCATGCTAACAACTGTTGGATGGATCGCCATTAAATTTGGTGCAGACATTCATGGTTCCCAGAGGATGAATCCTGATGGCTTTGGTGATCCTCCTGCAGGTTGATATTTTGTTTCTGAGTGAAATGTATCAACAACCCAGGAAACATGGGCGGGTGACACTGTGAAATCATGAAAATCAAGTAAAATCACAATTTAACTGATGTGTGCGCATATTTGGAGCACAGAAATGGACATGTTGGTGCCAAATTCTCCTTCTAAGGTCCGGTTTGGGTTGAAAAATGGTTGTGACATGATGTTGTCCCGTACATCGGCGTTTGGTTTTTATAGTTTTACAATGATGTGAGCTTTATCTGGGTTAATGAGAGTTATAAAAGATTTTAATTATTTTAATTATTTAGTTTGATAATAAATGATTGAATCTATACCTGCACAGCTGCCACAGTTAGCATGCTAACACGCTAAACTAAGACACTGAACATGGTAAACATTATACCTGCTGTAATTAGCATTTAGCTGAAAGCTGTTCCTACTCACAGTCCAGACGTACAGAGCTACTAGCATGGATAAAAGCATGGAGGAAGTAGGAGTCTGATTTTTCACACGGAGCTCAAATTTTAAGTTGGGATCAAAAGTAAAAGGTTTTTCTTACACTGGATTTAACATTTTGGGCAAGCGGAACAGTTAAAGTTGAGTATTTATGCATAACAGTTTCTGAGGCAATGAAAAGAGTTTCTGTTACATTTCAGTTCCTGTTTATCTCTCTTTCTCAGTCACTAAAATCTGTAGTGTGTTGCGGTTTTTTCCACTTCAGCTGTGGAAAGCCCAGAAAACATTTATGCAGATTGGAGCTGAAGTGACCTCGAAGGCCGAGCCACGTCTGACCAGCTCTGAGTTCAGTCCACGGACACACACCCCTCATGTCCTCTCTGTATCGTTGTCGGTGTTGCATGCTGCTAAACACAGGAACATCCTAAGGGCTTTCTGAGGTTCAGCAACGAAAGTGTGTAATTTAAGCGAGATGTTCCCCGCTGAGCTCCTCTCTAATGACAGAGTCCAGGTTCAGGGCTGGGCAATATGATAACGCTGCATGTGTGTGAGAGATAGTATGTATTTACAGAACTGCCTTGAATCAAGCGGAGAGAGTTTTATAGCCTTTAGTGTGATAACACCTTGGGTGGTCTTTTACTGCACATACGCCTGTAATTCAGTTGTGAACGTGTGGATGCATGCATGCACACATGTTTGTGTGTGTGGTTCTTTCTAGGAGTTTGGATGAGCACATCCCTCTTGAGGTCGTGGAGGCTGCAGCCACAGGGAGATTGTTGTGGAGCTGGTTGGAGGTTTTGCTGGTGCCTGGGTGGGACAGCAACACAAAGACTCCATCTAAATGTTTCCATCCTGATGCTTCTGTCACACTGACAATGGCAGCCAGTGGTGGAAGTTAGTACACAGATCTTTTACTTATTGTAAGTAAAAGTACACAAGTATTATCAGCTTCATGTAAAGTATCAGAAGTAAAAGTACTCACTTTTGCAGTAAAATGTCTCCTGTGACTGAGATCTGACATTATTAGATTGTTAATACTGAAGCATCAATGTTAGAGCAGCATTTTACTGCTGTAGCTGCTCGAGGTGGAGCTAGTTTTAGCTACTTATATACAGTTAGCTAGTTTTTCCCAAAGATGTTGGGAACCACTGGTTTAATCTTTAATATAAAATCTTAATCTGCAAAGTAACTAGTAACTAAAGCTGTCAAATAAATGTAGTGACGTAAAAAGTACGAGATTTCCCTCTGAAATGTAGTGGAGTGGAAATGGAAACTTAGTTACTTTACATCACTGATGCCAACAGTGGTGGAGCTAATGAGGAGAGGAGCAAAAATCTCAGGATTCACCATTTTTTCCTGCACAGCCCTGAGGAGTAGGCCTATCTCCAAGTGGTTTTCATTCACAATACAGCTGTATGATAGCTCCAACAACTGCTTTAAATACACTCGTATGAAATAATTCAAGTCTCTAACGTGCAGTTTAGTGCAGATAGAGATTTTGCTACAGTAAGCATAAAGTGTGTGAAACTCAATGTCATATCTGCAAAAGTCAAAAACACACACACACACACACACACACACACACAGCCTCCTCCCTTCATAAAAGAAAGAGAGAGTTTGAGACAGAAACACCGCAAGCTCAGGAATGTGGAGTTTACATGGGCAGCTTTATTTGGCCTGAAGAGAATGTTCCCTCATTGAGTTCAGAAAGCCACATCCCACACACACACATCCACACCCACCCACATAAAGAATATAGCTGTATAAACACCCGCACACAAAGTAAATGTCCAAAATGAAGTTCCATCTGTTATTAACATTTAATATTTCTCTTCATCATTGGCTGTTCTGAGCAGAGAGCTTTCTGGGAGTCTGCAGGTATTCAGTCTGTGGCCGTTTTGAGATGCAGGACTCAGAGGCAGAGCAGTTAAAAGCAATCAGTTAGTCAGAAGTTGTTTGGCAGCAGGTAATTAGTCAGCGAGGGCAAACTACGCAGACAAGGGGCAGGCAGGCGAAACCAGAAACAGGCTGTGGTCAGGAACAGGCAGGCAAGAAGGCTGGGCCGCTAAGACTCAGACTATCTGGCAAATGAGTGGGGAAAGAGGGCTGGTATATATGCAGGGGAACTAATGAGGAAATGGGGAACAGGTGTGCTGGTGGCTGAGGGGTTAAGGTGACTGGGAACACATTGAGGGCGACTACAGGGCATCTGGGGAAAGGCAGGTATCTGAAATGACAGGAGAGGAAAAACAGTAAAATGTGGAAAAATGACTTAACAGAAGTAGGCGTTGTGACACAGTCAAGCAGCCTCACTAAAGTCTTCATCAATTTCAGCTGCAGAGGAAAGCCTGTGACCCCAGGGACTGACCAGTTATTTATAATGTGCTGTCCAGATATAGGCAGGCCGAATGAATTTATGATCATGGATATATGGCGTTGTCACAATGAATCAGTTCAGTGTCAGCTGGTGATGTGTGAGGTGACATCGTGGCCTGGCAGATAGAGACTATACTGATAAATACAGGACTGGACAGATCAAGCTGCACATTAGTTGGTATGATGCACTATGTAAAGTGGTATTAAAGGGGTATTAAATGGCCGGCTATTTAGTATTGCACCTTGATTAATCTGTAAGACTCAGAAGAGAGAGATCAAAAGAAGAATGATCAAAATGGAAGCAGCAGAGACCAAGATATCTTGGCTTTTAGTCCAGAGTATGAGTCAAGCTCCAAAAAACGCTGGATCCTACATTTCCCATAATGCAACTATACACTAACGTGCAGTCTACACTGCAACAGATATGAGATGGTTTTGTTTCCACATGTTTTGTACGTTGATATGTTTCTTTGTGGTTGGTTGCTATGACTACCAATTAATATGAGCCAAAATAACCCCTGGGGAAAATGCTGTTATCCTCGAAATTAGATTAATGCCTCTCTCTCATACTGATGTTATCTCTTCCAACCTTGTAGAAAATGATAGCCTTAGTGCTGCGTTTATCTCATTACTAGATTCGATTGGCTTCTGTCAGAGTGTACATGAACCCACTCACTGTTTTAACCACACCCTCGACCTTGTTCTTGTTTATGGGATTGAAATTGAACATCTAATAGTCTTTCCACAGAATTCTTTTTTATCAGACCATTATTTAATAACTTTTGAATTCCTATTACTGGACTACACGCCATTAGGCAAACATTCCTACACTAGATGTCTATCTGATAGTGCTGTAGCTAAATTTAAGGAAGTGATTCCATCGGCATTGAATTCAGTTCCATGTCTCAATGTAACAGATGACTCCTATGCTAACTTTAGTCCCTCCCAAATTGATCATCTTGTTGATAGTGCTGCAGGCTCACTACGAATAACACTCGACTCTATCGCCCCTCTAAAAAAGAAGATAATAAAACAGAGGAGGTTAGCTCCATGGTATAACCCGCAAACCCGCAAATTAAAACAAACATCGCGAAAACTTGAAAGGAATTGGCGTTCCACCAATCTGGAAGAATCACGTTTAGCCTGGCAAGTTAGTCTTAAAATTTATAGGAAGGCCCTCCGTAATGCCAGAGCAGCTTACTACTCATCATTAATAGAGGAAAATAAGAACCACCCCAGGTTTCTGTTCAGCACTGTAGCCAGGCTGACAGAGAGTCACAGCTCTGTTGAGCCATGTATTCCTATAGACCTCAGTAATAATGACTTCATGAGCTTATTTAATGATAAAATTCTAACTATTAGAGACAAAATTCAGCACCTCCTGCCCTCAGTTGGTACTGACTTATCTTCAAACACAGGAACCTTAGAAACAACTGTAAAACCTGTACATTTAGACTGCTTTTCTCCCATCAACCGTAATCAACTAACTTCCATGATTTCCTCATCTAAGCCATCAAGTGTCTCTTAGACCCCGTCCCAACTAGGCTGCTTAAAGAAATTTTACCCTTAGTTAGCACTTATTTACTAGATATGATCAATCTGTCCTTATTAAAAGGCTATGTGCCACAGTCCTTTAAAGTAGCTGTAATTAAGCCTCTTCTTAAAAAGCCCACTCTTCATCCAGGGATTTTGTCAAATTATAGACCTATATCTAACCCTCCTTTTCTCTCTAAAGTCCTTGAGAAAGCAGTCGCCAATCAGTTGTGTGACTTTCTACACAACAACAAGCTGTTTGAGGATTTTCAGTCAGGATTTAGAGTGCATCATAGCACAGAGACAGCACTGGTGAAAGTTACAAATGACCTTCTAATTGCATCAGACAGGGGACTTGTCTCTGTGCTTGTCTTGCTAGATCTTAGTGCTGCATTCGATACCATTGACCATCACATTCTATTACAGAGACTAGAACATTTTATTGGCATTAAAGGTACTGCACTAAGCTGGTTTAAATCCTATTTATCAGATCGTTATCAGTTTGTACACGTTAATGATGAATCCTCTATGCACGCCAAAGTTAGTCACGGAGTTCCACAAGGTTCTGTGCTTGGACCAATTCTATTTACCTTGTATATACTTCCTTTAGGCAATATTATTAGGAAGCACTCCATAAATTTTCATTGTTATGCAGATGATACCCAATTGTATTTATCGATCAAGCCAGATGAAACCAATCAATTAGCTAAACTTCAGGCATGCCTTAGGGACATAAAGGCCTGGATGACCTGCAATTTTCTGATGT